>BTHU01000016.1:36396681-36556681 GCA_036184795.1 Tokudaia tokunoshimensis | reverse complement strand
TGCAGTTCTAGAGGATCCAGTGGCTTCCATGAGCTCGAGGCACTTGTGTGGTGTACACATGCATGCAGGCAAAACTCCCGTACATAGAAAACAAAATATTTTCTAAGAAAAGGAATGGCCTTCTTTGGGGGGAAAAATGTCCTCTTAAAAAGGTTCTTAATTTTAACTTAGATTCCAAAACCCTTACAACAGAGTTTGAAATGTTACAAGCAAATTTAAACACGTCCCGTTTAAACTGCTATTCTAGTCCTATGAGGAAAAGTCTAGGAAGGTGCCTTTGTTTCACAGAATTAGGGCATGCCTACAAATGTAAGCATGTCTGGAGACTCTCCCCATTGCTGTCCCAGTATTTTGCAACCCCCTCCCCCAGACTTAAAATTAGATTTGACAACTGGATGTCTCTGGGTAGGTCTAGACTAATTAAAGGGTTGCCCCTCGGCCTGTGCTTCTCCCCTGGACTACGGTAAGGTATTGACACAGCAAGACTTAATGTTCCTAAGGTACTTGTCAGGCCTGAAAGAGGAATAAGTTCTGGAACCTCCAGCCTGGGCTTCTTCCATCAGCCCTTAGTAGACTAGTGACTTCATACAAATCCTTGAAAGCTCAGAGAGCCTGTCTGCAAAATCAGGTTCGTTATTCCTTAGATTCCAGGGCAAGTTCTCAGGACAGACGTGACAGGATTAATAGTAGAAGAGCACCTTGAGCTCTGAGAACCCACTCATAATACATCACTGTTCTTATACTAAAAAGGCTGCAATGCCCTACGACATCTTTTTAAATATGAATTTTGTTCTCAAAAGCTATATAATCAATGCATATTTATGAGGTTCAAAATGTTTACATGTAACACACACACATTGTGGGCAACAGTGGGTCAGGTTTAAAGTGAGACTTCCGGTTTCCTTGGGATTTTGGCAAATGAGGAAGGCTATCTTCCTGAAAGCCATTAATGTTTCATTGGCAACCTGGAGCACCAGCTGTAAGGCTCACTGCGCCCAGATCGCAAGGAAGACTCCATGGGCTCTTTGGGAACGCCCTTCTTCCAAGTGGGCGGGCATTCTAACTAAATTCCCACCAATACAAAGGCACTTAAAACATGTTTTAAAGTTTCCCAAGCCAATTAGAAAACTGATTGGTCCAACCCTCAAGTATAAAGAAATATGCAAGGACTACTGGTCCAGGAAAGCATTGGCTGAACTCAAAGCAAAGTCATTAATTAATTAACTACATACATACATACATACGTACATACATACATACATACATGCATAAAAGGCTTCTAAGAAAAAAACCTCTCAAAGATAGATTCGGTGTGATACTAACGTCACTGTCAGGTCTAAATGTAGGATGATGGAGTGCCAATTACTGAAACATGAGGTGGTTTGCTTTTGAGAAAGAAGTTGGATGTAGCAACATAGTATGGCAGCTTTGACAAACTGTAGTCTAATTTTATGCTTATATAAGTAAGCAAGGTGCATAAAGGACTTGTGTGTGTCCTGGGGCTGAACCCAGGATATAAGTCAGTAAAACATGCTTTTTCCCTACCACTCACTTACAGTATCTCCACTTCTTCCCTGAAGCTTCTGTTTTGTTTCTTAGTAAGGGATATAAAAGCCAAACAATATTGTAAAAAACTTGAATCTGGGAATAATTTTATCTAGAACTCACCGGATATATGTTTATCAACAAAACCTCACCAACTAACTTCAAATAAAATCAGAAAAAAATTAAGGCTTAAATCTGTATCTTTAGGCATGAATTACATTCTTGTACAACTCACATATTAACCTATTTCTGATATTTATTTAACCCTCCCCTCTCCTTGCTATATTGCGTGGGCATTTGGGCATTAGTAGTTAGGCTACAAAGAACTCTCATAATGAACACTTACCTTTTGGATACTACTAGGTGGTTTAAGAAGTGTCAACAATTTGAAATTTAAAACAGGTGGTAATTATGGTTGGGCCAAAGGGTGCTAAAAGGTTTTGTAGCTTCGTTTTTTTTTTTTTGTTGTTGTTGTTTTGGTTTTGTTTTGTTTTTTAGTATGGAAGTTATTTAACGCAAACCCCACAAACATGAATATAAAAGATAGCAGTATAGAGAAGGAATACTTAGCTTCTCCCTTTAGTCATTAGTTTTATTTTCCTTTTTAATCTTAAAGTACAAGCTTCACAGATAAGATTGTACAGCATTTCAGAGTGGAAAGGGATATTGTAAAGTTTAGGCGCACAAGAGAAACTTAAGGCTAACCCAGTTATCTGCCCAGTTAAAATCGAAGGGTGCTTTAGTTTTTAAATAAATATGCAAAAAAAATTTATGTGGTTGGTTCTATTTGGAGTTTCCAAACCAATTTTTATCGCCCCCCTCCAATTCAAGCTAAAACTGGTGTGTGTGTGTGTGTGTGTGTGTGTGTTGTGTGTGTACAGGGCCCCTAAGGAGAATCAGCTCATATCTTGTAGATGGGGGAGGAGGGTGAATACACAAACCTGTTTCTTGAATCGACCCCAGTACATTTCAAAGTCCCCCTGCCCCGGATATTTTCTTTCTTTTTTTTTTTTCTCAAAAGAAACAGAAATCAACAGGCTATGAGCTTGGTTTTCTTTTCAAAAAAAAAATTTTTTTTTTAAATTTTTAATTAAAGAAATCCTAATCTTTCTGTTTTTTTTTTGTTTTTTGTTTTTTAACTAGGTAGACGAGCAGGCGAGCCGTTTGCCCGGGCGTAGAGCATGAAGGCCGGGCGGGCGCGGGGAGCGGGAGCCCGCCGCCCGGCGCGGGGGTGAGCGAGAGAGAGAGCGGAGCGCGTGTGGCCGGCGCCGCTCGGCCTGGAGCTCCCGCGCCCGCGCCCCGCGCCCCGCGCCCGCCGCCGCCCCTGGTGCGATGGCGCAGAAACCCCGTTGACAAGGCACTGCTTTTTCATGACGGTGAGTTTCCCTTTGAGTGTATTATAATTTTGTGATAAAAATTTCAAGGAGAGAAAAAAAAAACACAACCTCCTTCCTCTGCCTCTTTTTTCCTTCGGGGAGGGGAGAAGCGAGGGAAGGAGAAGGGGGGGGAGGAGGAGAGGAGGAGAGCTGGAGATAGATCTCCAGCCAGACAGAAAAGAAAGAGGAGCAAATTAAACACCGAGTTGCCAAAACCAGGATATTAGGTTTCAGCCCAGAGAGCTATTGGCTAAGGCTGTGTTTTTTTTTTTTGGGGGGGGGGTTGTGGGTGGGTGATGGTGGTGGTGGGTGGATGTTTAATGGACACGGAGAAAAGGGGAATCTAGTGTGGATGCCTCTCCCGGCGCCGCCGGGGCCCTGGGAAGACCAAGTTCAGTGTCTCGGGCGGGGGCGCGGGCGAGCGGGCGGGCCGGGGGCGCCGCGGCCGCGTGGGGGGCCTGGCTGGCGCCTGCCTATTTTTTCCCCCCTTCCTTTTTCTTCCTTCTCACCCCCCCCCATCCGCGGATGCAAATTTCTGGAGCGGGGAGTGGGAGAGCCCGGGAAGGGGGGGGGTTGTGGGATAAAAAAGGAGGGGAGGCGGCGGCGTGGCGGTTGGCGCTGGGGAGGGGAGGAGGGGAGGGAAGCCTTTTAATGACTCATTGATTGAGCCGCTTTCAAATTAGTTGTGTGTGTGCTCCGAGTGTGTGTGCGTGAGTGTGTGTATTCCGCCCCCCGGAGCCGCCCGGGGAGTTGCGGAGGAGGGAGCGGGGCTCGGCGAGGGGAGGACGGCGGCGCGGCGGGGCCGCGAGCAGGGGGCGAGGGAGGGCCTGGAGTGACGGTGGCCGGGCGAGAGAAGTCAGCTTCTTCCAATCTCCTCCCCTCGCCGCTCCGCACACCCCCTCGGTCCCTTCTCCCACTCGCTCCCTCCGAGGCTCTTGGGTGGGGAGTCGCCTTTTCTTGCTTCACGGCAAAAGAAAAAAAAAATGGAGCCCGCGTCGGCGGAGGAGAAGGGAGGGAGGCGGCGGGGACGGCCCGGGTGCTCGCTTACATTTCCACCCCGGCGGCTCCCTCTTTTCCGCCGCAACCGCGTTCGGGGAGAGGCCAGGGCCGCGGCGGAGGCCGGGGCCTGGGCAGCGCAGGGCCCGCCTGCTCCCTGGGCCTCATCCCCGGCCTGCGCCGCGGCTCAAGCCCAGCCTGCCTTTGCGGGCCGGCCTCGAGGCCCGGCCGAGGACCCGCGGCCCAGGCCGGGACGAGCGTCCCCGCTACACGCTCGGCTCGCCGGTGCGGGGACGGCTTTTTGTGTTTTGGTGAATTTTTTTTGTCTTGATTTCTTTTCGTCTTGATTTTTTTTTCGGCCCAGTGAGCTTCGCGGGGCCCCCCTTCCCGAGTCGCTCCGAAAGCGGCTTCTCCGGGTGGGGGCGGCGGGCTGGAGGGCGCTAAGATGGCGCTGGGCCTGGCCTGTAGCCAGGGCTGGTGGCGCAGTTGCTCGGCGGCCGCCATCTTCCCTCGTGGTGCGGGCGGCGCCCGGAGCCGGGGAGCCAGGAGCGAGCCACCGGGTCCCGAGGATGGAGCCGAGGCCGCGAAGAACCGTGCGACCACCAAGACCCCAGACCCAAAAGGCTGGCTGGCTGGGTTGGGGCTTGAAGGGCCTGAGGTGGTGGTGGTTTGCTTTCAGTCATTTGTCTCGGGCCGAAAATAGTGGGATATGGTCGGGTTCCTGGGTTGATGGCTTCCCTCCTGTCTCTCCGCCCGCATCCCCCTGTGTTTTCTCCTTTGATCTCGGGCTGGGCGATTGGGTCTTTCAGGCCCGGCCGAGGGCAGGACTTTGGGACCCCTTTACTTCGTTCTGTTCTCTTGATTATTGGGGGTTAGAGTCCCAGCTGTCAAAGCTAAGGACAGGGTTGTTCTGCCTTCCGGTAACGTGGTCCAACTATTTAATCCGGTTATGTTTAGTGGGTTGTACTGTCAAACAGACCTGGATCTGGTCCTCAGAATGCAGGGACGAGACGGTTGCAAGGGACTACTGGTTTGGGCCTTCAGTGTAGTTCAAAAATAAGACTTTCTTAAATCTCTGACTGAAGAAGTTCAGTTAAGCTTCAGAATGCATTTTTTTACTTTGTAAAAAACAAGTTTTCTTATATAGATAAAGGGCTGGTGTGTATAGGTCTTAAAATGTTACAGGAGAGGAGAAACGTCTGGAAAGCTCAGGAAGCACCCTGAGATGGAAATAGTTAATTTTCTAGTGGGTAAAAATAACAGTAGCTTTGCTCTTTGTGTATCTGAATACAGTAGGTAGGCAGTGGATGTGAGGGAATGCCATAAATCCTGCCACACATGAACACTTCATTCTAGAAAGTGTTTAGTGCTTTAAATACTTGGGGCTTACTTTTGATAAAGATTTTTTATTAACCTAGTTCAGGGTAGTACCATTTTAAGCAGCAAAAATTGCATTCCCCAAATGTCTCCACACTTATGATTTCTGAATCTGACCATCAAAATTAATTGGGAGATGTTTTAAAATTCCCTATCTCCATTATTTACCAAGATCAGCAGTGCTCAGTTTTAGCGTGGCGCTCCACCTCCTGGGCTGAAATTCTGGCCTCATCAGGGAGAAGTTATTGAGAGCCCTGAGGGAGAACTAGTACAACTGCCAATTTAGAACTAGACTTGCTGGGTGTGATGGGGTGGGGTGCAACATCAGATTTGAGGTCCATGTTTTGGCTTGAGTGACGGCTCGTTATTTTCCCCTTTATTCCTGACGTGTATTAACGTCATTGAAAACATTTTTTTTTTTGTAGAAAATTTAGATATCCCGAGACTTTAAAATCTTAGTACTGAGTCTGCTTCTGAGTTTGTTAGTGGAGGTTTTTTTAAAAATTACATTTCCTTTCCACCATGTGAGTCCTGAGGATTGAACTCGGGTGGCTAGGCTTGTCACAGATCACCTTTTCCCTCAGCCATCTCTGACCCCGTTACTGGAGTACGTAGGACAGAAGCCCTGGCCCTGGCCCTGCCAACAGGCTAGACTCCTCCACACTGGCCCCAGTACACCAATAAAAGAGGAGGGGAGTAGTGCTGAAAAGCGTACTCATTGTGGCCTCATTGAAAATAGGGACAGGTCTAGGGACTCATCAAACCCATCTTCCAGGTGCTGACATTACCCAGAGTTCCATCCGCAGCTGGTTTTGATGTTGTACAGGAAAAACTGGGCCAGGAAAGCCGGAGGTGGGGGTGGAGTGAGGCAATCCGGTTCAGGTGTAGTCTGGTTCTGAAGAGACCAGTTGCTTCTGCTCCAAGCAGCCACCTGACTGGGTTTGGGCAGTCCTGCAGGCGCTCTGTCCCTGGAGGCCCATGCCACAGGGATGCTTATCAGTCCTGTTTGTTCCTAGAATTCAAGGTGATTCAAGAGGAAAGATTAAGGACACAGAGGAAGAGAGAAACCAGATAGAGTTAGGCCGGTCACTGCTGCCTTCAAGTCCAGCCAGGCAGGAGGCAGAAGCTGGGCAACTTAGCAGAGAGGTTTACAGTGCATGCCAACACAGCAAACGCTTTTAACAGTGCTTTTCTAATCTAGCTTATAGGGAAAGACTGATTAACCTACAAGTAATGTTCAGTGGGATTTAAAACAAGATGTATGAACTCATGGAATTTACAGCCAGTGGGAGAAAGCTTGTAAGCAGGAAGTTACAGATGAATTGGGAGTAACCCTTTCTGGCTGGTAAGTGTCTTTGAGGACATGAGCTGAGAGTTAATGAGCTGTATTAGCCTCTGCAGGCAGAAGCAGGGTAGAGCACAGGCTGGAAGGAAGGCAGTGTTGCAGAGCCTCTCTGGGAGGCTGCCTTGATTAGGCCGGTTAGGGAATTTTTAGATTTCTGTCCTAATTGCAGTGAGAAGCCATGCAGAGCTGGAGCAGGGGTCTAATGACGTGGGGTGGGGATTTGAACTCAGGGCTGCATGCCTGCTAAGGAGCATTCCACTACTGAGGTTTTTTGTTTTGTTTTGAAACTTCAGTCTCATGGTATTGCTTAATTGCTTGGTCTCAAGTTTTATGTTCATGTGATCCTTCTGCCTCAGCTTCCTGAGTCCTAGGACTACGGGTGCAGAGGTGCTCAGACTATGCGACTGCTATACAGGGGAGGGCTAGAAAGGCCTGCACTGTAGGCTGGCTCTGCAGGAGTGGGAGGAATCTGAAGAGTGCCTTCTCGTTCATGCTGAGCCTTGAGTGACTGATGATGCTACTTAGACTTTGGAGAAGGCCAGAAGAGGACTAGCTGGTAAGGGATGGTAACAGGATTCATGTGATACCTGCTGGGTACCGTACCGAAGAGCTGTTAGAATCACTAACTGGTGTGTAGATAGTGGGTCTGTCCCAGAGCCCCAGGTCCTGTGAGATCACAGAAGTCAATCAAGCTATGCAAGGACCGGAGTGTGCCTGGTGAAATGCTGACAAGTTAGGCAGTGGCAGCATGACCATCCTGACAAGTAGCTTCTTTCTATGGTGTGTGGTGTGAGGGCTGGGCTGGGCTGGCCTGGCCTGGCCACGCCACAGTGAGTTACAGCCAGAGTCCAGCAGTGCCTGGGACGTAGGCCAAAGAGTGTGCGTGGGGACAGTAGAGAAGAGTTTGTGTGTGTGTGTGTGGGGGGTGTCTGTCAAGTCTGTCATCTTTAACATGGTTCTGGGGATCAAACCCAAGACTTGGGCAGCAAGCGCTCTACCTCCTGAACCATTTTCCCAACCCAGAAATTCATTTTCATATGAGCTGAGAGTGTCTACCAAAGAGAGAGAAAGTAGTAAAGCAGCAAGCCTGATGAAGGAGCAGGATTCTTTTTGGTTTTTCAAGACAGGGTTTCTCTGTGTAGCCCCGGCTGTCCTGGAACTCACTCTGTAGACCAGGCTGGCCTCGAACTCAGAAATCCTCCTGCCTCTGCCTCCCAAGTGCTGGGATTAAAGGCGTGCGCCACCACTGCTGGACTTGACCCTGGATCTTCTAAGCCAGTACTGCAGTGATCTATTTTGAATCCCTTCCTCTTTTTTTTTCCCCTAATTTCCCTCTACTGTTATTGTGTACCCAGTTCAGGGGACAGGAACCTATGACAAGGTACCACCAGCTGCCTCTAAGAGGAAGCAGCCATTCAGGGTTTTATATATTTCCACTGGCACCCTTCGGATACTTTCTTCCCTTAACACCCGTTCCTCCCCCAAGGCAATTGTGTAAAGATGAAAAGGTCAAACTGGGGCGGTGGAAACAGCACAGAGCACTTAGTGCCCGGACTCAGGCCTCCAGGCAGCAGCTGGCAGGTATCTTGTGTTCCATTCACCCTGTAGCCCAAAGAGATGACCAACAATTTCCTTCTGAAACCAGTCACCCCATTCTTCCTGCAAGTTGTTGGCTGTACCTTCAGTGTAGACACAAGACACCGTGAGAGCGCCATAGCCCTCCCTCCCTTCATCTCCCATGGTCACACTCCCTTTAAACTCCTGCTCACTTTTGCTGCCTTCCCTCTCCTCTCACCCTGACAAACCCTCTTCTTAGATCTGAAACTCTTTGTCACTTTCTCAAGAATCTTGCCCCTAGCCGGGCAGTGGTGGCACACATCTTTAATCCCAGCAGTTGGGAGGCAGGGGCAGGCGGATTTCTGAGTTTGAGGCCAGCCTGGTCTACAGAGTGAGTTCCAGGACAGCCAGGGCTATACAGAGAAACCCTGTCTCAAAAAGCCAAAAAAAAAAAAAAAAAAAGATGATCCAGCGTCATTTGTTAGGGATGGAGGTTAAAGAGGCCTGAATATAGGGAGAAAGGACACCTTCATGGGAGGTGTCCTAGTTGGATGGAAATAGTGGGTAAAAGAAACAGCCACTAAGCATGTGGAATGAGCAGACCTCTCCTGATGAGTAATGTTGACAAAGGTTCTTAAAGGAAAACCTTCGGACGGGTCACTTTGTGTCCCGAGTGGCTGGTTGGAGTTGGGGCACAGATGAGGCTGTGCTGTCCAGTCCAGACTGAGCATTTGTAGTGCCCACCCCAGTTCTGGGTGGGAGAAGTGGGCCCTGGGGCTGGGAAGGGCTGTTGGGGCTTTACTGTCCCTCTCCCTTCCCATGAGTGCTTCCATTCAGGGAAAGTCCTGAGATCTTCCTTAGTCCTAACCAGTCTTAAAAGGTCGTGACTTGTTTATCAATTTCTTAATAAAGTTGTAAATTGAACACTTCCTGTTCTTGTGGCTTCTTTGGTTCACTGACTACAAACACATTAAACTGCATTAGCAGAACAGAAGCTCATAAGTCAGGATAGGTGTTGCCTCTCAAAGTGGCTTATTTCAGGTCCACCAAATCCAACTTGCTTGAATCATGAGTTCAACTTTGTTCCTGGCTAGAATGTAAACATTTCACAAATATTATTTGTCAGATGTTTTATACTGCCTCACACCCTGATGGCTGGTTAATACATGTTAAAGTTGGTGGGTACGGTGGCACACAACCCAGTTCTCAGGGAGACAGAAGCAGGAGGACCTCTCTCTGTGTTTGAGGCCAGTGAGAGCCTATCTCAAAAACATTGCTGAGGTCTCAGAACTCGGGTTCCATCCCTAATTTCTGTATTATGAAAAGAGCAACTGACCTGCCTAAGGTCCATTGCACAGAGTCCCTGAATTATTACATTTTGCCATTCATATTAAACTGTTTAATCTACAACTAGTTCAAGTGTATACAGCTGAGAATTCTGAGGTTTTTTTTGTTTGTTTGGTTTTTTTTGTTTTTTTTTTTCAAGACAGGGTTTCTCTGCGTAGCCCTGGCTGTCCTGGAACTCACTCTGTAGACCAGACTGGCCTCGAACTCAGAAATCCACCTGCCTCTGCCTCCCAAGTGCTGGGATTAAAGGTGTGCACCACCACCGCCCGGCGAATTCTGAGGTCTTAACAAGTTAAAATTGACCTTAACCAGGCACAATAGCACTTTTCCTGTGGTGATGGCTGAGGAGACCCAGGGTCCCAGGCTAAAGTAAGAACATCACTTGAGCACTTTAAGAGAGCCTGGACAACAGTTTTGTTTGTTTGTTTGTTTTGGTTCTTTTTTAAAAATTAAAATCAAGGCTGCTGAGTTGAGTCGGTTCAGCGGTGAAACCAGTTGCCAGGAATCCGACACCTGTGTGTCCCAGGGTGGGAGGAGAGAATCAGTATAAGCCTCTACACACATGTAACAGTCTCGTCAGAACTAGGTTTATATCCAGTGCTCCAAGGGGGTGGGTTCTCAGCAGTAAGGTGATTTGTTTTGGAGACAGGGTCCCATTACAGACCTGAGATGACATTTATCTGGGTGTTTGTTGGGGATCAAGCACAGGGCTTCAGGCATGCTTTTCACATAGTCATTCCCAACCCTGTTTTGTTGTTTTGAGACAAGAACTCACTATTATGCTCTGGCTGGCCTAGAATTAATTTCATGCAAGAGACAGCTCAAAAAAGTCCTCCTGCCTCAGCATTCTGAATGCTGGAATTGCGTTTGTGCCTGATCAAAAGTATATTTTGGTTTTGTGGTTTTGCTTTGCCTTTTGAGATCTTATTTTTAACTTATGCGAATAGATGTTTTACCTGCATTTATGTATGTTCAGCACATGCATGCAGTGCCATTGGAGGCCTGAAGAGGGCGTCAAAGATCCTTTGGAACTGGAGTTACAGACCTTTGATTGCTACCAGGGTTTTGTGGTTTTGATTTGAAGTTTATTTTAGCTTGTTTTAGTTTTGTTTTTGAAACAGGGCTTCTCTGTGTAGCCCTGAGTGTCCTGGAACTCTCTCTGTAGACTAGACTGGCCTCAGACTCAGAAATCCGCCTGCCTTTGCCTGTGCTGGGATTAAAGGCGTGCGCCACCCACTACCACCACCCAGCCTTACTTTTAGCTTTTAACATAAAGGAAGCAAGCCATATTTTTTTCTTTATAAACTCTGAGGTTTCCTAGAAGTGCAAATAAGTATACTTAGAAGTAGGCCAGTCCTTACTGGTGTTGGTATTCCGACTCCCCAGATGTGTGAACATTTGACTTTAGAAACTGCAGAAGTCCGCCCTGGGTTCCTCTAGGTGAGATCACACATAAAACAAAGGCCTTGGCACTGGTACGTGTTCAGAGCCACATCTGCTCTTTAGGCTCCTTTTCTCCCCTTTTTCTTTCACAGTCTATCCAGCCCAGGCTGGCCTTGAACTATCAGCAGTCCTGCCTTAGCCTCAAGTCCTGGGATTACAGCCGAAGCCACCATTCCTGGCTTCCCAGATAGCCTTGTTTGTTTTTTTTTAATAGCTATTTTACTTCAGCGGTCCGCTTCTCTTTACAAGTAAGACCTTTGGCCAAGTGTGATGGCACACCCCTGTAGGCAGAACTCTTGAGTTCAGGGCCTGCCTGGTCTACATGACAAGCTTCAGAACAACCAAGACCACATAGACGCTTGTCTAAAACAACAACAGTGAAGACATATGTGTCACATAATGCCCATGGGCCTCATTCATTGTCACAGTGTCAAGGTGTGTGGTGGGCACAGTGGGCTTGAAACAGTGTATCAGGCAATGAGGAGAGAAGAGTGCCAAGAAGAGTGAGGGGCGTCCCGCCCTTTGAAACAGAGGGCCTGTCTATAGTCACACTACCCTGGATGCGCCCCATCATCCCAAACAGGACCTAGACAAGCTTAGCTGAATGTCAAATAGTGTCATGTACCTTAATGCATTGTTTAGTGCACTTAAAATGTACGTATCTCGGGCTGTAGAGGTGGCGCCTTTTGTGAATCAGCTGTTTGGGTCAGCCAGAGTTCAGATCCCCAGAACTGGGTCAAACACTGGGCGGGTGGGCGGAGGGGCGCAGGAACCCACCTGAAATTCTGGTTGTTGGAGGGTGGAGATCTCAAAGCAGGCTGGCTAACCAGACTGCCACACTCATGAGCTCAGTTGAGACCCTGTCCCAAAGGATAAGGTGGAGAGCAGGAAGACTTAGTGTCACATTTCTACACATTTGAACATGCAGGCACACATAACGTGCAAAAGGAAGCTAGCTTATCTTTGTTATCTGATAAACTTTATAAATGCAATCAGTTTCTCCAAATCCACCCTGTAGATTCAACTAACCACTAAGGGGAAATATTCAGAAAACACCTAGACCCATTTTTTTTTTTTTGGTTAAGATTTATATGAATACACTGTAGATGTTTTCAGATACACCAGAAGAGGGCATAGGATCCCATTACAGATGGTTGTGAGCCACCATGTGATTGCTGGGAATTGAACTCAGTACCTTCAGAAAAGCAGTCAGTGCTCTTAAACCAGTGAGCCATCTCTCCAGCCCCCCCCGCCCCCATCAATTCTTAATAATCCAATATAACAGCTGTTAACATAACTGCTCTGTATTTGGGATTGTAAATTGTCTAGAGATGATGAAAGGTGTACACAGGAAGGGACTGCGGATGTAGTCCAGTGGGCAGTGCTTCCATAGCATATACAGTGGTCTGGATTCAGTCTCCATCTTGGCATAAACCAGGTGTTGGGGGCACACGCCTGAAATGCCAGCACTGGGGAAGCGGGACCTGAGGCTCAAGATCGTCCTGACCCCAACAGGGAACTTGATATTTATCTTCAAAGCATTTTCCATTCTTGTCAGGCATAGTAGCGTATGCTTTTTAACCCCAGCACTGGGAGGTAGACGAAGCAGAATGTGAATTCATGGCCAGCCTGTTCTACCTGAAAAATGAGACTCTGCCTGAAAAAAATACTTTCCATCCTTAAGTTCAGTTTTAAATAACCTTAAATAACTTTTGTTCCATTGTTCTGTGGGTTTTGCTCTCTTGGTTGGTTGGCTACTTGCTTGGGTACTGGGGATGAAACCAGGCCAAGAAAATATGTTACCAAGCTATAACCCCAGCCTCATTAGATATTTTCCATTTTTTAAAATTGCATTTATTTGTTTGTTTGTTTGACTCCAGAGTGGCGGTCAGAGAACAACTTATGAGAGTTGATTCTCCTACTATTTGAATCCTAGGGACTGAATTCAAGTTGTCAGGCTTGGAGACAGGTGCCTTTACCCCTGATCCATCTCATGAGCCCCTCAAATATTAAGTACTAATATGTGCACAGCATTTGAGAGCAATTGGGGGTACATGTACCTTAAAGGGTAACTCAGTGATCTGTGGCTAAGTGGCGGTACAGTCAGGACAGAGAAAGCCTTCACTCGGGTACTCCTATGCCACCTGATCATTCATTCACTCACTCACTCATTCATTCATCAGACATTAAGCAGGTTTATCAGGTACTCTTAGGAGCTTTTCTGGGTGTTTCTATGAATCACTAACCTACATCTTTCTGTCATGGGGCAAGCAGAGGAAGCTGAGTAAACTTCTTGTGGGTGCTGTGGGGTGATGGGTTTTAAGAGGCTTGGACTAGGTAGCTGGCGAGCCTGCAGCTCCCGGGGAGTGCTGGACCAGACCGAGTACAGTGGTGAGCCCTGTGCCTGGTGGCTCTGGGCCACAGGGCTGGGGACCTGTTTGGGTCATTACACATGTGTAATGAGCATGAGAAAGGGAGTACAGGAATGGGGTTTCTTTGGGAGGAGCTTGTTTTAAGGGGTACTCTCGGTAGGACAGGGGACAGATTTTAAGAGAAAGGACAAAGGCAGAGGGACCTTTGTCTATTCTGACCTGAGAGATGAACTAGCCTTTCCCAGTCAAGTCAGTGTGGATACTCTTCAGTACAGTACACGCGGGCTCTACTTCAAGCACTACAGGGGCATTTATTTTCAGTGGGCAGTCATGTATAATGGCACGCAAAGAGGGATTAAATGGGAAAAACCAAAATCAGGTGGGGATTGCTTGAAAGAGGCAGCTGTGAGGGGGCGTGTCTGGGCGGAAGGAGAGAAGGCTGGAGCACTAAGCAGAAGGCTGACCGGTTTGAAGCTTTTACTTGCACAGCACATCACAAATTGGTTTCCAAGGAGCCAGTCACTTGGGGAAGCGGAAATAGAAATCACTGTAGCTAACCAGTGTCGTGGGACCAGACAGACGTGTTCTCCCCACTCTGTTCCCTCCTTGAAGGAACGTGCCTCAGATTTTCCCTCCCTTTATACTTTCCGAGCTTCCTGCAGAATGGTGTGTTAGGTGAGAAACATTGTAGATTTCATCCACTTCATCCACCAAAAACACCAATTCCCAGCTGGTGAGATGACTCCATGAGTACAACATTTGCGTGCATGCATGAGGCCTGGACTCTGGGCCACCAGTCCCCAAAATAAAAGCTAGGTGAGCTGGGCAACTTGTAATCCCAGAACCCGAGAGGTAGAGACAGACTCACCAGGGCAAGCTGGCTAGCTAATCTCATTGACTGGCAAACTCTTGAGTTCCATTGAGAGATGCTGCCTCAGTAAATAAAAGTGGAAATCCATCTTGGAAGAGGTCTGCTAACAACCTGGGACCCCACACGTGCATGCCTGCATGTGCACAAGCTCCACACTTGTGCTCACACTTGTGGCCATACAGACACACCACACACAAACAGCAGACACACAGGCCTTTCCTAGTGAGTCTGGTCCCAGTGTGGCATAAATTGGTGTGGTGGTGCACGCCTGTAATCCCAATGCTTGGGAAGTGGAGATACTCCGACCTTAAATCTAAGGTCATCCTTGGTTATTTACAAGTTACGGCCAGTCTATTGGGGGCATTCAAGTGCTACTGCTTAAGACAAGACAGAAGCTTTTGGAGTTGGGTGAACTGTGCAAACGTTACTTCTGTGATGATTGAGTGGTTCTCATACTTGACCCAGCTCCAGATCCTCTGGAAAGGCATAGAGCTGCATTTCAGTGGCAGAGCATGCGTTAGCATACATGAGACCTTGGGCCCAATATGCAGAAGCAAATAGAAATACTTTGGGTAAATATTATTCCTTTCCCCTCCTGCAGTTAAAAGGATGGAACCCAGGGTCTTGCGCCCAGCAGACAGTGCCGTGCCCTTGAGATCCACAGCCTTACTCATACCTTCTAACAAGGCATACCTCCTCCTGACCTCCCCCATTTTATTTTAGACTTACTTGTTTTATGTGCAAGGCCTGTTTTGTACATTATTTTCGTGCCTGGTGACCATGGAGGCCAGTGGAGGCGTCAGATCCCTTGGAACTGGGGTTACAGAAGGCTGTGAGCTGCAGCTAGCTGGGAACCAAACCTCTGGAAGAGCAGCCAGTTCTCTCAACCACCGAGTCATCTCTCCAGGCCCTCCTCCCCACTTCCCCTCCTCACGTTGAGGCTGCGGGCTCAGGCTAGCCTTGAGCCGCACTGTCCATTGTCAGCCTCCCACATTGCAGGCCTGTGTCACCACACTCAGCTCAATTCTTAATTTTTTTTTTTTAGACAGGGTTTCTCTGTAGAGCCCTGGCTGTCCTGGAACTCACTCTGTAGACCAGGCTGGCCTCAAACTCATAGATCCACATGTCTGTCTTGAAACCCTGTCTTGAAAAAACAAAAACCAAGAATGTCAAGTATCTTGTAAGTATATTAATTACACATTCTAATTAATATCTTAGATATGCTGAGCTACTTAATAAAGTTAATTATACTTTTAAAAATTTGGGGCACTGAATCAGGGAGGTGGCTCAGCGTGTATAACCACTTGCTCTGGGAGCCTGAATTCCTCAGCTTGCCGCCTGGATCCCAGCGAAAAGGCAGATGTGGGATGTGCACGTGTAAGCTTAGCAAGTGGGGAATGGAGCCGGAGAGTGCTTCATCTGCGGCTGGCCTGGGGTCTGCAGTGTAGCAGCAAGCCGAGAGCCTGTCTGGTAGGGCGGAAGGACATAACTGACTCCAAAAAGTTGTCCTCTGACCTCACAAGCATGGTGTCTGTACACGTGCACTTGTGTGAGCAAACACACTCACTCACCTCCCCTCTCCTTCCTCCATAGATTGAAAAGTGGGGGCACTAGGGGGTAGCCTAGGCATGTGTCAAGTCCTGGGTTTGACACCCCCAGGCCCACACACAAAATTGCTACTTGAAAATTCAAGCTTACACTTGCAGCTCTCACGTGCAACATTTCTGTTGGAAAGGAGGGCGCTAAGCTAGACCTTCCTAGGAGCTGAAAAGTCAGGAAATGGAGTTGGGGAACGAAGGCAGGCTCTGTGGGGAACTGACTTTCATCCAGCAGGTGGGCACTTTACCTTGTAAATTGCCATGGAGAGGAGGCCTGTGGTGCAGCATTTCTCCAGTGGGACCGCTGCCATCTGTCTGCTCCTGGTGTGCTGGCGTGTATGTACCTGTAGTTCAGCTACTGACTGGGCTGCTAGGGAGATCACTTGAGCAAAACCCCATCTCAACAAAGAAAGAGGAGATTTTCTCCCCTTAGTCTTCTAGAGATTAGACTCAGCGCCTTCTCCAAGCACATGCTCGGAGCTCTCCTGATTGATAATACTCCTTTTCCTCAGAGATGTGAAATGTTCTCCATCTTTCTTATATTTTGACATTTTTTTTTGACATTTTTTAAATTATATTTATTTTCAAATATTTTAATACATTTATGTATTTTGCTGTACATACTAGGGAAGTCAAGTTAACAGGTAGGAGTCCTCTACCCACCATGTAGGCCCTGGGGATCCAACTCACATCATCAACTTGTTTGTATCTCTGCCTGCTGGGCCGGCCCACTGTCACGTTTAGGTTTCTTTGCTTATTTTGAGGTAGAATCTCACTATGTGGCTGTGTGTGTGTGCGTCTGTGTGTATGTCTGTGTCTGAGTCTGTGTCTACCTGCCTGCCTGCCTGTCTGTCTGCAGAGGAATATCTGCCAGAGGCAAGGAGGCAGTTGGATTCAACTCTTTAAGCCGGTGTTGGTTCCAGGCATGAGCCTGACTGAGCAGTTCAAGCTTGCACATGCAGCTCTCACGTGGAGCCTTTCTGTTGGGAAGGAGGGCCTATTATTGCAGGCATATTGAAGCATGAAACTTTCCCTGGTGCTGACGAACTCAGCCCTGTGTGTACATCAGTCAGAAGTCTTTGTAAAGGCACATGTGACTTCTTCTATAACGATGGGCTCTGTAGATTGACAGGCTCACGACAAGGGCCTGGGAGAGGGTCTGCTGTGCTCGAAGCCAAGTAGTGCAGTGATTACTAGACTATTCATTAACCACGTCTGCTCCCAGCTTTCTGCATGGAAACAGGTCTTACATCCATTCCTTTAATGGAGCACTGGGGAGTTAACATTCCCAGCTCCCTAGTGCTTATGTGTGAGTACAAGGTCTATACCTCCCACAGCCCGGGGTGGACTGGCACTTCCTATGTGGTCTCTCAGCAGTGCCCCAGCCTCTGGAGTGCTGGGATTAAAGGTATAGCCAGTGGGCTCAGCCTGTTACTACTTTATTTATGGCAGACGACCGCTTTGTGACACAGCCTGCCCTGAACTCAGAACCCTTCCTTGTCCTGCTAAATCATTTTAAACTTTTTAAAAGTTCTCTCGTGTTTTTTCTTTAAAAATTGACTTTGCTGCTGGGCAGTGATGGCTCACACCTTTAATCTCTGGGAGGCAGAGGCAACCGGGGCTACACAGAGAAACCCTGTCTCAGAAAAAAAAAATGATCTTCCACACATTGTCCTTGGGACTCCTTGGCAACCCTTTGTCTGTTAACATTGTTGGTTGTTTTCATAGGGCTGTTTTCCTTGGAACATGCTGCAAAACCAAAATATTTTACATTGACAGAGAGCAGTGGGATTGCAGAGTGCGCATAGCCAGCCGGCTCCCTTTCACCACAGAAAGCACACTTGCCTACACTTGCTCCCTCCCAGCCTTCTCCCCGCCAGGGCTGGTGTCCAGCCTGGACTGGCCTCCACCTCCTGATCTGCCTGCCTCCACTTCCCAAGGGTTGGTTAGAATTAAATTTTTTAATTAATATTTTATTTTTCCATTTTATTTTATGTCTATGGATGTTTTGCTTATATATTTCTGTGGACCATGTACATACAGTACCACAGAGTTCAGAGAGCTTCGGACGCCTGGATCTGGAGCTGTGGACGGTCCTGAGCCGCCCTGTGGGTGCTGCGAATTGAACCAGGGTCCTCTGCGGGAGCAGCCCGTGCTCTTTGATCTCCAGCCCCGAATTAGTTTTGTGTGTCTGTGCGTGTACTGTGTGGGCGTGTGCACCCCTGAGGGCGTGTGCACCCCGAGGTTGGAGGAGGCTGTCACACAGATTTCTCTCTTACCCTCCATCTTATTTTTTTGAGGCAGGCTCTCAGTGAAACCTGAAGCTCACCATCTTGGCTAGGCTAGCTGGCCAACAAACTCCTGGAGTCTACCTGGGTCTGGTTTTGGGTTTTTTGTTTGTTTGTTTGTTTGTTTTTCATAGGTCCCAGAGATTTGAATTCAAATACTATTGCTTTTACAGCAAGCACTCTTCCATACTGACATACTGAGCCACCTTCCCAGTCCTGGCACTATCTTAATAACTTAAGTTTTGATTGTGTTTCTGTGGACTTTAGACTAGGTTAGGGCTGCTGGTAGAGATCCCCTCCTTTTTTTCTACAAAGACAGCGTGTACAAGTGGCTTTTTTTTTTTAAGTAGAAAAACTGGAGCTAATGTGATAACTCATTTAGGAAAGGCATCTGCCACCACGCCTGTGAACTGCGTTCATTACCCAGGACTAGGTTAGAAGAGAACTGATTCCCTCAGATTGTCTTCTGACGCCCACATATGTGCTAAGGCGTGTGTGTGTGTGTGTGTTGTATATGCAGGCATGCGCACAACACACACACTATAAGTAAATATAATAGAAAAAACTTAAGATATGGTAACAGCTAAGATTTGTTGCTTTTATTATGTTTAAAGCATTCTCCAAAATAAATGAACCCTCTCTCCTGTCCCCTGTAGGTCCCCAGTCTCTGCACAGCCCTGTCCCCTGTAGGTCCCCAACCTCTGCACAGCCTTCCCAGACACTGTTCCTTCACTCTTGGCCACTACTGCCCACATGTGGTTCGTTAGCCTTATTATTATCCCTCTGGATTCCAAACAGGATTTACTTTTTGGTTTTTAAAATTGTTTTTGTTGTTACTCGTTTTTGAGGGTCCCTGTGTAGCCCTGCCTACCTTAGAACTCTGTGTAAACCAAATTGGCCATGAACTCACAGAGATCTATCTGCTTCTGCCTGCTAAGAGCCGGGATTTAAGGCATGTGTCACCACACATGGCCTAAATTGTTTTTGAGGCAAGGTTTCACTATATATCCCTGTCTAGCCTGTAACTGGCTATGCAGGCCAGGCTGGCCTGAAAAGTACTGTGACCCACTCCTGCCTCTCAGGTATTGGGATTACGGTGTGTGCCACCACGCCTGGACTCTCAGGTATTGGGATTACGGTGTGTGCCACCACGCCTGGACTCTCAGGTATTGGGATTACGGTGTGTGCCACCGTGCCTGGACTCTCAGGTATTGGGATTACGGTGTGCGCCACCACACCTGGACTCTCAGGTATTGGGATTACAGTGTGTGCCACCACGCCTGGGCAGGACTTAATTTTCAAGGCCTGCAGACTGCACTTCAGCAGGGCTTCTGCCCACCCACGTTGAGAATCTCCTTTCGAGGTTTTGAGGAATTTTACAATTACTAAGTTTTTCTCCTGATAATTTTCTTAGCCTTTCTGCATTTTCCTTCTGCTAAAGGCCTTTAGCTGGGTAATACAGTGAACACATACGTTTTTAACTGAACAGTAGCTGCAAAACCAGGGCCAAGCATATTGAGTCCGACTCCTCCGTGTGTGTGTGTGATCCACATGTGTCTGTGTATTTGAATGTGTCTCAGTGGATAACCTTGGGTGTCAATCCTTGACAGTGTCTCTTTCTATTCACTGCTGTATACATTGGCTAGCCATGAACTTCTGACCATTCTCCTGCCTCTGCTTCCCATGTCCCCAGGGAGACAGTGGGGTCCAGATGCGTATAGCTCTATCTAGTTTTCATGAGAGATCTGGGGGTTCAAACTCAGGGCATTAGTCTTGTAGGTAAGCCCTTTGCCTACTGTCTTAGTTACTGACTCTTACAATGAAGTGGTACAGGGGTAGTTGCTGAGAGCTACATCCTAGTCCACAGGCCAAGAGACCAGGCCTGGTGTGAAACCTCAAAGCCCCCCCAGTGACACACCTCCTCCAACAAGGCCACACCTCCTAACCCTTATGATTTTTTTCAAATAGTGCCACTCCCTGGTGGCTAAACATTTGCATCCATGAGCCTATGAGGGCCGCTCTTCTCTAGACCCTTAGACCTGCCAATCACCTCTCCTGCCCTGACGCCTTCAGTTTCCTTTCTCCTACACACTACAACTGAAAATATAATCATGTTCTTTTCACAGTGTCGTTTCACAAGAAATCCAGTGAGTCTGAGGTAGAATAAGGTGGAAAAGACCAGTTACTAGATATTGATTATTGATGTCCTTAGCGGTTCACTAAAGTACTGCCTGTTTGCCGACCATGCTGTCACTCACTCCCTGGAGTAGAGTGACCTGCAGGAGCAGCTGAGACAGTGAGCCTTTGCGCTTGCCAACCCACCGACTGCCTGCCACATCGACTTCCTACAGTCTTGCTTGCTTCATCCCTTCAGAGCTGTCCCAACTTCCACTCACTGGAGACAGCTCCATTCTCCATCCCTACTGCTGTCAGAGTGCTTATTCCAGGAAGATTCTCGTAACAAGTTCACCTGGAAAAGTCAGGGAAACCAGGTCAAGAAGTCTAGCCACTCTCATGCTGCAGAGGTGTTATTATTTTATTATTAGTTTTTGTGTGAGTGCCTGACGGGGAGGGGCGGGACATGCCTGCTGTAGTGCACGCGTGGAGCCTGAGGACAGCTATATAGAGTTGGCTCTGGGGATTGAATTCAGGCTGCCAGGCTGTATGGCAAGCACTTTTACCCACTGGGCCATCTTGCCAGCCTCTGTAACAGGTCCCTGCATGTCCCTCCTTCAAAAGGCAATGAGCTCCTTAGAACAGCAGACATCCCAGAGGGTGACATCCTGCAGTTACAGACGTACCAGCCTAGAACCACCACACAGCAAAAGCAGTGGAATGACAATGATTAATCCTAAATGACAGTAAATGGTACTTATCCTGACGCAGGCCTGGTGCTACATGCCCTTGATAACAGCAGTTAGGAGACAGATGCAGGCAGATCTCTGTGAGTTCAAGACCAACCTGATGTTCATAGTGAGTTCCAGGACAGCCGGGCCTATGTAGAGAAAACCTGCTCAAAAAAACTAAAACGAAAAAAAAAATGTTACTTATTCAACAAGTAGTGGATATTGTCTAACAAGCTTGCCGACTTGTGTGCCCATTGGAAACTGTTCATTAAATATAGTAGGTAGGGTTTTCAGTCGTGCTGTTTGTCCTACAAAATATGCACCATGTTTACCTTTTTTCCCTTGAAGCAGATTCTCAGTATATCTATATAGCCCTGTCTGTCCTGGAACTTGCTATGTAGACAAGGTTGGCCTCTACTTACAGAGAACCTCCTGCCCTCTGCCTGTGGCTCTGGAGTTCTGTGACCAGTGGCTTGTGCCACCAAGCCCTGCTAGGCTTTTCTGCCTTTATTACATGTCATGCATACTGGTTTGATGTCCAAAGCCCCTCTCGGAGTACCTGGCACACAGTAGGGGCTGATTATTCATATAGCCACTGAACAGCCTGATACTGACTCACAAGAAGCCTTCCATTTCCTGAGCTCTTCAGCACAGTCAGGGGAGGAATCACCCCTCTCATTTCACTTTTGGGGGACACTCTGATTTCATAGTTCATGCTGATGAGTGCCCTAACTGTTCAGTTTCGGTTACATATACCTTTTGTGTATGCACTGGTACTCTGTACACCTTGATTGGGGTTTGGGGGTTGGAAGAAATCAGCTCTCTCCTCCCACCATGGAGGTTCCAGAGTGACAGCGAAGCCAAGGCTCCTATTTTCTTTCTTTAAGACAAACTCTTTTTCTCAATCCAAGCTGGTAGCCCTGGCTGGCCTCAAATTCCAGACAAGTCTCCTGCCTCAGCCTCCCAAGGGCTGAGATTATAGACAGGGGCACACGTTACCACATCTAGCTCCTGGTAGATTATTATTGAATTATTATGTTTATTATTATTGAAACCTCAGGGGTTGGAGTGCTGAGGGGACGGTCCAGTGGGTACTAGCTAGCACTTACTGTGTAAGCATGAGAATCTGAGAGGAACTCTCCAACACATGAGTAAAATGTTGGTGTGGCTATGTGTGCCTGTAACCCAAGTGAGCCAGGGTGGAGGCAGGCAGATCCTAGAAGCTTCTGAGGTAGAGAGAGACCAAGGCCAGTTCAGAAGCTCCCTGGCCAGCATCCTAGCCAAAATGGCAAGCTAGTTCTGGTGCGAGCCTGTCTTAACTATGACAAAGAGTAAGGAAGGCAGAGCACTGCTGTCCTCTAGTTTCTGTGTGCACTCCTGTGCACACCCGAGTGCTCACACCCGCAGAGATGGATAAGATACTAAACGCATTATAAAACACTGCAGGGCCTTGGTGACTTTATCTACCTACACAAGAAACAGTACAGAATTGGGAAATATAGGGCTAGCATCACAGCTCAGTATAGGCGCTCGATGCCAAGCCTGAACACATGAGTTCTGTCTCCTCCGTTCACACCGTAAAAAGAGATAACTGACGCCCAGAAGCTGTCCTCTGACCTTAGCATTGGTGTGGCATGCACGTAACTGCACGCACGCATGCATGCATGCATGCATGAGCGAATTAATGTGATATTCTGTCTCTTTGGACATAATAGATGAAACAATGGATTTTAGACACTGCAGGTGAGGCAGCCCAGAATACTGATCCCTGAGAGGGGAAGTTAGTGAAGAACCTTTAAGTACCCAGCTCACTGTGAAGCATTGGCACACAGTGGGGCAGCAGGAGGGTGCTGCACAGAGAACACTCTGAAAACCTGCAGTGCGTCTTTTGATTGATCCCAGAACCTACTTACAGGTGGGAGGAGTGAGTTCACGTCCAGAGGCATCCTCTACCTCCACAGATGCGCCATGGCCCACATATGTCTAGACACAGCAGGCACGGATGCAGCTTAAAAATGCTAAAGCAGAGAGGGTGTGGTGGTGCACACCTTTAATCCCAGCCAGAACTCAGGAGGCGGAGGCAGGAGGATGTCTGAGTCCGAGGCCAGCCTGGTCTACAGATTGAGTTCCAGAATAGCCAGGGCTATACAGAGAAACCCTGTCTCGAAAAACCAAAAACGAACAAACAAAATTTAAAAGCAGGCAGTCATGGTAGTGCATGCCTTCTAGCACTCTAGAAGCAGAGGTAAGCAGATCTCTATGAGTTCAAGTCCAGCCTGATCTACATAGTGAATTCCAGGACCCTGTCTTAAAAGACAAGAACCCAAGATTTAAAAGGATCAAAATATTTTTTAGTAAATCACTGCATCCTAAACTAAAAGATATCCATATGATAGAAAAATGCCCAGCACCTGGGGCTGCAGAGATGGCTTAATGCTTAAGAGCACTGGTTGCTCTTGCAGAGATTTAGTTCTCAGCAGCCGCGTGATGGCTCAGCACCTGTAACTTCCAGGGCCCACATGCCCCTCCTGGCCTCCTGTAGCGCCAGGTACTCACAACAAGCAAAATTCAGGCAAAACACCCTACACAAAAATAGTTTTTGAATTAAAAAACACTCAGCACCTACAGATGTGAGGCCCACCGTGCCAGCCCTTGTCTGTAGTCCCAGCTACTCAGGAGGCTGAGGCAGGAGGATGTCTGTGAGTTCAAGGCTACCCTGGTCTACAGAGTTCTAGGACAACCAGGGCTACACAGAGAAACTGTTTTGAAAAACCAAAAAAAGAAAAAAAAGGAAGAATCATTTGTCTGGCATTCAGTCAAGACGGAAGAGATATCAAAGCAACAAGAAACATCATTCATGAGCAGGCTGTAAATGGCAGACTTGGTGGGGGGAAATGGTTACCACTATTTTACATAAGCTTAAAATGTTAGAGGAGAGGCCTGGGCTACAGCTCAGTGAGAGAGCATGCATTGCACGTCTGGGGTCGTGGTTTCTGTCTGCAGCACCGCAGGACAGGCGAGACCACAGAGGGAAGTGAAATACAGTAAATCAAGATTGAAAAGAAGGCCCAGTGTGAGCACAGACCTGAGTTACATCTAAGAACATCCCCAAAGCCAAGCTCAGTGCCTCACGCTTGCAGCCACAGCCCTAGAGAAGCAGAGACAAACGGATCCCTGCTTTTTGGACAGCCAGCCTAACTTCTCAAACAAGCCTTAAGACAGTGAGCAATGCTATCTTAATTTAAAAAAAAAAAAAAAGATGGAAGGCAGACATCGTCTGAGAAACAACGCCTAAGGTTATCCTCTCCTTCCCACACACACCCTATGAGAGCACCCCACACACACACCCTACAAGAGAACCCCCCACACACACACACCCTTCAAGAACACTCCACATACACACACACACACACACACACACACACACACACCTTATGAGAGCACCCACACACATACCCTACAAGAGAACCCCCACACACACACACCCTTCAAGAACACTCCACATACACACACACACACCCTATGAGAGCACCCACACACATACCCTACCCTACAAGAGAACCCCCCCCACACACACCCTTCAAGAGCACCCCCCACACACACCCTACAAGAGCACACACACACCCTTGGAGAGTGCTCACACAGTTCTAAACTGTTTGAAACAGCGGGCAGAGGGCCAGGACGTAGCTCAACTGGCGAATGCCAGTCTGATGCGCTCTAATGGGGTCCACGGGCGCCGGATATGGAAGTGCACACCTGTGATCCCAGCTCTTCAGAAGGGGAAGCAGAATCAGAAGGTCAAGGTCATCCTGGGTTACCAATTGGATTTGGGTCCTGCCTGGTCTACAGGACACTCTTATTAAAAAGAGAGAAGGAAGGAAAGGGAAAGAAATAAACCAGAGAAACCTGCGTGAATCTAGCAGATGAGACCTCTGCAAAAGAAGTCATGACACAGGGTTCTAAATTTGATTCCCTGGCCCCACCCAAAACAAAACAACTACAAACAAACCAAAAAACAAAAAACCCAAAACCAGACAGGGCAAAATAAGGGAGGGAAATAGTTCCACTCACCTTTAGATTGCAAAGTTCACCTGGTGAAGAAGTTGAAATTCCATTTTATAGCCTTCGAAGATCATGCATTGCTTGTCCTCAGCCCCTCAGTCCTACCTGAGAGGACCCAGGGATGGCTCCCCATGGAGGGAGATGAGAACCAACTCAGTTGTCCACACATGGGCCATGACATGCACACACCACACACATGCTAAACAAGTACGTTAGCTAATTGACGTTTTACGTCGGGGAGTAGAGAGAAAGCCCAGGACTCAGAGTGCTTTGCTGCTCTTCAGAGGCCCGGGTTCAATTCCCAGCAACTACCTGGCAGATCATCTGTAACTCCAGTCCCAAGGGATCCAACACTCTCTCTGGCCTCCTCAGCCACCAAGTACACATGTGGTACACACACATCCTTGCCAACACTCAAAGTGGGCCGGGCGGTGGTGGTACACACCTTTAATCCCAGCCCTTGGGAGGCAGAGGCAGGAGGATTTCTGAGTTCGAGGCCAGCCTGGTCTACAAAGTGAGTTCCAGGACAGCCAGGGCTACACAGAGAAACCCTGTCTCGAAAAACCAAAAAAAAAAAAAAAAAGTGGGGGAAAGTCTTTGTTTGGTTTTATTGTGGGGAGTGCACATGTAGAGGTCAGGGGACAACTTTATAGAGATGATTTTCCCTGTCCACCCCAGTGTGGACATTTAATGAGAAGCTGCCACTTCCAACTTTGCGGTAACAAATAATCTCAGTGCTTTGAAGTGCTAGCAGGAGAGACCCTCATGGGTGGCTGGCGTTAGCCCTTCAGGCCTGAGCTCCCCTCACAGAACCACACTGTGGATGAGGCTCATGTTGCTAGGCTTGTGTGGCAGGTGCCTCAAACCACAGAGACCTCTCACAAGCCCTCTTGTTGTTGTGTGAGATAGGATCTCTACGTTGCTTAGGCTGGCCTTGAACTCACAGAGATCCACCTGAGTCTTCCTTGAGAGTACTGGGAGTGCAAGTGTGTGCCACCACTGCCAGCTGTGGCCCTTAAAAAGTAGAATTCCCAGGGTCCCCTGACTATGAAGGCTCAGCGTTCTACCCACAGCCAGAGAGGGTTACCTGCCTGCTTGGGTTGCCTTTCAAATCATGTGTTTGACGTGTCATTGGTTTGGTAGAGGAGACTGTACTCTTAGATTCATCTTATAGTATAAGCTTGGTTAGTGGGGGGTCAGATACTCACTGAGCAGCCTGGCTTCATCCCCCGTTGTCATATATGCATGGATAATTGTTCCATTAGGACACTTAAGGAGGAGCTGTCACTTCAGACTTTGAGGTAACAATCTCAGTGCTTTGAAGCTCTAGCGGGAGAGACCCTCGTGGGTGGCGATAGCCCTTCTGGCTTGGGTTTCCCTCACAGAATCTATCAAGTGGGGGGCTAGATAAGGGTGTCGGCAGGGAGGGGGAGAGGTATGCACATATTTTGGTGGGGAGAGAGGGAGGTTTTTCTCATGTTTTTCTGTGTGTATGTGTGCTGTGTAGAGTGTAGTTTGGGGGGGGGTGGCTGGAGGTCAGCTTTGGGTGTCAGTCCCCAGGAGTCACCCACTTTATTTTTTAAGACAGGATCTCTCACTGGGACCTGGAGCTTATATGCTGAGATGGCAAGTCAGTGAGTGCCAGGTATCCTCCTGCCTCTGTGCACCCCAGGATTGGATGACAGTGTGTGCCACCATGCTCATCTTGTTACATGGGTTTCAAAAATAAAACTCTTTACCCGCTGAGCCATTTCCTTAGCAACCCCCATCCACGTTCTTCTTTATCCATTTGTATTAGAGCCTTAGACCCTGGTTTTGGTAATGCTAAAGATCAAACCTAGGCTTCACTGAGCCCAATCTTCAACTTTAAAAATTAAGTGTAGGAGGAGCAGGCATGATCATGCATGCTTCAATCCCAGCTCTCTCAGGCAAAGGCCAGGGGGGTCTCCACAGTGAGTTCCAAACCAGCCAGGGGTACATAGTGATACTCAGTCTCAAAATAAAGAAAAGAAAGTTGATGAGGATATAGGGATTCTTCATTTGAATGGCCATGTCGAAGTAAAGAAATAATATATACTTTATAGGCCTAAAGATACATCATAATTGGACAGTTTATTCCATGTGATTGTGACGTCTGGGAGGCGTGGTTTATAATGACACAAGCCATGGCTAATGCCTTTTATCAGTACATGTCTTCTGTTTTGTGGCATTTGTTTGAGGCGAGTTCTTATGTAGCCTAGGCTGTCCTGGTACTCATTAAATAGACCAAGTTGTCCCTAAACTTGCATCAGGCATTCTGCCTCTGCCTCCCAAGGGCTGAGAATACAGATGTCACCATGTCACCATGCCTAGCTTGTGTAACAGATCCAGCATATCCATTTGATGATAGTTTTCCTGTTTCCTTCCCAGTGTTGTTTCCAGAAGTCATGTGTGCAGGAACATTGGTGCCAGTATGACCTCAAATGACTCACGCCTGGGTCCTAAAGAGCCCATTTCTCGTGGCCGGCTGCTTTTAGCTTCAGCCGCCAGCGGCCTCGTCTGCTTCACTTCTCCCGCTCTCCTTCCTTCTCCCCCACCCATCCTCTCTCCTCCCCTGAGCTCTGCTTAGCGGATTATAATCAGCCCAGTCACTCTGCAATCCAGCGAATCCAGCCACCCCCAGGAGGGTCCCACATCGGGAAACTTACCCTTCCACAATCTTGTAGAGTAGAGAAAGTGCCCTTCCCCGTGGCAGGAGGGAATTCCACATCTGTTAGGCCTTGTGATTGGTTTGGAGGAACTAATGAGAGAAGGAAGTTTGAACAGAGAAAAATCTCTCCATTAAGACTTGTCCTTCCCCCTGCCGTCCCTGGGCATGCCCCTCCTCTGGGCATCTCTACAGGATTTCATTCCTCCGTCCAACTGCCGTTCACAACTGCCCTTTCCAACTGCTCCAGAACTCTTGGCCCTGGCGTTCTGTGATGTAGATTATTCCACGCATGGCTTGAAATGGGTGAGAAGCAGGGTTGCCAGGTGTCGGATCACTAGTGTAAGTTGACTGGCTCTCGGGAGAACCACTCCTGGAATTGGTTCAGTTGTTACAGTCTGGGCCAGAGCTGTGCTGACCATGTTTGTGGCCACCGCAGGCAGGGAGCGGGGGCTCCGAGCTACAGCGGGGGGACTTGTGCTGCAGTTCCTACGTTAAACATTCCTGGTTCAGCTATGGACTATGCAGCATTGAACTTGGACAGTACTGCTGCACGGGGAAGCGCCCAGGCCGCACGACCAGAGCTTGTATGGCCTGCAGCACAGGACCTCCTAGTCTGTCTCCAAATGTGGGGAGAACCCACTTTTTGCCTTCCTAGAGATCACCAAAATATGTTGAGAAATCGGAGTTGCTCTCAGTGCTTAGAAGCCTCCAGTCACAACACTGAAGGACTTCAGAGTCTGAGAGCTTTTCTAAAGCAGAATTTTTTCTCTGCCCTTGCTCATTCTGCATTTGATGGCATAACTCATCCCTCATGGTCCTCTTGAGTCTGCATGTGGGAGGTGTCTGCAGCTGTCTTAGATGTGTCTAGAGTCTTTGGACCTCTGAGTTGAAAACTGATTTATAGTAAAAACAATTTAAATCAGAAATGCATTCAAGTAACTGTTAATTTTACATTTTTTACCTTTATTTTTATTGGCTTTGTTTTTGACATGGGGTTTCATGTAGCCCAGGCTGGCCTCAACCTCATCATGTAGGCAAGGGTGGCTTTGACCTCCTGATCCTCCTGTCTCTGCCTTCCAACTCCTGGGACCACAGGTGTTGGCCAGCATGCCTGACTTGCTTGATTGTTTGTGGATTTACTTATTTATGAGTTAGGATCTTGCTGTTGCCCAGGCTGGCCTTGAACTCTTGGACTCAAGTTCCCTTCCTTACTCGGTCCTACCTGAGTAGCCAGGACTACTGGCAAATGACACTGTGCCCACCAGCCACAGCACTTTTCAAATGGCAAACTTGACAGGTGACTAGAGAAAGCTCCCATGATGACAGTGCGCAGCGGTAGCTCCGCTGTGTTCAGATTGCTGGCTGCTCCGCGCAGACTCACTGCCTTCCTCTTCCCTTGCAGTTGTCATGGATGATGACGATGACTCCTGTCTCCTCGATCTTATTGGGTAAGATGCTCCTGCGGAACCCAGGGTGAACCACTTGTGTGAGGTGTGAGGAACAACAGGAGCTCAGTAGCTTACGCTCCTGGGCTTTTAATAATAATAATTTACCATGGTTACAGCACTGGAACAGAGAGGTAGTTTTGTTTTTTGTTTTGTTTTGTTTTTTTAAAGATTTTATTTATTTTATATATATGACGAGTTCACTGTAGCTGTCTTCAGACACACCAGAAGAGGGCATCAGATCCCATTATAGATGGTGGTGAGCCATCATGTGGTTGCTGGGAATTGAACTCAGGACCTCTGGAAGAGCAGTTAGTGCTTTTAACTGCCGAGCCATCTCTCCAGCTCCAGAGAGGTAGTTTTATACACGGGTCATAACTCAGCAATCCATTCCTTTTGGTTTTACTTGTTATTTTTTAGTAAATCTCAGGATGCCAGGCCAGGGTGTTGCTTAGTTTTAGCATTCTCACCAAGCAAGGGCAAGGTCCTGAGTTCAATCCCCGGGAGGAGACAGAAATGTAGAAAATGGTTTAAAATGGGGAGATTTTACTCAGGCTAGCATGTCGTTTCTTTTTGCCCTGCTAAAATATCAACAACTATTTAAATGTAAGTAGCAATATTTACTTGTTTTCCTTCTCTTTTTTCTTTCTTTTCTAGAGACCCACAAGCATTGAACTATTTTCTGCACGGACCTAGCAGTAAATCAGTAAGTGACAGACAGTGTCTCAGGCTTGACTTTTGTCTCTCCAAGCCCTGTAGTAACCGCCATGTTGAATTTGCCCTTTGCAGAGCGGCGATGATGTGACGAACGCAGGGTATTCTGCAGCCAATTCTAATTCAATTTTCGCCAACTCCACGGTGAGTGCTAAAAACTGAACCTGAAGCTTTCCTGTCTTGAGGAAACCTGACAAGGGAGGTTTCAGTTGCCTTTGTAGAGTGCTAAGAATCATTACCTCACCTTTTAATTGACCGGAGAGGACAAACCTATATGTCAGTGTTCTGTTTGTCATAGAATCAAGTTCTATCACCTTGCCAGTTTCTTCTTGTTTTTAACATTCATTTATTTTATGTATGTGTGGAGGAGGGTTCACATATGTGCCTATGTGCACTGCAGTGGCCGGTCGGTCAGGAGGAGGACAACCTGCAGTCGGTTGTCTCCTTCGACCAAATAGGTCCCAGGGAAGAAACTCAAGGCTTTGTGGAGAGCCTCACCCTCTGAGCCGTCCCTCTGGCCCAGCACTGCCAGTGTTGTGATGTAGAAGGCACATTAGAATGTTTTGAATCTTGTCATATGAACTTTAAGGAGACTTTTTAATTATAGCGACTTACAAATAATGTCAATGTTAAGAACAAGATAAAGGTAATGACCAGCATTGTTGAGGTGTAGTCTGTGCTTGTCACTGGGGGCTTGTGCAGACGGCATCAGATGCTCACAGTACTTGCTGGAAGTGGGTTTACCATTAGCCCTGTCTTATAGACAAGGAAGCTAAGGCACAGAGAGGTTTACACAGCCAAGAGGTGCAGCGCTGGATTCTGACTCGGCCCCCACCTCTGCAGCCTGGATTGTTAAGCTCGCGGAGAGCAGACAAGATGGGAAGAGTCTTACTTGGAGAGTCTCTCAAATCAGTATGTTTAGGGGCTGGGGAAAGGCCTCAGTAGGTGGGGGAGCACTTGCTGGGCCAGAATAAGGACCTGAGTTCAAATCCCCAGGACCCACGTAAAACGCTAGGCCTGGCTGCAAAAGTGCCTCCAACCCCAGTGCTAGGAGACTGAGACAGGAGGGATGCTGGGGCTTCTCCACAGCCAGCCCAGCTGCAGCTTCAGACGGAGTCCCGTGTGACTCCAACTCTCAGCTGTCTTGGCCATCTACATGCGAGTTATGGGTGCCAGCCACCTGCCTCGCTTCTGCCTCCATATTGCTCCAGAGAAAACGATCTTCTTGCTCTCAGTTACTTTCCCCCTGCTTCTTAAATGGTTCTTTAAGGCCTGCTGTGAGGTAACCCAGCCTTGGCTCTTCTGTCCAGTCATTCAGCCATTAAGACCTCATTAACTGAAGACTCACAACTGTTAAAGGTTTGCAAATCAGAAGGCTTTTTTTTTTCTTTTGAGACAGGGTCTCTCTTATAGCCCTATAGACCAGGCTGGCTTCAAACTTACAGAGATCTGCTTGCCTCTGCCTCCTGAGTGTTGGGATTTAAAAGCATGTGCCACCACACACAAGAATGCTTGTTCGTTCTTCTTTCTGTCTTTCTGTCTGTCTGTCTGTCTTTCTTTCTTTCCCTCTTTCATTTTATTTATTTATTTATTTTTGTTGTTGTTTGTTTTGTTTGAGGCAGGGTTTCTCTGTGTAACCCTAGTTGTCTTAGAACCCACTCTATAGACCAGGCTGGCCCCGAACTCAGAGATCCACCTGCCCCTGACTCCCAAGTATTGATATTTAAAGGCATGCGCCACCACTGCCGCCGCCACCATCCCTGTGCTAGAATACTTGTTTTTGATCAGTCTGTTTTTAGTTTTCCTTTTCTCTTTGTTTCTTTCTGATTGTACTGTAGTCCTCAGAGCAGAGCTCCCGGAGGGTGCAGCCTGCTTTCATGCACAATGTCTTTGGTTCCTTTTGTAGAACAGCAAGTTAAATTTTTTTCTATCTGGCCACAGAAAATGACTGGACTGTTTCAGGTGTCTCAGTTTGTATCTGTCTCTCCAGCGTCTCTTCCTGGGTCTGCACTGTAGTCTCTCTGGATTGTCTGTTCCCTAGGGGTTCCTTAAAGACATAACTAACACATACGTACATATCTAGAAAGCGGTGGCTTTTCCTTTTGAGTTAACTAGATTTGTTTTTGTTTGCTCTTTTGTTTTTAGTTTGAGATAGTATTCCTAACTGCTTGAGTGGTAATAAGTAAATATTTATAGGAAGTCAGAAGAGCATTCATTTTATGTCAGAACTCACGTTGGTCTGGTCTGGTCTTCTGGGGCTATAGGAGTAACTTCTTGGATATCTAGCAAAGTGATAATCAGGGTTCTTCAAACCCATTTTGACTTCTTGGTGTACAGTGGTCTGGATATATACCTCCTGGGCTGAATTCCACCAAAACCTTGAAAATAATCTGAAAAACAATTTTTCTGAGGGTGCTTATTATCACCAGCGGGATCCCAGGTTAGCATTGCGCTCACCCCCTCAAAAAAGGAAGGCTAGCTGGCAGTGGTGGCACATGCTCAGGAAACAGAGGGGCAATCAGATCTCTATGAGGTCAAGGCCAGCCTGGTCTACAGAGCAAGTTCCAGGACATCCAGAGAAACTGTCTTGAAAAGCCCTCCCTCCCACCCCCAAAAAGGAAAAAAGTATGACCCAGAAGCTGATCTCCAGGTATCCTTAGTTATGTCATGTTATCTGTCTGTCTTTCTGTCTGTGTCTGTCTGTCTGTCTACATCTATTTGTTTTGTTTTGTTTTGTTTTTGAGGCAAGTCTTACCCTAGCTCTAGCTGTCCTGCAGCTCACTGTGTAGATCAGGCAGAAGTTAAGCTCACAGAACTCTTTCTCCTGCAGACTGCTGGGTTTAAAGGCCTGTGCCGGCCTGCCCACTTGTCTTTATGTATGAGACAGAGTCTCACAATGTGACCCAGATTGGCCTCACCCTTGCTGTTAGCCCAGGCTAACCTCAAATTCCTGGCCATCCTGACTGAGCTTCCGCGCTGAGACAGCACATATGAGCCTCACCTTGGCTAGCTTTTTGTATGCTCCCTATAAAATCATCTGTCAAAGCAATGGCCATACAGACTATTCAGCAAAACTAAAGAAATAAAACAAGAGAAAGAAGGTAAGTAGTTTGGAGAAAGAAAGTTGTGTTTTCCAGGAGGACTGCAGGTTCAAGACCAGCCTGAGAAGGACCTTGTTTCAAAATAACAGCAAACATAAAATCAGTGTGCCCTGAAACCTTATCATTATACTTTATATTCATATTCATTCAGGAGTGGGATTTTTAGGTGTCTCTTCTGAAGGTTCGATATGCCTTGTAACACACTGATTCTGCTTTTTAGAACGCTGACCCTAAATCGTCCCTCAAAGGTGTAAGTAACCAGCTTGGAGAAGGGCCCAGTGATGGGCTGCCGCTTGCAAGCAGCCTTCAGTTTCTTGAAGATGAACTTGAGTCTTCTCCTCTCCCTGATCTCAGCGAGGACCAACCCTTTGACATTCTTCAGAAGTCCTTGCAGGAGGCTAATATCACTGAACAGACATTGGCAGAAGAGGCGTATCTGGATGCCAGTATAGGCTCAAGCCAGCAGTTTGCACAAGCCCAGCTTCATCCTTCTTCATCAGCATCCTTTACTCAGGCTTCTAACGTTTCTAATTACTCAGGTCAGACACTGCAGCCTATCGGGGTGACTCACGTGCCTGTGGGAGCATCGTTCGCAAGCAATACAGTGGGCGTGCAGCATGGCTTTATGCAACACGTGGGGATCAGTGTTCCCAGCCAGCACTTGCCTAACAGCAGCCAGATTAGTGGCTCCGGTCAGATCCAGTTAATCGGGTCCTTCGGTAATCAGCCTTCCATGATGACTATTAATAACCTAGATGGCTCTCAAATCATATTGAAAGGCAGTGGACAGCAAGCCCCGTCCAATGTGAGTGGGGGGCTTCTGGTTCACAGACAGACTCCTAACGGCAACTCTCTGTTTGGGAACTCCACTTCCAGTCCCGTAGCACAGCCTGTCACCGTTCCGTTCAACAGCACAAATTTCCAAGCATCTTTACCTGTGCATAACATCATTATTCAAAGGGGTCTCGCACCAAATTCAAATAAAGTCCCAATTAATATCCAGCCAAAGCCGATCCAGGTGGGTCAGCAGAGTACCTATAATGTGAACAGCCTCGGGCTCCAGCAGCACCACGTACAGCAAGGGATCTCCTTCGCGTCCGCAAGCTCGCCGCAGGGCTCCGTGGTTGGTCCACACATGTCTGTGAACATTGTCAACCAACAACAGAACACAAGAAAGCCTGTCACCTCACAGGCAGTGAGCGGCGCAGGGGGCAGCATCGTCATCCATTCCCCCATGGGCCAGCCTCACACTCCCCAAAGTCAGTTCCTTATACCCACAAGCCTTTCTGTCAGCTCCAACTCGGTGCACCATGTCCAGACTATAAACGGGCAGCTTCTTCAGACCCAGCCCTCCCAGCTCATCTCTGGCCAGGTGTCCTCCGAGCATGTCATGTTGAACAGGAATTCTTCTAACATGCTCAGGACCAACCAGCCGTATTCTGGGCAGATGCTTAACAGCCAGAACGCCGCCGTCCAGCTGGTGTCTGGGCAGACTTTCGCCACCTCTGGAAGTCCAGTGATAGTCAACCACGCCTCTCCTCAGATCGTCGGAGGACAGATGCCCTTGCAGCAGGCCTCGCCCACCGTGTTACACCTGTCACCTGGGCAGAGCAGTGTTTCCCAAGGAAGGCCAGGCTTCGCCACCATGCCCTCGGTGAGCAGCATGTCAGGACCCACTCGGTTCCCTGCTGTCAGCTCAGCCAGCACTGCCCACCCCACTCTTGGGCCTACGGTGCAGTCAGGGGCGTCGGGATCAAACTTCACGGGAGACCAGCTGACACAGGCGAACAGGACTCCAGTACCCGTCAGTGCGTCCCACCGTCTTCCAGTCTCTGCTTCCAAATCTCCCAGCAGCTTGAGTGGCACCCCAGGGACTCAGCAGCAGTTCTTCTGTCAGGTCAGTGACAGGCACGCGTGCGGAGGCGGGGCAGGGGGGAGTTCCTGTTGTATTTATATAATTATCTAACTGTCACCTTAAGTGAAATGTACTTGGTAACTTCAGTTTTTCAATCTATGGTTGATCATTCTTCCTCCCTCTTGATGAAAGGCTCTTAGCTGTTGTAGAGTGGGGCACTGTAGAGTGAAGACCCTGGAATCGAATTGGATAGGGGCCAGCGAGATGACTCAGCAGGTGAAGGTATTTACTGTCACGCCTGAGTCTGACCCCGGGACACACATGGTAGAAGACAGCCACCCCCCCAAGTGGCCCTCTGACATCGACACACATGCTATGGCAGGAATACTGTACTAGCTTACTGTCTGTCACTGAGATGACACACCAGACAGGGCCAAAAGCACAGTGAGGAGGAGCGGGTTACACTTCCATGTCAGAGTCCGTCGTTGAGGGAATCAGTGTGGGAAGGCAGAGTTGATCCCTGGAGACAGGGATCCGTGCATAGGGCATGGAGGAACTGCCTCCCGGCTCGCTCACCGTGACTTGATCAGCTAGTTTGTTTTGTTTTGTTTCAAGACAGGGTTTCTCTGTGTAGCCCTGGCTGTCCTATAACTTGCTTTATAGACCAGGCTGGCCTCAAACTTACTGAGCTCCACCTGCCTCTGCCTCCTGTGTGCTGGGGTTAAAGGCGTGTGCCACTGGGCTCTGCTTCTTTCTTACATACCCAGAACCACCTACCTGAGAATGGCACCACCCACAGTGTGCTGGGCCCTCCCACATCAGTTGTCAACCACAAAAATGCCCCACAGGCTTGCCTACAGGCCAGTCTCATGGAGGCAATTTCTGAACTGGGATTCCCTCTTCTCAGATGACTCCAGCTTGTGTTGACTTGACAAAAAATTAACTACTCCAAGTATACACTTGGAGTACACACACACACACACACACACACACACACACACACACACACACACATACAAACACACACATATAAATGAATGCATTATATTTTTTTAATTCTTGAATTTGAATCTAGGCTTTATGAGGTAAAAGCATGAGGTAAAATCTAGGCTTTATGAGGTAAAATCATGCCTACAAACTTAGTTTCCATGGGTGAAGTGGTATAATAATATTGTCGTACCATGGAGTTACTGGGAGGCAAGAAGTATCTCTGCAGGGCACTGTCCTGAGACTGACTTTAACCAGGCCTCACCTCCCACTGAGGCCATCTTATTATGAATCCATCAAAGGATTAGTCCATTGGGCCGGTCAGAGCCTCCAGGATGTACATACTGCCCGGAAGACCACCAGCGGGCAACCACATCACTACGGCAGGAGCATTTCAGCTGGGTGGAGTGTGGCTGCTGCCTGCTGCTGTGAGCCAGGGACTCCATGCCACTCCGCAGTGGTCACTGGCTCCGCCCAGAGGGGGGGAAATGGGTGGGGAGTGCGCATCACCCTCCTTTGACTGGGGCCTGAGCCAGCCCAGTTGGTAAGATCACATTGAGATTATTGCTAAAAAGCTCTCAAGTGCTCCTCAGCTTCTGTCCTCCACTCCTTGGCAGACATTTCCTTTTCTTCTCCTCATTCTGAGCATGCTCCGTAGGGGTCAGACATTGACCTCAGTGAGAGAGTACTCCCCTAGCCTAGTGCTTGAGGCCTGAGTTCCAACACAGCAGAACAGTTGGCATCCAGCACTAGTCACACCTAGGTCTTCTCCCGCTGAGAGGACTTACTCTGGATTCCGCCCACACCTCTGCCTCCTCCGCCGTCTTTATTTCCACGGCCTTCTGTGCGCTCAGGAGAAACTTTAGAACCTACACAGATTCTCTATCTGTACTGTGGGTTTTACTTGTTGATTTGTTTCTCAGTGCCTGTAGAAGAGCTTAAACTCTTATATTTCACTATGATTCTTTTACGTGTGCAGATACCAGTCTTTTAGAAACCATATACCTTTGACTTGGTAATCACACTAAGATCCATAGCAAGCAGGTTTTTATGACTGGGGCTGGAGAGATGACCCAGCAGTAGAGAGCACTGACTGCTCTTCCAGAGGTACTGAGTTCAAATCCCAGCACCCACATGGTGGCTTACAACCATCCGTAATGAGATCTGACGCCCTCTTCTGCTGTGTCTGGAGACAGCTACAGTGTACTTATATATAATGAATAAATAAATCTTAAAAATAAAAAAAGGAAAAGGGAAGGCCAGGTCTCCGGGAACAGGAAGGAGCCATCCTGAAGGCTTTGCTCCCTTCAGCCTCACTCCTCAGCTACCCGGGCTGAGGGGGAAGGGAGGCCTTTCATTTGGTGTGTGGAGTCAAGGCCATTTCTCACCTCAGCACCAGGCTCTAGAGCCTCCAGCAGACTCTCCTGACGTTGCTGGTGTCCTCACCTGCTGATTGTTCCTTAGCACATTTGATTGTTTTAGGGGGTTGTATGCACACATGCCATGTGGGGGTCTCTCTTCCCAGTACCTGGGCCCCAGGAAGCAGACTGTGCCCAGGCTTGGCAGCAAGTACCCTAACATGTTCTCCCCAGCCCTCGTTTTTAGTGTGTGTGTGTGTGTGTGTGTGTGTGTGTGTGTGTGTGTGTGTGTAGGTCAGAGGACAGTTTGCAGAATTCAGTTCTCTCTTTCCACCTTATGAGTTCTTGGGATTCAATTCTGGTCATCTTCGGGTGTGGTAGCAAACCCCTTTACATACCGAGCTATCTTTTGATTTTATGTGTATGGGTATTTTGCCTGCATGTATGTCTGTGTACTGCGTATGTACCTGGTGCCCTCATAGGCCAGAAGAGGATGTTGGATCATCTGGAATTGGAGTTACGTATGGTCCAAGCCCTGGCCCTGTAAAACAGCAGTAAACCTCTCTGAGCGACTCTCTGGCTTCCAGCGGAGCCATGACTCTTCGTTTCGTGTTTTAGGACAGGATCTCACGCAGTACCTTAGGCTGGACTAAACTTCCTGTGTGGTTCAAGCCGGCCTTGGATTTGAGCCGTCCTCCTGTTTCTGCCTCCTAAGTGAATAGGCTACCATGCACGCGTGCGCACCCTGACTCTCACCCTCCACCCCTCTCCCTAGTCATTCTTTATGTTTTGTCTTCGTGTTTTGGGGAAGTACAAAGCTGTTATTTCTTACTGTGTCCCTGGGTTGGGCTGCTGTGAGTAAACTCAGGGTATACATTTTCAGGGCTGTCAGATGCTGAGTCCTAAAGACTCTATGTGACTGCTCTTGTCCCTGTACCATTAACTCTGAACATGACTGTCTGCCGGGTTTCCCACTGTGCTTCCTTCTGCTGGGGCAGGGGCAGGGCACACCTGTGGTCCAGCCCTTGGGAGATGGAGGCAAGGAGGATCATCAGGAGTCAAAACTAGCCTTGGCTGCATAGTGAACTCGAGGCCACCCTGGGCTACCTGAGACCCTGTTTTTCACAATAGAGAAATACTTGAGACTCTGTAGATACCCAGATTTCTTTCAGACTGACTGCACTGGTCTAACCTTCTAGTGGCCATTCCTCACTGTCACTACAGTGTCCCCAGTGGGGTCTTTTCCAGAGCTGTTCCACACTGATCCTGTGTTCTGGGTGGTTTTCCTTCTCCTCTGGTATCATTTATAGCTATAGGTTCTTATTCCACACTATATTGCAGCATACAGGAGGCTGAGAGAGGATTGTCACATGTTCAAGGCAGCCTGGGCCAAAGGGAACAGACCCTGACTCAAACATAAGCTGCACAATGGATAAAAATCCAGAGTGGTACCCAGCAGTCCAGAGCTCACAGCCCGTCTGCCACTCCCACCTCGAGTGGCCTCATTCTTGCTAGGACCTTGGATTCCCTGTGACACAGCCTCTGTACTTACCGGCAGGAGACATAGCTAGACAGGCTGTTCTCTGCATCACAGTATGGACACTGCACTCCGTTATATAACTTGAGATAGTATGTATTGATCTGCTATGGTTTTTATTATAATTATGTATTTTCACCTATAGCATGGACATTTTCCCTTCCTCCCTCAAGTGGGAGGAGCATATGGCTGACTCCCCAATTCTTGTGTATGAAGCTAACAAGAAGCCTCTCCTGGAAGCTTCAAAATATTTATTTGTGAGTTTTATGCAGACTGAGGGAAGTAGGCTGTTGGTGTCACCTCCAGGGTGTTCCCGCTGACAGTTTTCAGGCGCTCCATTCTGGACTGAAGGGCTGCAGGCATAGCTTTGAAGGCAGTACGCACTCATGCACTGCAGGGGCAGTAAGTGCATCACCTGCCATTTGTATCCATGGCACCAAGAGTGACTCTGCTTTATAATTGCTGTGTAGGTTTTCTAAACAAATCCTGGACTGTTGTAATGAACAAAAATACCATTATCAGAAGCGTGTACTGTTTATGTTTGTAAAAATTTTAATTTAGCAAATATTTTTTAAAGATTCACTTTATTACTTTTAATTTGTTCATGTATGTGTTTGTGTAGAGGTATATACATATGAGCACAGTGCCAGAGGTAGCTACAGATGTCAGTCCCTGGAGCTCGAGTTGCAGGCAGTGGTGAGTCAACCAAGGTGGGCACTGGAAGCTGAACTCTGGCCTTCTGCAAGAGCAGCAAGCTCTTAAACTACTGAGCAAGCCCTCTAGTCTCCTAATGCAGCGCTTTAATAACCCCTATGTTAATATTGTAGGCCAGCGAGAGTGCTCAGCAGTTAGGCTGAGTAAGCCTGGGACCTGGACTGGTCCCATGTAATGGTGGAAGGAGGGCAGGGCCCACTCCATACCAGTGTCCTCTTACCTACACACACACACACACACACACACACACACACACACACGACAGGCATGGTGGCATACATGTACACACTCGCACACATGCACACCCGCACACATGTGCGCACACACACACACACACACATAATAATACACTTTTAGCCATTAATGTTCAAGAGGACTACACTTCTTGGTGTTGCGTTCAGTGTGGGTAGCTCATTAACTTTGCTCCAGGCACTCACAGAGAACAGGAAGTCTCCTCCCCTGCTCTCTAGCCACCACTTACTTACAGGTGTCCCCTGGAGCTTGGGCTCAGTCTGCTTCCCAGTCTCTATAACGTAGAGACTCAGAGCCACGGAAAACTGTTCACCTGGTGTCTGTCTCCCATAGCCTAGATTCTGCAGTATCTGTGTTACTTGTACTAAGGGTCCATGTGTGCCTGTATAGTGTGCACAAGAACAAACACATTTTTCTCTGCACCATTTCAAAGTCCTGACTGTTTGCCTGTAACCTCTTCAGCATCTCCTAAGAACAGGGGCTTTGTTCCATTTCATGTTGTTACTGCCCCACCAAGAGATTTAATACTAAGTCAAATAATGTCAGATTTCTTTGAGTCAAGACATTAATGCACTTTACAATAGATTTTCACCCAGAATTCAATCAGAAAATATCATTTGCACATTGGTGATTTATACCTTTAGCCCAGTGGTTAAGAGCACTTGCTGCTCTTATAGAGTTTGATTCCCAGCACCGACCTAGGATAGCTCACAACTGTCTATAACTCCAGTTCCAGGTGGCTCTGCCATTTCTGTCCTGGAACCCACGCTATAGACAAGGATGGCCTTAGGGCCTGCAAGATGGCTCAGTGGGTGAAGGTACCTGCCACATAGCCTAAGCACAATCTCTGGAAGCCACACGTTGAAAAGAGATAACCCAGTCCCATAGGCTGCCCCTCTGATCACCACATACATGTGGCATGTGCTCCTTGTGCCCCACAAATGTAAAATTAAATACATACTTGGACAAAGTAGATAAAACTAATGAGCCTGAATCTTCAGCCAGCAATTGGGTGTGGTCCGGATGAGCTCCCGCTCATACGTAGCTCCCCACCCTACCCCTGCCTTGCTCTCTGACACCAGTCCAGTCTGACCACTTCTCTGATCTGGTTGTTTCTTTGTGCTTATCCTACTTTCTTCTTCTCCTCGATGCTCCTGTTGTCCCAAGGGCGAGCCCGCTGGAGCCCCTCGCCCAGGCCCTCTGCCTTCGACAGGTCACCTACCGCACTGAGCGCTTCTCCCTGTTGGAGGCTTGGTTGGGAAGGCCTTGTCTCAACCTGAGACCCCAGTATCCTCTATGGAGCCCTGTGAGCTGAAGCCTTAAAGCCCAAAGTAACGCCAGGCGTTACAGTCTTCTGAATGGATCAAAATGTAAGAGTCAGGAATTAAGCCAGGTGGTTTTTATGAGCATTTAGCTTGTCAAGCAAAAACTATGATAGGTTCAAACCTTTTCAGAGCTCCAAAAGATTTAGTAAATCTAAAATTCCTTGAGAGCCAGGAACCAACCTGTACCCTTATGGCCTTGGGTGTGAGGGTGCAGGTGCGAGTGCGTGAACTGAATTCTCTATCTTAGTCTCCAGCCCTGCCTCTCTCCAAGCCCCTACCCCCTCTTGCCATACTGTGTCTGCGGGTGTCCAGCTAGACGGACTTGCTTTCTTCTCCTATACTTTTAATAAGTCACTAAACCCTATTTAAAAAACAAAACAAAATATTTTTAAGGCGGGGTCCCTTACTATGTAGCTCTGGCTGGCCTTAAACTCACAGAGATCCACCTGCCTCTTCCTCCCCCCCCCCCCCCCCCGTGCTAACAGGCACCACCACACCCAGCTTGAGATTCTTTGAAAATCTCTCAGACATTCTCTCCATGATGGAGATATTGACAGTAACCAAGACAGTGCTGGATGGCCAGATTACGTTTAATCCTTTCCACGAAGCTGCACATAAACAGCCCTGTGACAGTCCCACAGCACAGTGGAGGAGGTCGCACGGTGGTCACACGGGCCACCGGTACCTTCCCTCTTTCCTTTCCCACCCTCACACTGTGCAGCAGGTACAGGGAGCCTTCCTGGGGACACAAGCATTGGGAGAGGAAGCCGGCCAGTCATCCTTGCCTGCACCCTGGCGGCGGGTGGCTTGTGGCTAAGCCTGTCTTCAGTTCTCTCATCTGAAGAAATGAGGAACCTAGCTGCACAATACAGGCAACTGGGGAGCATTCTAAAAAATGTGGTGCCTGCACCCTATCCCCATAAACTCTAATTTAAACAGCTTGGAGCAAGGACCTTAGACACCAGCATTTCCCAAAAGCTCCCAAGTGACGCTAAAGTGCAGCTCAGGACCCAGCCAGTTCCCACAGCTGGTTACAGCCCTGATGTCACCTCATTAGACATGCGTTCCTCGTCAGGGTGATTGATGTGGCTTCAGCCTCTCCCTCCTGGATCGATTCCAGAACATTAATCCTCGCAGCACGTTAGCCTGCTGACCTGAGCCAGGTCCTCTGGGAGCTCCCACTCCTAGGAGGCACACACCACTGGCCTGCATCAGGGTCTCTGGTCCCCTGTGGTCCTCCGAGTAGGTCAGACACATGGTGCTTTTGAACCTACACTGTGGTACCAACCTGCCCTTTTCCATCCTCTTCAGGGGCTCCCCTCTCTGCGCCTCCCACCTCTCCCATCTCCTTGCCTGTTCTTTTCATTTGTACTGACCAGTAAGCATGTGACCTCAGTCTGTACTCAGCACTGAATATGCCCTGTTTCAGGATCAGTGAGAAGCCAACTCATATACACTGGATTCCTAGTGGACATGTGTTAGGGTTGAGCCACCTCTAACAAGACGGCACAGCACAAGAGGACAGTGCTGATGACCTGGGGCAGTTTGCTGTTTATTTTGTGAGAGTGTACGGCTGCCCATGTCACAGCGAGAGCGTGCAGATCAGAGAAGGCCACTTGCAAGAACTGGTTCTCTTCTCCCCCCTCCCCCCTCCCCAAAGACCCCAGGGACCACACTGAGATCATCAGGCTTGAGAGTAGGATCCTTTACCTGCTGAGCTTTCTCGCCGCCTGCTGATCTGTGAGCTTCTAGAGGGAAGGAAAGGCCAACAAGACAGAATGTTCCAGAAAGGAGAAACCACAAATGAAAGCCTGAGAGAGAAGATGGCATGTACCACAGGGGTAGGGAAGGTGTGTCAGGTGTGTGTCCTATGTGTCTTAGACGACAGGAGCCGAGTTATGCCAGATGTGAGCCTGTGATCCTAGCACTTGGGAGGCAGATGCAGACAGATATTGTTGAGTTTGAAACTAGCCTGGTCTACATAGGACAACCAGGGCTACATAGTGAGAACCTGTCTCAAAAACAAACAAAAAAACTAGTGTCATAGGCCAGGCGTGGACACACATCTGTGGTCCTGGCTCTTGGGAGTTGGTAGGTAGAGACCAGATCAGGAGTTCAAGGTTAGCCTCGGCTACAAAGTAGGTCTGAAGCCACCATGGGCTTTGTGAGACCCTGTCTCCAAAAAAAAGCAACAAACAAACAAAAAGAGTCAGTGTGTTAACTTGAATGTGAAATATCGAAGACTCATGCTAGCCTTATAGTGGTGGCCATGGAATCAGAACAGTGCAGTTAGAGTCATGAGTGAGGAATAAGGACGACAAAAGGGCCTGACTGTGACATTCAGGCTCACTGAGGTAGAGCAATGGAGCATTTTTACTTCTAAAGGAAGTTCCTGAGTTTCAGGTGTGTTCATTGAGTCTAAGGAAGCCAAAGCACCATTGGTATCAAACAGCCATAGAGCGTGAGGTCCCGTGGACCGCACAGGGATTGATTGAGCAGTGTGTAAACTGTAATTGAGGCCATCAAAGTGACAGGGACAGAACAGGGAGCATATGTAGATAGAGAGAGGGCCAGGGCATATCAGCACAGGAGGCGAGTTCAAGGACGGCCTAAGGATCTAGACACAGGGTACATGCTAAAGGGACTGAGAACCTTCAAAGGAGTTAGCAACCTGAACCTGTGCAGTGCAGAATCGCACTGCAGTAGACTAAGAGTTGGGTGTGGTAGCTTATGCCTGTAAGCCCAGCACTTGGGAAACTGAGGCCAGCCTAGGCTATACAAGGAGGCCCTTGCTCAGAAAAACAGAAAGGCTAGAGAGATGGCTCAGTGGTTAAGAGTATTTGCTGTGCAAACATAAGGCCTGGAATCTGGGATGTCAGTGCCCAAGAAAGGAGCCTGGAGTTCGCACATGCTGTGACATGGGGGGTGGGGGGGTGGGGGTGGGTTGGAGTTCAGAGGATTCCTCCCGTGCAGCTTAGGAAACCAGCCTTGAAGCCATAGGAGAGAGTGATAGGAAGATGCCTCGTGCCCTCTTCTGGCCTCTGAGTTTGTGTACAGACACTCACACTGTGTGTACTCACTATGCGTTTGTGTACACGTGCATACACCACACAAGCACATATATATGTACATATATATATATGCATATACACACACACACACACACACAGTATCAGTAAATGCTTTTGTGAGGGGGCTGTTTGTTTGTTTTTGTTTTCTTTGTTTTTGTTTTTGTTTCTCTGTAGCCCTGGCCGTCCTGGAACTTACTCTGTAGATACACAGGCTGATCTCAACCTCAGAGAGCCACCTGCTTCTGCCTCCCCAAGTGCTGGCATTAAAGGCATATGCTACCACCACCTAGCATAAGTAAACAGCTTTTAAAGGGGGAACCAAGATGGCTCAGTGGTTAAGAACAGTACTGCCCCAGAGGACCTTCCAGCAGCCATGAGGGTCAGCTCACAACCACCTATAACCCCAACTGCAGGGCCATCTGACATCTCTGGCTTACGGACACTGCACTTACATGCACAGATACACATATACATAATTTAAGATAAAATGCACATGCATGCATACATAGGAAGGTAGTGGCGTTGGTGGGGAGTGTGGGCTAAGGACAGACAACTTAGAGGGAAACAGGCACCTGACAGGGTGGGAGCTGTGACGATCAGGAGAGTCAGGGAAACTTTTGTTTGCTTTTGCTTTTGTTTTTTTAAAAACAGCATCTGTCTTACTCTGTAGCCCAGGCTGGACTATAAACCCTCTTGCCTCTATTAGGTTGGGGTGGAGGATCTCTTATATCCCAGGCTGGCCTTGAGCTGACTGTGTAACTTATCACCTTGAACTTGTGACCCAGGGTTCCATGCATAGGAAGCCAGCTCTCTAGTTAACTGATCTATATCACTAGTCCTTCAGTGATTTTTGTCTTAGTCAGTGTTCTGTTGCTGTGAAGATATACCATGACCACAGCAACTCTTGAAAGAAAGCACTAGATTGGGACTGAGGTTCAGTCCACTATCATCATGGTGGGGAAGTTTGGCGGCATGCAGGTAGACATGGTGGTGATGGAGAAGGAGCTGAGAGCTCTACATCTGCATCCGAGGACAGCAGGAAGAGACAGAAAGCTTGCAATAGGCTTTTTGAAACCTCAAAGCCTACCTCCAGTGACACATCTCCAATAAGGCCCCATCTGATAAGTTATTTCTCCACTGGTGATATGAGCCAATTTAAGGCAGATTAGATTATATTAAATGCAGGTTTATTGGGAAGCTGGTCCCAAGAACCAAGGCCAGGGAAAATCACCGTGGGAAGAGGGAGGTGGGAAAAGGAGGAAGATGAGGAGGAGAAAGGAGGAGAGCTAGGGGACCAAAATGTCTTGCTTCTGTAGGGAAGAGCCTCCAGGAAGGGACAGCCCAGCCCCTGGGAGCACCTGGAGGCCAGTTCTGTTTGATATGTAAAATATGCACCCCTGTCTCCTAGTCTCTCAAATGATGGCACTCCAGGTGACCAAATATCAGTGGGCCTGTGGGGGCCATTCTCATTCAGACCACCACAGGTTTTAAATGAACCAGATCCAAAGGATCTATGGTCGTCTTTTGGCCTGTTTTAGTCACCAGGTACTCAAATCCTACACAGTGTATGCACATAGGCAAATCACTCATACACATTAAATAAATCTTTAAAAAAAAAAGTAATCTATTAAGACTTGAAACAGCCGGGCGGTGGTGGCGCACGCCTTTAATCCCAGCACTTGGGAGGCAGAGGCAGGCGGATTTCTGAGTTCAAGGCTAGCCTGGTCTACAAAGTGAGTTCCAGGACAGCCAGGCTACACAGAGAAACCCTGTCTCGAAAAAACCAAAAAAAAAAAAAAAAAAAGACTTGAAACAGTGATTAACATTGTTTTTTTGACTCTTTGTTCTACAGGCTCAGAAAAAGTGTTTGAACCAGACCTCCCCCATTCCCACATCCAAGACCACAGATGGCCTGAGGCAACCACAGATCCCTGGGCTCCTGAGCACAGCACTGCCAGGTCAGGAGCCCGCTACCAGTCCTGGAGCAGGAGCTTCCCACCTCCCTGTTTGCACAAAGTGTTTCTGTTTGAATCTTTCCTAATCTGAATGCTCCCTGAAAATTCCTTTTCTCTGTACCCTTCCCACCCAAAGAATAGAGTGTGTTCCTGTGGCTGCAGGGTGCCATTGATTATGAGGTATCATTTATCTTACCACTCAGAAAGAAAAAAAGCACTTCTAAATTATGACATTAAGTTATGTAGAGAAATGTGCTTCCAAGAAGTGATGGGCCTGGCTCTTCAAGAACGTTGTGACTAGCCCCACATTGCTCTCCAAGTGTGTATGTGTGTGTGTGTCTGTCTGTCTGTCTGTGTGTCTGGGTGTCTGTCTGTGTTTGGGTGTATGTTTAGAAGCCCCACTCCCCAAACTGGAAACCTGTAAGGTGTATCCTATCCTAAGGCACTTACCACCTGCTAGACTCCATTCCTACTCAAGTGCATTATTGGAGTTCTGAAGTGCTGACAGACCGCAGGCTTCTTGTGGGGCTTTTGGGAACCCACTTGAAGTTTAATAACAAAGACACAGAGACATCTGTACAGTAGAAGGCCTGTTTGCTGGGGCAGTCTTTCAGCCTCTATTATGTTATTACTATAATTTAACCTGCATTGTGTCTCTCCTCCTTGCCTATCTCCCTGCTAAGTCCCAGTCTGCTTCTGTCCTGCCAGGCTGTCTACCTCCTTGTTGACGGAATGACTGTCAACCTAGTCATTCTGCCCCAGCCTCATCCCTCAGCTCTCTGTGTCCAACAAAAGCCACATTCCTTATCCATCTGGTCCGAACCAGTCAGCAGCAGGACAACCAACTCTCTGCCCCATGACCTTTGCCCTTGGGGGCCATGTGACCTTTACTGCTGCTAGTTGCTTTTTAACATGATAATCTCAGAGAAGCAGAGGAGGAAAAACAATTCTCTACATATAGAAAACAGTTAATGACCCATAGAAATGACAAATACCCTCAGCAGTCTACTCTGCAGCACAGCCGTTAGCAATTGAAAATACTGGGACACACCCACGTGGCCATTTGAGAGAGAGAGAGAGAGAGAGAGTGTGTGTGTAGATTACCCAAACACAGGCTGACGTGTATTTCTCAGACCATAGACAACTAAAAAACTACAGGTAGCTTTTGTAGTTCTGTTTATTACCATGGACTAAGTTGATTCTATTTATTACCAAACCAGTTTAATAGTGCCTACCTCTGCCTCCACAGCTAAGAGATCAGTATCCCCTGCTCCCTCCTCCCAACAGGTATTCATCAAGAAGTTCTTTCATACTGGGTGTGGTGGTCCAAGCCTTTTCTCTCTGCACTCTGGAGGCAGAAGCAGGATAGGTCTCTGTAAACTCAAAGTCAGCTTGCTCTACTCACAGTGAGACCATGTATCAAAAAAAGAAAGGAAAGAAGAAAAGAAAGAACTCCCTTTCAGAACACACATGCTGGATCTGACTGCTGTCTTCTACTTTCATTCTAACAGGACAGGATTCTGGGAGCAAAATTATGCCAGCGTCCTTGGGGACCACACAGCCACAACAAGAAAACTCAGTTGGATCATCCCCAAGCCAGACAGCTGTGCAGGTAGGAAACTGTTTGCAGTTGCTTTTTGTTCATGATTTCTAACCAGAGTGTGCAGTGTCAGAAGACTTCATGGTTGGTGTGTAGCGTGGGGCACACAACCAGTCTGTCTCCAAGTGCTTGCAACAGCGTGGATGCTGAAGACTTTCCCAGGGGGCCAGGCCTGGTCACATCACATTTCCAGGGTGTATCTTTCTCAACTGTTTCTGACATGTTTCTGATACCTCATGAACCCATCATAGATTAAGGGCTGGCATGTTGTGGAGCACTTGCCTAGTGTGGGCAAGGCCCTGGTTTAATACCTAGCAGTGCATGCATACATGGATAGATAGATAGATAGATAGATAGATAGATAGATAGATAGATAGATAGATAGACAGACAGACAGACAGACAGACAGATGTGCTCACTGGATTATGAGTTGTCCTAGTTAGCCTTATCAATTTTGCACAACTTAGAGTCATCTGAGATGGAAGCCTTGATTGTGAAATTGCCTAGAGATGAAATTGGCCTGTCTATAAGAGTGGGCATGTCTGTAAGAGGGCCTCTTGATTGTCATGTTTGACACAGAGGGTCCACCCCACTCTGAGTGGCACCGTTTTCTGGGCAGGTAAACCTGGACTGTTTAAGAAAGCTAAATCTGAGCCTGCAATTGAGTGAGCTGAAGAACAAGCTAGCAACAGTGTCTCTTCACGGCCTCTGCTGGTGTCTATCCTGACCACCTTTAAAGATGCTCTGTGACCTGAGAGTGTATGTCAGGGAAATCCTTTTCTCCCCAAACTTGCTTTTGATCAGAGGCCTTACCACAGCAATAGAAACGAAACAGGGACAGGCCTCTAGCTAGCTCAAGGGTAAAGCAGTTGCCTAGACTGTACACCCTTGGGATTGATCCCCAAAAGTGCTGTATGAACACAGACAGACACACAGAGAAAGAGAGGGAAACACTAGCCAACATGTGCTAGCCACTGAAAACACTGCACCACTCTTAGGGCCAAGGATTGTAGAGCTTTGCTTGTTGCCCAGACAAACTACAGGATACTTAAGGACAAAGGCAGCCTAAGGAAGGACGGCTTTAGTGTGGCTCATGGTGGAGAGGGCAGCCGCTGGCAGGGAAGACATGAGAGCAGCGGCCGGAAGCCTCCAGGAAACAGAAGGGCAGTGCTCCCACTTCCTCCTGTTCAGTCCATGGGATGGCGCCACCGCAGGCTCCACTCGCTAGCTCTAGAGCTTGCTTTCCTGGGAGGTTTTAGACCCTCGACAGACAGCTGACAGTGGGCAATAAGCATCACGGTGCAGCTCAGTAGTTGGTCCTTGCCTGCAGAGCACCGGTCCCAGAGTTCAGTTCCCAGCACTCCACAAAGGAAAATCAGAACAGTCACCACTCAGAGTGGTTTCTGTCCCACAGATGTGACCAACCTGATTTACACAGTGAGTTCCAGGACAGCCAGGGGTGCAGAGCAAGGCAAGACTGACTCAAAAAACAAACAAGTATGCCTGTTCATGGTGATGGGGGAAGTTGCGGGTTTTTGTTTGTTTGTTTTTATATAAGGGCCAGTCATGAATGCATGACATAGGCCGTCTCTATAGCTGTATGACTCCACTTTGCAGTATAAAACTGCTAGGCTTCGCAAGGTAGGAAAGCCATGTTATGTTTGACTTTCTTTTTTTTAAACAGATTGTTTCTTTTTTTTTTTTCAAAGATTTATTTATTTTATGTATGCGAGTACACTGTAGCTGTCTTCAGACACACCAGAAGAGGGCATCAGATCCCATTACAGATGGTTGTGAGCCACCATGTGGTTGCTGGGATTTGAACTCAGGACCTCTGGAATCTGGAAGAGCACTCAGTGCTCTTGACCACTGAGCCATCTCTCCAGCCCTATGTTTAGCTTTCTAAGACCTTAGTTTCTTGCTCTAAACTTGTTAATTAATAGCTTAATGAAAATTGCTAGCTGGACGGTGGTGTCGCACGCCTTTAATCCCAGCACTTGGGAGGCAGAGGCAGGAGGATTTCTGAGTTCGAGGCCAACCTGGTCTACAGAGTGAATTCCAGGACAGCCAGGGCTACACAGAGAAACCCTGTCTTTGAAAACAAAACCTAAAGTTGCTGCCCAACTTTCTGTAGACATAACTCTGGTACTGTTTGTTACAAGGAATTCAGCTGTGCTTGCTGGTTTCTGTCTTTACCAGGATGCATTTTAAAGTCCTTGTCGACACGGCAACACTTGGAGCATAGTAACCTTTATCTATAACTGTTTTTTGTGACTTTTTTCCTGTGTTTTATCATCAGGTGGACAGTCATTCAGGACAGAAAAGGCCTGCCGCCAAACAGCTGACTAAAGGAGCTTTGTAAGTTAGGTTTCACTTCTTTTTTTCTCTCTGAGTACCCCAGGACCCCTTGTGGTCACTAAACACACCACATATCTCAGTTACAATGGTTGAGTTTCTTAGCCTTTTTAAAAATGTACTTTGGTGCTCACTTCAGCAGCACATATACTAAAAATGTACTTTGAATGACAGACCAGCCAAGGCTACCATTTTTTTATTTTTTTAAGGAATTTGAGAGCTGGGGTGATGGCTTGGTTGGCAAAGTTCCAACCGGAGTTCAATCTCTGACCCACGTAAAACAAGCCATACACAGCAGCCAGCTCTTCTAAGCCCAAACTGGGAGACGAACATAGGTGGATCCCTGGAAATCTCTGGCTGGCTAGCCTAGCCTACATAGTCAGCTTTAGGCGACTAAGAGAACCTGTCTCAAAAAAAAAAAAAATTAATAAAAAGTTGGGGCCCCAGAGGATGGCCTAGGAAGTGAAAGATGCTTGCCACCCAACCTGATGGCCAGAGATGGTTCAGACTGCAGCCCACAGGGTGGGAGGAGAGAACTGACTCCTGCAGGTGTTCTCTGTCCTCTGACCTCAGACCTCTGACCTCCACATGTGCTTGGGCTGTGGTGCTTTGGTGCTTATGCATACTCTCATGAGAAAAGAGGCTTGGGCAGGGGTTCTTGATTTGCTTTGAAGACCTTTCCCTACAGTTTGCTTTCATCAGGACCTGTAAATAGATCAGATGAAGTACACTGTTCTCTTGTTCTTGAAGAGAATGGCCCCTGTCTCTAGAGACAGAGAGACTCTGGAGAAACCTTTGTGTGTAGATTCCTGGTGTTAGCAGGAGTGTTGCAAGCCAGTGGTCAGCCATTGCTGTAGTTTCTCTGGACATCCTCATGACACCTGGTGGGAAAACTACCTTTTTGATGTCAGGGTCCTAGCCCAACAATATACGGAATAAAAGTGTGGGAATGCTCTCCATCGCACTGTAGAAACGGCATTGTTCACTAACATTTTGACTAATTGGTTTCCTGATGTGGCCTTAGCTGAGCGCTCACTGTTTCCCTCTTAAAGCATCCTCCAGCAGTTACAGAGGGACCAAGCCCACGCTGTGACACCTAACAAAAGCCAGTTCCGGTCACTAAATGACACAGTGCAGAGACTGCTGTCCTACCACGTGTGCCAGGGCTCCATGCCCACGGAGGAGGACCTGCGGAAAGGTGAGTGGTCACAGCCCGAAAGAACCAGGGCCTCGGGCTGGCACGGGGCTGCTCCTATCCCGTACATGACTTGTTTTCTCTCACTCAGTGCCCCAGCCCGTGAGTACGGTTGGACTTGTTCTTAATGATCCATGAATGGCATCTCCAAATGCAGATCCTTGCTGGCACGGGAGCAGCAGTGATGGGGAGGTGCAGTTGAAGCTGCTGACTATAGGTCGAATGACTGGACCAGGGACTTTGCAGTGCAAATGACCTCTACCCTAGCTGTCACAAGTTAACTCCCTGAGGTCCCCAAGCAAGTCTAAGACACTGGCTGAATGTCCTAAGACACCAGTTTCAGGAAGGTTAGGAATCCGCACAGCCCTGTGCACTAAGTCCAATAGTAGGCCTCTGGTGCTACCCTGCTTTCCCTCCTGCCTGCCAAGCTCTCGGTGATGTCATCATCCTCCACGGCCACGGTCTTGATCCTCCCTAGGCCTCTGACCTCCCTGCACACTGGGGCTTCCTAAGAGGGCTGGTGAGTGGCTTCCAGAGTCAACAGCAAATATCTTTAAAGATTCTAGGTAGAGTGGATGGGGAGACGTGACATTTCTTGAGAGGTCCTGACCTGCCAGGTGTCGTGGACTGGTTTGTGTGTTCCGAGCCCACAGTCTTCCCTGCTTCAGCTGTTCATGCCACTGCTTATGTGAAGGGACGGAGGCTTCAGGCCTATCAGCCAGATGGTAGAGTCCCTGCTCTTTCTTCCTGGCCCGCCTATAGCAGCTGTCAATAACATGCTGTTGGCTTTCTGGGCTGTGTTAGAGTGAGTTCCATTACCACAAGTAGTGCAGGAACCCCAGGTATCTGCAGGATCTTACGCAGAGAAGGCTGCTCTGAGAGGGAAGCTCACTGCAGATCGGCTGTTGGGATGAGTTCATGTCAGTCTCAGGAGCAGAGCACCTCAGTCTGTGGAGATTCTTTCTTACTGTTTTCTCCCTGTATTTTTTTTTAAGTGGACAATGAATTTGAAGAAGTCGCCACTCAGCTCCTCAAAAGGACCCAAGCTATGCTGAACAAGTACAGATTCCTGCTCCTGGAAGACGCCATGGTAAAGCGTGCTTCCCAGCACGGCCGCTGCTCAGTTCAGCCTGCCCCAAGGCACAGAGAAAGGCTTGAGGGCTTCACACCGGCGTAGTTTATAAAGCAGGAATGTTTAAGGTTGGAGGAAAACAACACACTTAGCCATCGCTGGGAGGGACAGCGGCAAACATTTATAACCATTTCTGATAGAGAATTTCTGAGCCATCAGAAAGAAAAAAAGAGAGACTACCTTGCCAGGCATGGTGGCACACACTTTTAATCCCAGCCCTCAGGGAGCAGAGGCAGGTGGATCTCTGTGGATCCAAGGCCAGCCTGGTTTGCATAGTGAGTTCGAGGACAGCCAGGATTACATAGTGGAACCCTGTCTCTAAAAATGAGCTCTATTTTTTTTAAAGATTTATTTTATTTATATGAGTACACTGTAGCTGTCTTCAGACACACCAGAAGAGGGTGTAGGATCTTATTACAGATGGTTGTGAACACTGTTGTTTGAGAAGGAGCTACTTACAGCTGGCCATGGTTGCTTATACCTACAATCCTAGCAGTCGGGAAGCTGAGGCAGGGTAATTGTCACAAGTTGAACATCAGCCTAGGCTCCATGAGTCTTTGTCGTAAAGCATCGCGTGTGTATAGCAGGCACAAGAGCATCCAGACCCCAGCTCTCATTTACCCTGCTCCAGTCAGTTCCCAAACCCAAAGGTTTGAATCACGCAGTCAAAGCTTCTGAAGTGACTGGCCTCTCTCCTTTTCAGAGGATCAATCCCTCTGCAGAGATGGTGATGATTGACAGGATGTTCAACCAGGAGGAAAGAGCTTCCCTGTCTCGGGACAAGCGTCTGGCACTCGTAGATCCCGGTAAGAATCTAGAGGGTACAGGGAGGGTACAGGTAGGCTGTGACAGTTCCCTGGCTTCTGGGAAGTTGTGTGAACCAACCTTTGGTGAGTTCACTAGGCAGGACGAATTCTGGGAAGGAAAACGTAACACGGTTGAGAGGGGTATGTAGATATACCAAGAGTGACTGGTCTACAAAATCCAAACTGGAATTTTACATTCAGTTAAGGGCCTGGTTTTCCCTATTAAACTTCAAATCCTGTCTTTCTAATCTTGGAGAACTAAATTAAGCCAGAGGCTTCTCGGTATATTAGGAAGGGCCCCTGTTGTTTGCCGGCTGCACTGAGAAAACATCAGTGAAATGTGGTCCCCAATTATGAGCCAAGGACTTTTCCCTCGACTGACCAGTGTCCTGCCACCTGCATGCTTTTCAGTTTTCCAACCAACAAGGTCTCACTGTGGAGTGGAGCCCAGGCTGGCCTGAAGCTCTTATGTAGACCAGGCTGGCCTGCAGCTTTCAGAACCTGTCTCTGCCTCCCGAGTGCTGAGATGAAAGGTGTGAGCGCTCAGCTCCAAATCTGCCCTTCTAAATAATTTTTTTCTATTTCATTTTTTTTGAAGATATATTTATTGATTAGTTGATTGATTGATTTAATATATGTAAATATACTGTCACTGTCTTCAGACACACCAGAAGAGGGCATCAGATCTCATTACGGATGGTTGTGAGCCACCATGTGGTTGCTGGGATTTGAACTCAGAACCTCTGGAAGAGCAGTCAGTGCTCTTAACCGCTGAGCCATCTCTCCAGCCCCTTCTATTTATTTTATTTATTTTTTTGATTCAATAAAGTTTTGTTTTCCCAAATGTACAGCTGATTGGACCTGCCCATGCATCCTCACCAGCAGCTGGGGCGTCTCCACCCTTGTGTTTCTGCTGTAAATGGCTTGGGCTCTGTGCTTTGAACCCAGCTTGAGACGTCCTTTACTAAGTAGCTCCTGAAGGGCTGCCCTGGCCAAGGAGCCTCGAGTCTTCAGTCTCTCAGAGACCGCAGCTGGAGTAATAAGCTTATAGTTGGGAACTTCCTTATAGAGTTTGTCGTATGTAGCTTTGTCAAACAGGACGAGATTATTCAGTTTGTCTTGAACTTTGCCTTTGGACCACTTCTTCTTTTTGGCCTTGGCAGCAGATTTATTTACTGGGTCTTTGTCTTTTTTGGCCAGTTTTCCGGCATCTTTCTTTATCATGTCGTCTTTGGGTGACATTGTGAAACTCGGAGAGCGGTGTGGACCACTGTGGCCTCCACCCCTTCTGTTTTTAAGATTTCTTTTTTAAATCATGTGTGTGTGGCAGGTATGTGCATGTGAGTGCAAGTTAGGGTGCCTTCAGGGACCAGAAAGGTGCTGGACCTTCTGGGGCTGGAATTGGAGACAGCTGGGAGCCTCCTGAGACGGCAGCTGGGAGCGAAACTCAGGAGCAGTGAACACTCTTACCTGCTAAGTCAGCTCTCACGCCCTTAATTGTTAATTGTATTTGTGTGTGTGTGTTGGTGATGGGGGACGTGCACTTGAGTTCAGGTGCCTGTGCAGGCTGGAGGTATTGGATTCCCTGGAAGAGGAGGTGGTTGTGAACCACAGAACATGGGTGCTGGGAAATGAACCTGGACCAGTACGTGGTCTTAACTGCCAAGCCATCTCTCCAGCCCACTCCTCTCTTTAAAGGCAATGTCACTAATATGTAGTCCTGGCTGGACTGGTGTCAGACTTCCAGCAATGGGAGGCTTAGACAGGCAGAGAGATTGCAAATTACTAGCCACATTGGACTATGAATAAAACCGTGTCTCAAACAGTCTCAAACAAAAAATACTGAGATAGGAGGGGACCAGAAGGGAGTGTAGTGGATCAGGCTAACTGTGAGCAAGTACGTCAATGCACAGTTAAGAAATGGGTTTTTTGTTTGTTTTGTTGTTGTTGTTGTTTTTGGTTTTTCAAGGAAGGGTTTCTCTGTGTAGCCCTGGCTGTCCTGGAACTCACTCTCTAGACCAGGCTGACCTCGAACTCAGAAATCCGCCTGCCTCTGCCTCCTGAGGGCTGGGATTAACGGCGTGCACCACCACTGCCCAGCAAGAAATGTTATAACAAATCTCATGATTTTAAATGTTAATCTCAAAATTAATTAAAAATAAAAAAGTTTGGGGTTAGGTATTTGTTTTAGTGGTAACACATAAGGTGTTACCTTTAGTCCCCTGGACACATACACAGAAAAAAGATGGCATGTACTAGCAATTCAGGAGATTGACAAAGGGTTTCATGTAACCCAGGCTGGTCCTGAACTGTCAGGCTTTCTGCCTGTATCTTCATGTGCTAGGATTACAGGCATGCTGACCACCACATTTGCCTCAAAAAATTTTTCTAAAAACAGAGCTAAAAGGCTAGATGTAGTATCTAATGTTTTTAATCCCAGCACTCAGGAAGCAGAGGCAGGGAGAATCTCTGAGTTTGAGGCCAGCTTGATCTGCAAATCAAGTGTCAGAATAGGCAGAAACCTTGTTTGTTTGTTTGTTTCTTTCTTTCTTTCTTTCTTTTACGTATATGAGTACACTGTAGCTGTGCTGATGGTTGTGAGCCATCCTGTGGTTGCTGGGAATTTGAATTCAGGACCTCTGCTCGCTCCGCTCGGCCCACTCGCTCTGGCTTAAAGATTTATTTACTGTTATATCTAAGTACACTGTAGCTGTCTTTAGATGTATGAGAAGATTCCATTACAGATTGTTGTGAGCCACTATGTGGTTGCTGGGATTTGAACTCAGGACCTTCAGAAGAACTGTCGGTGCTCTTAACCACTGAACCATCTCTCCAGCTCTGTTCCTTTTCTTTCTTTCTTTCTTTCTTTCTTTTTTTTTAATTATTATTGTGCCTGGCAGTGGTGGCGCATGCCTTTAATTTCAGCATTTGAGAAGTAGAGGCAGGGAGAATCTCTGAGTTTGAGGCCAGCCTGGTCTACAGAGTAGGTTCCAGGGCAGCCAGGGAAATGTGTAGAAACGTGTCAAAACCCTGTCTTGAAAACCAATGTGTGTGTACTATTGTGAAGGCCTACATGTGGAGTGTGTAGGCAGGTAGACATACACATGACACGGCACCTGTATGGAGGTCAGAGGCTAACTTCTGGGAGGCAGTTCATGGCTCTCACTGAAATCTATGGGTTGGACTTGTATGCACCTGTGTCAGGTGTATACAGTCATGTTTCCTCTCTCGAGCCATCTCACCGGCCTGCCTTGCTTAGGTATAGTACGCAGGTTGATCTCAAGTTCATGTGCCTAAAGTGATCCTCCTGCCTCAGTCCCCTGAGTAGCTGAGACTAGAAGCTGAACAAATATAAATCACAAACACCATAGTAGTTCATGGAATGTAAGTCTCACCTGGATTTATTTATACCATCTATAAAAATGACTTTAGAAATCACATGCTAGATAGGATTTTATATTCTGATTTTTTTAATTGCATCCTAGCATTTTTTTTTAATTTAAAAAATGTGTAGGTGAGAAAGAAAGAGAGGGTTTCAATTTACATGTGCATGTCCGAAGACAAATTGTATATATGTATACAATATACATACACATGGATGGGGGTGTCCTTAGAGACCAGAAGAGAGCTTTGGATTCCTTGAAATTTGAGTCACATTCAGTTGTGTACACATACTCTCGGGTGCTGTGGAGTCAGGTCCTCTGGTAGAGCGGCAAGCAGTAGCCTCTGAGCCACCTCTCCAGCCCCTAGAGTTTGTATCTTGCTGTGAACATCACAGTAGTATCTGAGTGCATTAGTTCCATACCTGAGCGGGTCTCCTTCCTCCAACACTTTGTCTCTTTCTTGTTCTGTCTGTCTGTCTGTCTGTCTGTTTGTTTGTTTGTTTTGAGACAGGGTTTCTCTGTGTAGCCCTGGCTGTCCTGGAACTCGCTCTTTCAGACCAGGCTGGCGTCAACTCAGAGATCCACCCGCCTCTGCCTCCCAAGTGGGAATTAAAGGTGTGCGCTACCACCGTCTGGCTTTATCTTTTTTAATTTTTTTAAACTTTTATGTGTATGGTTCTTTTGCCTACATGTATGTATGTGCACCATGTACATGCCTGGTGCTCACAGAGCCCAGAAGAGGGTGTCGGATTTCCTTGAATTGGAATTACATATATGGTCATGAGCCACGTGTGAATGCTGGGACCACACCAGCATCCTCTGCAAGAACGGCCGGTGCTCCTGAGAGTGGAGTAGTCTCCTTGTCCCAAGTATTTTTCCTTTTAGTTTGTGTTGTTTTTTGGATTGTTTGTTAAGATAAAGTTTCACTCTGAAACTCAGGCTATGCCAGAATTCATGATATTGAACTGGTATTGAACTCAAGGTAATCTACCTGTCTCAGTGCTGCGATTACAGGCAAGAACCACCCTGCCTAGCTGTTCTTTACTGACAGTCAAACATTAAGGTTCTGTTTGGGCCTGCCTTGGCTAAGGTGTTTATAAATACACTGTATGGACTGATAGGAATGGTGGAGTCAAGAAGGAATCCTGCAGCCGGGCGGTGGTGGCGCACGCCTTTAATCCCAGCACTTGGGAGGCAGAGGCAGGAGGATTTCTGAGTTCGAGGCCAGCCTGGTCTACAAAGTGAGTTCCAGGACAGCCAGGGCTACACAGAGAAACCCTGTCTCGAAAAAAAAAAAAAAGGAATCCTGGGTATGGACCAGGAGTCTCACAGAAGGACCGTGTTAGAGGATCTGTTTCTATCCCTTTACTGAGAAACTGAAATCTCTGTCTTTGGTAAAATAGCTATGCCAACCCTGTCAGTTTGTCTTGCCTAGCATGAGGAGAGCCTGTATACCAGTGTCAACCAGATGGAGTCCTCTTCTTACATCTTAGCCTCCATCCCTTTGGCTCAGGATTGGAGACGTGACAGGTGCTCTATGCGTCCTGTCTAGTTTTCTAGGTGAAACCGCTCCTTCCTTCCTTCCTTCCTTCCTTCCTTCCTTCCTTCCTTCCTTCCTTCCTTCCGTCCTTCCTTCGCACTCCCCAGGCCCTTCTCCATAGCCACTGTGGGCTCTATCTCAGCTCCTCACAAATGCTTCTTTTATCATCCCCTGGCTCCTGGGACCTGGCAAAGCCCAGCCTTTCACTCAGACGTGGCTCCTCTACGCCCTGCTGTCCTTCCAAGCAGATAACGTGTGCGCCTCTCTGCCATTTGTTTTATGATCTGGGAGAAATGATGGGGCCCTTACACCTGTCTGTTAACTCCGTCACCTAGAGACAGGCTGTGTCCATCCCCCTTAGCCACAAAGTCCACTGCTCTCAGGAAGGAAGCAGGTTGAAGCCAGAACTTTTATCTTCAAAGCAGTTAGTTCTCAAAAGAAACATTGGGGGAGTAGGCTTGTAACTCACTTAGTAGAGTACCTCCTTTGCATGCAGCTTCCTATGTGGAAGCTGGCCCCAGAACCTTGGCTACTTGGAGAAGATAATCCTCTGTTAAGTTGTCTCTGAGAGTTTCTGTGGGAGGGGTTGCAGGTGGAGTGGGCAGGAAGATGAGCAGAATAGGGAACCGGGCCGGGTCTAGCCAGGACTGCCCTTGCGCCTAATCAAGAGGCTTTGCCCTGTGCTAGTCCTCTGAGCGCTAAAGTTCTTTCTGATCTCGTTTCCAGAGGGTTTTCAGGCCGATTTCTGTTGTTCCTTCAAACTTGACGAAGCTGCACCTGAGACCCCGCCTGACAGGAGTGACCAGCATCGCAGCAAAACCAGCTTGCTCCATCAGGCGCCCAGGACCCCAGGCAGAGACCGAGCCAAGCCAGGCATGGCAGAAGCCACAAATCATGACCAGTTTCATCTAGTGCCTAACCACATCGTGGTCTCTGCAGAGGGAAACATTTCTAAAAAGTCAGAAGGCCACAGTAGAACACTGAAATTTGACAAAGGGGTCTTAGGCCAATACCGGGGCCCGCCTGAGGACAAGGGCGGCCGGAGGGACCCTGCCAAGGTCAGCGGGTGTTCTCCAGGCCCCGAGGGCCACCGCAAGACCTTGCCCAGGCCGGATCATGGCTCTGAGAGCAAGCTCCCGGGCATCCTTGCCAGCTCACACATGGAGATGCCGTGCCTCGACTCCTTCCAGGACAAAGCCCTGAGGAATTCCCCAAAGAATGAGGTTTTACACACAGACATCATGAAAGGGTCGGGAGAGCCCCAGCCGGATCTCCAGCTTACCAAGAGCCTAGAGAAAACCTTTAAGAACATCCTGGAACTCAAGAACGTGGGACGGCCGCAGAGCGACCCCACGGCCGGCGGCGCCATGGACCTGGACTTCCCAAGCTTTTCTCCAATGGCTTCACAGGAAAACTGCCTGGAAAAGTTCATCCCGGACCATAGTGAAGGCGTTGTAGAAACGGACTCCATTTTAGAAGCAGCTGTAAATAGTATCCTAGAGTGTTAATAGCAGCCGTCCTCCCCCAGACCCTGCCCCGGACCAGTTACATTCTCTCCCAGCAAAGCAAATGGAAACGTCTCCTGTCTCCAGCCTGCTTGGCCCTCCATCACAGGTTATCTATCCTTTCTAATCTCCACCCTGTTCTTTTGAAGAGCAATACATGTCGTCGTGACTGCAGGGAGACCCTCAGTACACCCACCTCTCTCTAGAAAGCAGTCCGATAGGCCCTCCACATTTCAAGTGTTATGAAAGTGCTTACGGCCATTGTTGTTCGTTAATTTGTTTCGTGGTTTGTTTCTTAGCACTGTCGCTCGAGACCACAGTACACTTGGCCCTGGGTAAAATTTTGACAATCATAAGTCATTTCAAAAGAACAGACTTATTAAAGAAAGATCAAACAGGACTGATAGAAGCCACTTTTTTAAAGACTCTCACTGCAGCTCCAGAGCAGTGGTTTGGTTCTGTTCGGGGGAGAGGGTGTTTGTGTAGGGAAGACCCCATGACTCCTCCATGCCCGGCCCTCTGAGCAGTGGGTAGCCAGTGCTCTGCCTGGAACCCACAGCCCTGGCCTAAGACGCCAGTAGCATAGCCGCAGAGGGTCCCTCCTGACACCCAGTGCTGTGGGCTGCTGCTGAAGCAAAACCTGCTGCTTTTCTTAAGCACATCCGTGTTGAGTTCTGTCTGAGAGTGCTCTGTTCTTAGTCCAGGTGTGCACCTCGAGAGTCACAAGCTCACTAGGGAACAATGGGAACCAGTCATAGGGCAGCGAGCTGGGGAGGCACAAGGGTCTCCGTGTGGTGTGTGCGACTTAAAGAATTTTGCATTTTATAGTCAGGTGAAGCCAACATAACCTATGTTCTTTATTGTTGCTGAATTCTGTTCCGTTTAACCTCATTGACCCCTCTCCCTCAGCCCATAGCCAAGCATCAAAAGGCTTTCACTTGAAAACTGTGCTGTACTCTTTCTGTTAAAGCTTTTGAAGGGGACTCTGGCCTTGTTTGTGAGAATAGTAGTCAACATTGTATCAGTCATTCCCAAACACAGTAAACCAAAGGTCACAACCAGCAGGCCATGGAAGGAAGGAACTGAGGCAGGAGACAAGGGGCATGTCCCGGCCCCGCCCCCACTGCGCGTGGTCAAGTTTACCATAGCTAGCCTTCCTCTGTATTATTTATGTTCTTTTCAGGGAGTGGTCCCCATTTTTCCCTTCGTGTGGGCCTGTACCTGGGCGAGTTTCTGTTGCTACTTGCTTTCCTCATGTTGTAGTAACAGGTCGAGGTGCTGTGTTTGCAACCCTCCCACCATCTCCTCCTGAACCTCTGGGACTAGAGGTTATTTTGATTACTATGAGGGCTTATTCCCTCTGTTCATCCCCAAGGCTGTGTAAATGCATCCATTGATTTCCACTTCATTATACCCCCAAAATGGAGTCGTCCTTATGGTCATCATGTGGAGTGTTTCTTTTCCAGATTGGCCTGCATTGGAAAGGAAGGCTTTTGATTTTGGGTTTTTTTATCTTTTTTTCAAATAACACAGCAACAATCTAGGCATGTTGGCATATACCTGTAATCCCAACAGTCAGGCGACTGAAGCAGGAGAGTCACGGGTTCAAGGCCAGTTTGGCCTATATAACACACCCCTGTCTCAAACACAGAGGAAGAAAAACTTGAGCAATAGCAGACTGTGAACCTTTTCTGCCCCTCTGTCCACTACACAAACAAACGCTGGGAGACAGCCAGTCTCTGAGAGCGAGGGATGCACCTTCTCCTGCCCACAGCCCGGCCAACCGGAACAGAAAGGTCTGGGCTGTCGTAGAGTTGTCCTTTTCTTCCTTCTCTGTGCCAATGTCCACGTTGCTGACTTCCTTCCTGTATTATAACACATTAGAAAGATGAGTTGTTTGCCAGTTAGAACTCTGTCTGGGCTGCCCTGGGTTAACAGCCTGCCCTGATCCCTCTGACATCACAGGCTCTTCTCATAGCCTCATGGTTACCATTCCAGATGGCCCCTGGATGCCTGCACATCGCGACTAATGAATTACTTTAATTATTGCAAATCAGTGGAATTCTTAAGAGACAAGGAAAGTCTCATGTGTATTTGTTACCTCTTTCCTCCCACTCCCGCCCCAGCCCAACTTTCTTTCCCATATGTCAAATTACAGGGCTTCTCATCCCCGACATTGGTCCCACACAAGGAGAGCCTACCGTACCAAAATGAAACTTGTAAATTTTTGTGTCCTTGTATGTAAGTTTACTTTTTATGGAGGAAAGACTCTAGATAATGACAAATGAAGATTACGAAGTGTATTTTACTCCTGTGATTAGGTTACACCACATGGGTGGTGGCTCACACACAAGCCACCGCTGGTGAAGGGAAGCGCTCTGCCTCAGTGGCCAACGGTTGGTGGTTCAGGGTCATTAGTCAGTTGAGTTTTAGAACGCGTGCTCAGTAGCAAAAATCATTTTTTCTTCCCCTTGTTTTTAATCTGTTTGTTGTTGTGGAAAAGTATGAATTTGTTATTACGCATTGATTTTCTGTGTCTTTAAGTACTGCCTAAAGATGAAGCAAATTTTGAACTGGCAATTACGATAAGGAAATCCTTTAGCTCTGGAGAATTTAGTAGACTCTGTTAGATTAGGGAGGCCTCACAGGCTGGCCGGCTCCGAGGACGGTCACTCACTGTCAGTGTGGTGTGGGCTTTATTTGCTTAAATACCTTCATTTGTATAGTATGTCTCACTTGAAATTGCTTTGTATACATTTTGTAAAAATATTTATAAAATGTTTTGTAAAAAAAAAAAGTATAACAAATTGCAGTTTATTTTGTTATGTTGGATAAATACTGTTAAACCAGTCAGTACCTATATTGTTAATCCATGGTTAGGAAATGTTCAGTTGGAGATTACAAAATGAAACAACCATTGCAATACAGCCAAAGATTTGGGAAAACGTGTAACTGTGACTGTCTTGATTTTGCAACTAGCAATGGTTCCTGTCCCCAGAAGAAGTGGGTAAGTGTCCAGTGGGAATTCTCCATAGATGTATTTAGCATGGTCAAAAGTAGCCTTCACTGGGGAGACAGGATCTCAACTCACCAGCTTTCCCACAGTTCCAGATTCGACGGAGTTTGCTGCATGAGATCTAGTCTCGGACATGTCAGGTCTCCCTCCCTGCTGGCACCTGTGTCCTTAAATGGCATCACAGAGCCTGTGCAGAAAGGTTTTGGTTTTGTTTTCCAGTAGTTACATTTTGTTTTTCAGGGACAAGGAGAAAGCTAAAGATTAATCTCACTTAACATTTCCTCTAGAAAGATCACCTTTCTCTTTGGTTCCCATAATAACCAGGTTGTAGTGAGAACACATTCTGGGATCCTCTCTGTAACCTCAGCCCCTGAGGCCCTTCTGAGTTCCCTTCCCTCACAAATAGGTTTAGGCCCACATATTTTCCCCCCTTTGGGGTTTAGAATTGACACCAGCCCTCCTTGGGGGAATTACTTGCCTCCGCCCCTGATAGTGACTGGAGGTAAAGGTCTTGCCTTTCAGCCTCAGCAACGGCCTGGGCCAGGAGGGCTTTCCTGCCACGCTTGAAGGCCTGGCTTTGATCCCCATCATATAAACAAACACCTGAGCATAGGGATACCTGCCCGTAGCCGTTACACACTGAAGCTGAAGGCAAGAGAACCAGGAGTTCAAGTTCATCCTTAGCTGCACAGCTAACTCAAGACTGTCCTGTGCTCCATGAGACCCTGCTTCAAAAAATAAATAGATAGATAGATAAAACTCAGCAATGATAAATAGATGGCCAGGACACTGTTATCACCATCCTGGCAGAAGTTGCAACATCCTGTAGTGGATAGCTCCTTTGGTGTGATTTACCTGAGGTCATGTTTCTCCTCATGCCAAGTGCATCACATTCTGGCCCCTGTTCAGGCCTTCTGCATTAGGCATTGCCCCAGGAATGAAGTTTTAAAAAGGGAGAGGAGAGACTTGAGAGATGACTCAGCCACTGGACCACAGTTCAGTCCCTAGCACCTGTGTTGGGTAGCTTAGAACCACTTGTGACTCCAGTTCTAGGGGATCTGATGCCATCGGACGGACGGACGGACACAAGCAGGTGACTCTTGTGAGTTTGAGACCAGCCAAATCTATCTCCATGACAAGCTAACCCTCTCTCTCTCTCTCTCTCTCTCTCTCTATATATATATATATATATATATATATATATATGTATGTATGTATGTCTCTATATACATATATATGTGTGTGTGTGTACATATACATATATATATATATGTCAAGAGATATGGCTCAACAAGTAAGAGCACTGGCTGCTCTTCCAGAGGAGCTTCGTTCAATTTCCAGCAACCACATAGCTCACAACCATTGGTGACTCCAGAGTTACCAGGGTAACACACAGGGCCCCTGAGGGTACTAGGCATGCAGTGATGCACAGACATACATGCAGACAACACACCCACACACATAAAATATAATAATAATGTGGTACATCTTTTAAAAAGGAAGGCTCATCTGACTGCTAGGTATAAAGCCTGCAGTAGACGTAGTCTCCTTCTGCTGTCCATGGATCAAGATATAGAACTCTCAGCTCCTTCTCCAGCACCACGTCTACTTGTATGCTGCCATGCTTCCTACCATGATGACAATAGACGAAACCTCAGAAACTGTAAGCCAGCCCAATTAAATGTTTTATAAGAGTTGCCCTGGTCATGGTGTCTCTTCACAGCAATAAAGCCCTAACTAAGACAAATGCTTTACTGAATATGCATCATGTCGCCTACAGGACCAATAAGAGCAGCCTCCATAAGTGTCTGGACAACATCAAAAGAAATCTCTAATTTGATCGTAGAGAAAGCAAGTATAGGGCACAAGTGTTTTGGGAATTAGGCGTTATAGGAATAAGTATCTCCTCTTGGCAACATGTTGTTGAGCAGTCTCCAGACTACTCAACTACTACTGCCAAGGCCAAGACCAGCCTCTGCTTAGAGAGGGGTTCCTGAGAGAGGGCATGTTTGAGAGAGGCCTGGGAGCAACTAGAAGTCAGATCATGACAGCCTATGTTCTGTTTGAGACAGCTTTCCAGATAGTGTACTCGTTCTCTCTCTCTCTCTCTCTCTCTCTCTCTCTCTCTCTCTCTCTCTCTCTCTCTCCTCTCTCTCTCTTCTAAAAACTCTCTAGACTCTCTAGATACCTCAACTCTTACAGATCAAAAGTCCAGTCTTTTACTTATGTATCAATTCAGTCAGGCTCTCTTTTGATTATCCTATCAATCACCATCCCATGACCAAAGCCCCCCGATTCTTAGAGACAGCAAACACATTGTTTTAAATATTGCAAATGAATTCAGAAATCTGTCTATGTAAGCACAGTCAATAAGCTAGCTGGGTGACTCCCCACTCTAAAATGACCATTCCTACCATGCCTGGGCCTGTACCTAAACTCCTTCTGTCCCAAACTGACCTTGAACTCAGTAATATACCTACCTTTGTAAGCACAAACAAAAAACTTAGCTGGATGGGATCTCGCTCTGGGATCCCCGCTCCCTAAATCTCTCCTTCTTTAGTGTCTTTCTGACAAGGTCGCTCACAGTACAGCTGCCTCTCTTCCTTTACATCTGTGAAGCTCCTTACACAATTCATATTGCATCCTTATATTTTTGCATAGTTGAGAAATTATATATTTTGAACTCCTGTTTTCAGAGTTTTTTCCCTCAGCTTTAAAGGCTAGCCTGAAGTGTTTACCATTTTGCTGAGACATAGACACACCCTCGACTCCTAGATGTTATTTCTAATTATCATGGAGTCATTAAACTTGCCAGGGAGAATATTTCCTGAAGGAGGAAGAAATAAGCCTTACCCCTGCAGCAGCCATGGACATTCCTGGAGGCCCACACCCTGCTGGCTCTGTTCCAGGGGCAGGAACCATGTCATATCGTCCCTGCCTTGGCCAATCCAAACTCGGCACCCCAAAACGTGAGTGGTCTGGCTTAACCATTAAATATAGGTTTCCTGAACCTTTGAAATATTAATATAACAAAAGCATAGGGGAGCAAGAAATCTGAAACCTTTTTTATTACCTTAGATGACTTTTTTATGCTCTTTCAAGTTGCATTTACCTTAAAACCCAACTGTGACATCTTCAGGCACTTCTGTTGTAACTCAGCAGACCCCCCAGGGTCTCTGCCACCCCTCAGAACACAGCTTGATGAGACGATTGCTGTAACAGCATGAGGTGTTTGTTTATTCCACGTAAGTGGGGTTGCAACTCCTTACAGGGAGAGTCAACCCCGAACAAAGAAAGCATACATCTTTTATACCCTTCTTGCAATGGGGATGACGTTCTATAAGTCAAGTATTTTTATATTTACAGGTCAAGAGGGATTTTTGCAATAAGATTGTTGACAGTTTGTGGCCTTCCTCGGAACCCAGTAGCAGGAGGGGGCAGCAGGGTGATTCAGAGAACTGTTGCGTCTTATTTTGTACTGACTTTGTCAGCACAGCCTCAGCCTGGTCACTTTGTCTGCTTGAAACTTTTGTTTTTACATTCTTAGAGCCTCTGTCTATATTTTCAGAAAACTCTGTTCGAAGGTCAGGGCAGAAGCCTCTGCAAGCTGCCTGCCCTCTGCAGAGCCCTTTCTCTGTCTTAAGGGGGCAGCCTCTCACAGAGAGGCACTGTTACTGGGGAAGGAACATTGCTTTCCACACTTCTTCGAGATGCAAAACTTGCTTTAGGGATTGTTATTTTGTTTTCTTTTTTTCCCTTTTTTTAAATTTAAATTTTATTTTTCATATGCATTTGGTGTTCTGCCTGCATGTCTGTGTGAGGGTGTCAGATCTTGGGATTACTGGCAGCTGGGAGTGCTGGGAATTGAACCTGGGTCCTCTGGAAATGCAGTCAGTGCTTTCAACTGCTAGGCCATTTCTCCAGCACCCTGTTTGTTTGCCTGTTTTGAGACAGAGTCTCACAATGTTGTACTGGCTGTTCTGGAAAGCACTCTGTAGACCAGGCTGGCCTTGAACTCAGGTCTACTTGCTTCTTCCTCCCAAGAGCTGGGATTAAAGGCATGGGCCACTGTGCCCAGCTGGGTTTTTACATTCTCCATCTACCCATTTACCAGAGACACGAGTAGTTAATACTAAGAGCAGTCATTGCGAAGCAAGCTCCTGTGAACCCTTTTGTTTGTTCTCCTTTGTCACAGCCTGGAGACCCACCTGACTCAGGACACAGGTTTGAATCTTTACACAAACATGCTTGACTCTAGAGGAGGAAGATCCGTAACCCACCTCCAAAGCTTTCCAATAAAGCAGAGCAGCATAAAACAACTTCAATATTATCCACATTCAAAAGATACTTGAATCCCTGCTAACCTGAATTCAATGACCAAAAAGAGCAGAGGTAAATTCCGAGCCCTGCCATCAAAGCCAGCATAGCAGATGGCACTGTGGTGGTCAGCAGCTGGCAGCAGCAGAAAAAGCAAAACAACCGAGCAGGCTTGGTCAGGTGGTGCCTCAACGTTGGGCTCCAGTAAGCGGGGTACAGTGAAGGACACCACGGGAAGAGGAAGTGCGCACAGAGGGAAATTTGGGCCAGCAGTGAGTAAACCCCACAAGCATGGGGCAAGGGAATGGTAGAATGCCTTCTGTATATCTGCTTAAAAATATGCTAAAGGTCAGAGGAGTGAAAAATAAGTCAGAATCAATTACCCAATTTCTGATTTTTATAGGAGAAATCTGTCTTCGGTTCCCTGAGGAGGGAACAGTAAGTTTACAGACATGGGAGACAGTGGGAGAAGGGATAAATACTATACAAAGCATGGCCCTGAAAAAAATTCCCATAGATGCTTTGAGCCTTTGGACCCTAGTTAGAAATGCTTTAGATCCTAGACATGAAAGTATAAAATTAGTTAAGATACTGGAAGCAAGAGGAAAGGTTTCTGAGGTTTCAGACACGGCAAAAAAGAGTGGGGAGCCTCTTGATCACGGAGACAAAATCGAATTGGAGAAAGAGCTGCTAAGTACCGTAGTGAGGATCGGCCTCCTTCTTGGGATTCTCTTAAGGTATGTTTCGGGAAGGAACAGGCAAAGATAGTCCAGAGACAGAAGATGAAACCAAAAGAATTAGCTCAGCTTGTTGAAAGATTTGAGCAGTGGGCAGTGGTGGCGCACGCCTTTAATCCCAGCACTTGGGAGGCAGAGGCAGGCAGATTTCTGAGTTCAAGACCAGCCTGGTCTGCAGAGTGAGTTCCAGGACAGCCAGGGCTACACAGAGAAACCCTGACTTAAAAAAAAAAAAAAGATTTGAGCAAGTTCTTGAAGAACAAAAGACAAAAGAGTAGTGAAAATTCAGATTCCTAGGAGGAATTCCTAGGAATTCTGATTCCTAGGAGGACTACTACCAATAGTAATATCAAAAATGAAGATTTTTGCCTCCTCTAGTGACTTTAGAAAGTAACAGGAATGAGGGAAGACCTCTTACTTTAAATTCTAGCGTTACTCTGTTAGCATCCCTTCAGGCAGGACTGAAACAGGCTGCAGAGTGAGGGGAAGATATAGAAGGATATGCTTTGCAATGCCCTGTGTTTGAAGCACAGGATCAAGCAGGGAATGCAGTTAGATGCCACTCTCCCATTTCTTTTAAACAGCTAAAGGAACTGAAAACTGCCCGTGCTCAGTATGGACCTAGTGCTCCATTCGCCATGGCTATGTTAGATGGCCTGTCCACTGAGGTGCTCAGTATGGACCTAGTGCTCCATTCGCCATGGCTATGTTAGATGGCCTGTCCACTGAGGTGCTCAGTATGGACCTAGTGCTCCATTCGCCATGGCTATGTTAGATGGCCTGTCCACTGAGGTGCTCAGTATGGACCTAGTGCTCCATTCGCCATGGCTATGTTAGATGGCCTGTCCACTGAGGTGCTCAGTATGGACCTAGTGCTCCATTCGCCATGGCTATGTTAGATGGCCTGTCCACTGAGGTGCTCAGTATGGACCTAGTGCTCCATTCGCCATGGCTATGTTAGATGGCCTGTCCACTGAGGTGCTCAGTATGGACCTAGTGCTCCATTCGCCATGGCTATGTTAGATGGCCTGTCCACTGAGGCTCTTCACCTGCAGATTGGAAACAGCTCATGCGTGCTTGTGGGGAGGAGATTATCTGCTATGGAAAACAGAAATTTTTGAAAGATGTCAGCAGACAGCAGAATTAAATGCTAGAGCTAACAAGCCAGTTACTTATGAGAGGTTAACAGAAGAAGGCCAATATCGGGATATACAGGATCAGTTACAATTTAATCCTGGTGCTTATGCTCAAATTGGTGCTGTTGCTTGCAGGCCTGGAACGCCTCGCCTACTAAAGGGGATTGTTCTCAAGATAGTCCAAAAATAAGGCAGGGACCTGATGAGCCTTTTCAGGAGTTTAGGCTGATCAAAGCACCATGGAGAGTATTTGGAGATACTAATGCTGGAACGCTTTTAGTAAAACAGTTGGCTTATGAGAATGCAAACACAGCCTGCCAGGCTGCCGTAAGACCTTACAGAAGGACTGGACCGATTACTGACTATATTAGATTTTGTTCCGACGTTGGGCCCTCTTACGTTCAGGCTGTGGCAACAGCTGCTGAGCTACAGGGGAAAACTATGCAGCAAGTTTGATCTCAACAGACTGGAAAAGGAAAGAGGACGGTTAATGGGCCTCCTGGAAGTTGTTTTGAGTGTGGACAGACAGGGCATCTAGTAAGGAATTGCCCAAATAAAACTAAGGAAAACAATGAGAAAAAAACAGGAGTGTGTCCTAGATGAAACCAAGGGGCACGCTGGGCTAATGAATGCAGGTCTAAGGGATGGCCTAGGAAATCCTCTCCCTCAGGGAAACAGGAGAGGGGGCCAGCCCCAGGCCCTGAAACAATGTTATGGGGCAATGCAGTTCATTCCTCAGCAAAACGATCCTTTCGGGATCTCTTCCGAGCCACCCCAGGCAGCACAGGACTGGACCTCAGTGCCTCTGCCTACACAGTATTAACTCCCGAGATGGGGATGCAGGCTCTCCCTACTGGAATATGTGATCTATTAGCGCCAGGAACTGTGGGATTGCTGCTGGGAAGAAGCAGTGCCACTATGGTGGAATTGATGATTGCCCCAGGAGTTATAGATGCAGGTTATACCAGAGAAATTAAAATTGTGACTTCTTCACCTACCCACATTTCTTTTTTTTTTTTTTTTTTTTTTATTTTTGGTTTTTCGAGACAGGGTTTCTCTGTGTAGCCCTGGCTGTCCTGGAACTCACTTTGTAGACCAGGCTGGCCTCGAACTCAGCCTCCCAAGTGCTGGGATTAAGGGCGTGTGCCACCACCGCCCGGCTTTTTTTTTTTTTTTTTTTGAGACAGGATTTCTGTGTAGTCCTGGCTCTCCTGGAATTCTCTCTGTAGACCAGGCTGGTCTCAAACTCATGAGATCTGTCTGCCTCTGCCTCCTGAGTGCTGGGATCAAAGCCATTGCCTGGTTCAGCCTTTTAGTTTTTACTTTATCGCCTTTGAAATAGTGTAATGATGAATTCTGGGGGACTTTTGTTTGGCTTGGTGTTTTCTGCATTTTTCAACTTTTGTTTTGTTTTGTTTGTTCTTTAGTTTGCTTTTGTTTTGAGGCAGGGTTTCTTTGTGTAGTCTTGGCTGTCCTGGAACTCTCTCTGTAGACCAGGCTGGCCTTGAACTTACAGAGATCTGTCTACCTCTGCCTCCAGAGTGCTGGAACTAAAGGCTGGCGCCACCATGCCCAGCCACCTACCCACATTTCTGTCATTCAACTGAGACAGAGAATTGCTCAGTTCCTCCTTGTACCATTGGTTATGACAAAAATAAGGTTAAGACTAGTGTTCGAGGAGCAAAAGGATTTGGTTCTTCCAATGCTTATTGGGTCCAAGTGATAAAATCTGAAAGACCTGAACTAGTACTAAGAATATATGGACAAATTTAGAGGGCTGCTAGATACAGGAGCAGAGGTATCTGTAATAACTTCTGTTCATTGGCCTATATCTTGGCCTAAAACAACTGCGATTACTAAATTACAAGGGATAGGGCAAACTCAGAGTCCTGAGCAAAGCAGTGACCTCTTAATTTGGGAGGATGAGGAAGGCCACCAAGGATATTTTCAACCTTACATTGTTTCTAATTTGCCTGTTAATTTGTGGGGGAGAGATATAATGAAAAACATGGGAGTCCTTTTATACAGTCCAAATGGTAAAGTTACACAACAGATGTTTGATTATGGTTATTTGCCTAACCAAGGGTTAGGAAAGCAAACTCAGGGAGAATTGGTGCCCATTATAGTTAACCCTAGAAAAGGAAAAACAGGCCAGGCACTGGTGGCACATGCCTTTAATCCCAGCATTTGGGGGGCAGAGGCAGGCAGATTTCTGAGTTCAAGGCCAGCCTAGTCTACAGAGTGAGTTCCAGGACATTCAGGGCTACACAGAGAAATCCTGACAGGAAAAACCACAAAAAAACAAAAAGAAAAGGAAAAATAGGTCTATGGTATTTTTAATAGAGACCATTGGCAAGCCTGAACTCCATGTGGATAAAATCACTTGGAAAAGTGATGTTCCTGTATGGGTTGATCAGTGGTCTCTTACTTCAGAAAAAAATCCTGGCCGCTCAACAGCTAGTGCAGGAGCAGTTCCAAGCTAACCACATTGAACCTTCTAGTTCCCCCTGGAATGCACCTATATTTGTAATTTAAAAAAAAATCAGGTAAGTGGAGATTATTTCAAGATTTATGAAAGGTTAATGAAACTATGGAGCTTATGGGGGCATTGCAACCAGGTCTACCTACCGCAGCTGCCATTCCAAAAAATACACAAAATTATCATAGATTTAAAAGATTGTCTTTATACTATTCCTTTGCATCCTGATGACTGTAAAAGATTTGCATTCAGTGTGCCTGCCTGTAATTTTAAAGAACCCATGAAGCGATATCATTGGAAAGTTTTGCTTCAAGGAATGGCTACTCGCCCTACTTTATGTCAAAAATTTGTTGCTGCTTCAATACAAGAGGTTAAGACCTTGCATCCTTCTGTGTATATGGTTCATTGTATGGATGATATTTTATTAGCTGATCCCTCTGAAGGAGTCTTACTACAAGCTTTTGCTCTTATACAACAAGCTTTAAAATCTTGGGGATTACTTTCTCCAGCTTGTGTCAAGTTGACACAAAACCAGCCAATACAATACTGATAATATATAGCTCATGGTTTACAATTACTTGAAACTTTTCCTTTTTTAGATACTACTGCTAATTCTCAAATTTTGCAATTACTTATGCAAATACAACTCAATTTAAGAGAATGCACAGTTCCTTATCTTGTAGGACATTTAAGAACTCATACTGGATTGCCCAGACCCCTGAGTGAGGGCAATGCCACAGCAGATTTGTATACCAGGAAGGTTATAGGCCTTACACAGGAACAATTAACCAAGCAATCTCATTCTTTACATCATCAAAATAGTAATAGATTGAGACAACAATCTGGTATTTCTAGAGAATGTGCTTGTCAAATTGTAAAGGCTAATCCTGAATGTCCTCAATTTCTACCTGTACTACATAATGGTGTTAATCCTCGAGGATTTATACCTAATCAATTATGGCAAATGTATGTTACTCATATTTCTGCATTGTCTTTCTAAACTGGGTGTTCCCAATCAGATTAAAACAGATAATGGACCATGGGCAGTAATGGTGCATGCCTTTAATCCCAGCACTTGGGAGTCAGAGGCAGGCAGATTTCTGATTGAGAGGCTAGCCTGGTCTACAGAGTGAGTTCCAGGACAGCCAGGGATATACAGAGAAACCCTGTCTCAAAAAACAAAAGAACAACAACAACAAAAAAAAAAAACAACCCAGATAATGGAACTAGCTATTGCAGTCAAGCATTCAAGACTTTCTGTTGACAATTGAATATTACCCATATTACTGGAATTCCTCGTAATCCTCAAGGACAAGGTATTGTGGAACAGGCCCATGAAAATTTAAAACACTATTTTCATAAATTTAAAAAGGGGCAGTTATACCCCCGTACACCACAAAACTATTTAAATCATGCTCTTTATATTCTAAATCTTTTAAATTTGGATGTGCATGTATGTTCAGAAGCTGAGCATTTTTGGCATCCTCACACTTCCACCTACATATGCTTCAGTGAAGTGGAAGGATCCTATGACAGGCCAATGGCATGGACCCAACCCTGTACTCATATGGGGACGAGGTCATGTTTGTGTTTTTTCACAGGAAGAAAATGGGGCTTGATGGCTTCCAGAGAGGCTGGTGTGACAAATGGAACAGTCCCATGCCCCTGCGGAACAACCCCACCCTCCTGTTGATTCCCTTACTGATGATGATGACAGTTCCTGCACACGATGAAGTCCACTGGGCCTATGTTCCAGACCCACCACTGATACATCCTGCAGTGTGGTCCAGACCAGATATTCTCATAACCAGTAACTCAACTTCTTGGATCTCCCTAGATAGGGGAGTCAATTTATAATAAGACCGTGACTTTCAACGCATTTGGTGATGGGATTCCTGTTTGCTTTGTGAAGAATAATACAAATGATGGGTGTATTTCAGTGTTTCTTCAAACTTGGAAGAAAAAAGTTTCACAAACCATAACTCAAAGCATAGAGATAGGCATGCCTAAGCGTTATAAGGGGTTTGCCCCTGATCCTCATGAGCTATGACCTTGTGGATCTATATCCACAAAGAATATAGAACAGGCATTTAACAACGTTATTAGATGGAAAGAGTGTTTTAATCAACCCCCAATGTGGTTTAATGTTTCCAATAAAATGTGAATTATTGGTTGATTGGCAGGGAATCAATCAAACATTAGGTAAAAGGGATGTCCAAAGGCCTTTGGCAATCAGAAGCAGGCCATTTCCAATGGCATATCTGGAAGTTAGCTGTAGCTCTCTATGAAGTTACACTGGCTATAGTTAAAATTACAGGATCTAGACTTCGAACAAGTGTTAGTACATGTGTTAAGATCCCCCAATCTTTTATTAATTGGTTATGTTAAAATTACTTTTGTTTCTTCTACAGTATTCAATGTAAGTTGTATTGATTTTACACTGTCTAATTGTGTTGGTATGTTGAAACCTGGCATATATGTTATGGTAGTCTATCAAACAGCTTTTGTTTTATTGCCTGTGAATATTACACAACCTTGATATTCTGAAATAGGCTCGCAAGAACTGGAAGAAGTGAGTCAGGCTTTAAGCAGAAGCAAGAGGGTAGTGGGCTTGATTATTGCTGGTATAGCAGCTTTAATTACATTGATAGCTAGTACCACTGCCTCTGCAATTGCTTTGACACAGAAGTTAAGACAGTTACTTTTGTTAATCATTTAGCAAAAAAATGTTATTAATGTTGTGAGTATTCAAGAGGATTTAGGTCAGCATTTGGAACAATGGATTGATGCTGTTTATGATACCATTCAAATTATCAGAGAGCAGGTCCAGAGTCTAAAAGTAAGGAGCCATCTCAAGTGCCATGCCAAATACCAATGAATTTGTGTTACTCCTGAAGTTTACAATGATGGTCACTATAATTGGGAAAAAGTTCACAGATACTTGCAAGGTATTTGGGATAATTCCAACACCTCTCTGGATGTTTTAACTTTGCATACTGAAATTTTGAATTTAAAGAATGCTGCTTACAGAGCGAGTTCCAGGACAGCCAGGGCTATACAGAGAAACCCTGTCTCGAAAAAAAAAAAAAAGAATGCTGCTCTGATGAGCTTTGATGCTGCTGATATTGCTGATAAAATTATCCATAGCCTGAGGTCAGTATTTCCATCTTGGTCAAGCTTCAAGAATGGCATATATAGCTTGATCATGCTAGCCCTTCTCGTCCTGGGAATCAACATGTTGGCAGCCAAAATACATGACTTGAAACTAAAATGCACCCCCAGACAGAGTTATTAATTTAACAGGCTGGTAGTCAATGATGGGTAAGATTCTGCACATAGCCTTACCCACCTAAGACAGAAGTGCATTGCTTTTGATAATGCATATTCCATGATGGGTAAGGAAGGTTTTCTTGTCAGAACCCCTAAGACAGGCTCAGTCTTATTTATGAAATAAAAATGGGGAGATGTGGAGAGGTTTTGGGGTTGCTTGGTAGGAATCTAACATAGGCCAAGGACAAGGAAATGGACTTCAGGCAGGCATCTAACATTGGGCCATGACAAGGAAGTAAGTCCAGGCAGGAATCTAATTTTAGGCTAGAACAGAGAAGTAGGCATCAGACATGTATATGACTTTGGGCTAGGACAGGGAAGTAGGCTCAGATATCTTGGTCATCCTCATAAACCCTTAGAAACAGTGATCACAGGAGTGATCCCAGGACTTTGCTTATTGCCTTACTTGATCCTTGACTATTTGTGTTTATTGTACTGCTTGACCTCATTACTTGCATGTAATTAAAATGGTATAAAAGGTCTGGAGATATGGCTCAACAGTTAAGAGCACTGACTGTTCTTCCAAAGGTCCTAAATTCAAATCCCAGCAACCACATAGTGACTCACAACCATCTGTAATGAGAACTGATACCCTCTTCTGGGTTGTCTGAAGACAGCTATAGTGTACTTACATATAATAAATAAATAAATAAATCTTTGGACTGGAGCGAGCGGGTCCGGAGAGAGAAGAAAAAGTGTCTGAAGACAGCTACACTGTACTTATATATAAATAAATAAATAATTTTTTAAAAAATGGTATAAAAGCAGATTGGGCAAAAATAAACCTACCTTTAGCCTCAGAACTGGCTGGAGTCATTCTACTGTGTTGTCTAATTGTCTCTTTCTTTCTTTTTAATCCTCGCTCCTGCTCTGAAAAACCTGTTGACTGACTGAGTGGGCTTGGTCAGCTTTCCAATTAGATGCTTGCACAGGTAGTCCCTGCTTGCTGCTTACTATAAAGACTTGCCCAAATAGATATTCAGGGCTACCCCAACACCAAAACCATCCTGCTTGACAGCTATGTACTTTGAGGAGCAGGGCTAGCTAGCTCGAATAGAATAAAGACACTGCTGTGAGTTGCATAAGATCAACTCCTGCCTATTTTGGGGTATCAATAACATTTCCCTGGCACTACACTCCCTGTCAGAGATGGCAGTAGTCCAGCCAAGGGAACCTGAGCCCCCTTAGTCATCTATCACAGTGACCTGGACCTGATATGCTCATGCCTTGAGGAACATGGGGACAGTTAACAGCACAGTGTCCACCTTGATGGAACCTTGGATATGGTCAAGGTGGTTTATTAGGGATCTGTTAATCCCAGGCCCAGACCCTTCTGAACTCATTTTGTAAGACCCTGACCCTCGGTCAGTGGTACTTACTTCAAGTGAGACACCTAGATGCAGATTGATGCAAAAGCAAGAGGTTTATTTTCCAGTGTGTCAGGGCTGACCTTCAATTAGCCCCTCAAGGCGAGTAACTAGAAGGCAACCCCAAGTGGCTACTGCAAGCAGTTTTTATACTTTTTAGGGGCACAGGTTACATCAGCAAGGTTACAGTTCAAACTTACTGGCTAAGCATATTGACCTTTAAATCTATTGGCTAGCAAGCATGGGCAGATATGACATGCATTTGAACTCTATCTGGGACTTTCCAGAGGGTCAGGTGACTATCAGTCAGTAAATTCTGCATTTTTTCTGAGAATTGTTTACTCAAGAATGTTCCTGTCGGTGGAGAATGGAACTTGGCCTAGCCTTGATCCCAGGCGAGAGGGAGAAGCTGTGTGGGGGTGTTAAGACTGGCAGAAACACTTAGGGTCCCTCAATTTGAGGCATGGTCCTCAGGCAAGGGAGCCTGGGAAGTGGCTCTGCCTGATCGAAAGGCCGTAGTTCGTATCAGTTTTGTTTTCAGGCTTTTTTGTTTTGTTTGTTTGTTGTTGTTTTTTGTTTCTCCCATAGTGCCACCTTGAAGGCCACTTCTGTCTGTGGGCCCCTCTCTAGAGGTTTAAATTTGGCCATAATGTCAGGGAAACTCTGAGAGAAGTAGCTCTTTAAGGCCATGCTTATGGAGACAGACCAAGAGACAAGGACCTGTTTGTATGTGCTCTAGCCTGGTCCCTGGTATGTGCCTGTGATCCTCAGGGAAAAGGTCACAGGAATGTCATCAAAAGTCAATTGAAGACTATGACCCTGGAGAAGAACATTGTTGGTGAAAATCATAATCATTCTGAAATTTAAGGTTGTAAGATTGGTAATATATTGGAATCCTTTAATAACGGTCCAAAGAATTATTGGTATAGTGAGAGAACTGAGCCAGGCTGACTCTATAACAGGATACAAATTGACAATTCAGGAGACTGGGCCTAGATCTCTGATTCCAAGATCCAGGCAAGTCCAGGTAAGTCAGTAACTAGAAAAACCCCAGGCCTTGGGCAGCCAATCAGCAACAGCCCTGCTATCAGTAGCTGCCCTGCCACCTGGCCTGAGGCAAGGACAATGGGACAGCAACAGTTTCCAGCCCCCCCCAACCCCCCAGCAACGGTTCTGGATGTCCCTAGATATAGAGTCAACCAATTAAGATAAAGGGCACCTACCCCTCTCTGGAATTCCCCTAATGTGCTTTAAATTGGGCCTTCCAGCTCACTTGGGCTTCTCCATCTTCAGAAAGGGTAGACCCCAGCATGCTAGGCTTCTGCAGAATCAAATGCTCTTTGCTTTTACATACTATTTGGGTCTGGCGTATCATTCCCTGGAAAATCATGGACTCTTATAATAGGACGATTTTCTATTTGAGATTCTTTTCTTAATGAGTAGGGCATGTGTACCCTGACCAAGTCATCCACCTGGTTGATGTTCCCTCAGAGAAAGAACACTGGCCGGGTTAGACTGGGTAGGGGAAGGTAATGAGGATTCCACAGCAGAGTGACACGGAGTAGCAGGGGGACTAAGGGCTGCCAGTGGGCTCAAAGTAGGTGCCTGAGAGTGTTGATTTGGGTGACCTATCGCTGAGGTGGAAGATAAGGAGATTGAAGAGGCCTAGAGGGAAAGAAGGGACTGTGAGATGAGGCAGATAAGGGGAGGATTGTTAGCATGATCAAAAATAGTGGAGAAATCATCTGGTTTGGGTGTCATCACTAGAAGGGCTTGTTTCGTGTTTGACTTATGCCACATGGTCACTTTTAGTCACAATGGAAATGGCTAGGTGGCGGTACACACCTTTAATCCCAGCACTTGCGAGGCAGAAGCAGGTCAATTTCTGTGAGTTTGAGGCCAGTCTGGTCTACAGAGTGAGTTCCAGGACAGCCAGGGCTCCAGGGAGGTAGCCTGCCTTCAAAAACCAAAAACCAAAAAATAAAAAAACTAAAAAAGATGGGAGGTCACATGTTAAAATCCATCTTTCCCAGCCCTAGCAAAGATTTCTGCCTCCATCCCGATGTAGGACCATCAGCTAAGATGGAGAGAAGCCACACACACATTTCCTTTAAGATCACCATGTATAGGTTTTGACTCTCAACATGGTTGTTACAAGTCTTAACTTTTGTTACAGGTTTTTTTTTTAAAGATGTATTTATATATGAGTACACTGTAACTTTATCCAAACACACCAGAAGAGGGCAGCAGATCCCATTACAGATGGTTGTGAGCCACAATGTAGTTGCTGGGAATTGAACTTAGAACCTCTGGAAGAGCAGTCAGTGCTCTTATCTGCTGAGCCATCTCTCCAGTCTCCTTGTTACAGGTTTTTAATTATACACAATATGCTTATAAATCTTGAGGTACTGAATGTTACACAATAATCTTACAAATATTAAGATGACATTTATACGTTAACAAAAAATTTGAGAGCATTAAACTAAAATCAAAAGAATATAAGGTGCCAGGCACTAGTGGCTCACACCTTTAATCTCAGCATTTGGGAGCCAGAAGTAGGAGGACCTTTGAGTTTGAGACCAGACTGTGTACAGAGTGAGTTCCAGGACAGCTAAGGCTACACAGAGAAACCCTGTCTCCAAAAAAACAGGAAAATGAGGGTTGGAAAGATGGCTCAGTGGTTAAGAGTATTGACTGCTCTTCTAGAGGTCTTGAGTTCAGTTCCCAGCAACCACATGATGGCTCACAACCATCTGTAAAGGGATCCAATGCCTTCTTCTGGTGTATCTGAAGACAACTATAGTGTTTTCATATAGGTAACATCAACCAATCAATCTATCTATCTATCTTTAAAAACAAAAAAAGTATGAGATGAGCAGCAATAGTCCCCACTGGGACTATTATTTTTATTTTTATTGTACTCTCCTTTCTCTGTCCCAGTCAAGTGGTTCATCCTGATATGGGACAGAGGTTTTGGAGGAAACATTCGACTTAATATGAGTCTTCCCTAGGTCTATTACATATAGTCAGTGCTCGGGAAACACAATTCAGTTGAACTATTTATGGGGTGAGAGGGGAAGCAGGAAACTGGATAGAACCTTTATCTTCTGCATCAGAATGGTGGACAGGTGACTTGGCTTTGAGAAAATCTTCTACAACAGGACCTCAAAGTCCCATTCAACTACTGGGGAGTTGTTAGTAACATTGAAATTCCTCTTCCCTTTATATTGTCAATAAGATAGGATCTAACTCTTATCTACAGAAAGTTACAAGGTATTTGGTTTTGTTTTGCCTTTTTTTTTTCAATCTTTGCTCCCTGAATGTTTTACACTTTGAAAAGTTGGTTACTGTACCGAATTCACCCCAGGCCCTCGTCCCTGACAACACATTATCCATTTCACATTTATTTTTGACACAGGGTCTTACTATGTAGACCAGGCTGGCTCTAACTCGCAGAGATCCACCTGCCTCAGCCTCCTGGGTGGTGGGATTAAAGACAAGCGTCATTATCTCTTATTTCATGTGTATGCATGTTTTACCTGCATGTATGTTGGTGGTATACCTGGTGCTCGAGGCCAGAAGAGGTCATGGATCCCTTGGAAATGGAGTTACAGATGGTTGGAAGGCACCATGTGGTGCTGGAAATCAAACCTGGGTCTTCTAACAAACAGCTGAATTACCTCTCCAACCCTTAATCCCCTTTGACATTCATCTAATAATGAGCAGACCATGACATTAGCGTTGAGTGGACTAGTTCCTTAGTGTGTGCCAACATGATGTCCCAATCCTCAGGTATTTAACAATTCCTTGCACAGTCCCACTGTAGTAAAGTGGTGTAGTGACCTGTAGAAGAAACACAGAGGAAATAAGAAAAATCTCCTGCCCATAAGCCAAAGGTGTAGTAGGATAAAGGCTGTGGTGACATCTTCAAGTGCTGTTAAATAATGGCATTGTCCCAGGCTAGAGCATAAAACAGCACTGTAATAGAATGTGGCAATGGGAGCAAATTCTGCGATACTTCAACAAGTGAAGGTTCTGCGATGAAAATGAAGTTTTTCTAATTTCGGGACGACTGTTTACCCACATTGTGCTAACACTTTATAAATCTCAAAGAGCCCCCTAGCGGCTACTGGGAACGTGTATATATGTATATATATATATGTGTGTGTGTGTGTGTGTATATGAGATATATATATATGATATATAGATGTATATGTATATATATCATCCGTACAATGAATATTGTAAACCGGGATACAGAAATGTAAGGAATTCAAAGGCTCACAGAGTCGGAGACACATTTTTATTTCCCCAAATCCTCCACAAACAACCTCCACCCAAGTGTGAGCGCCAAGTCTGTCCTTCAGGTGTCCGGAGATAAAAACACCACCTAAATCTAAGCAAGGAGGTCAACCTCCGTAGAGTCCATGCGGGAAGTGTGGCGTCGGCGCCATAGTGGAAGCTGCAGGTGCATTGTGGGAAACCTTTAAATTGTTCATAAGTGGCCGGATTCGAGACGCTACAGCCTAATTCATAAGTGCTGTATCTAGACGGGTATCAGACTCTAGAAAACTTACAAGGGATGCGAAGGAAACTGAGTTTTTTGTTTTTGTTTTTTCCGAAATCAGGGCTAGCAAGACGATTTTTTTCAGAAGCTCACAGCCGCTAAGGGATCTCAGGCTCCCCTGAGTCCTCCAGCGTGAGCGAGAGTCCTATCTCCATGATCAAGGAGACATAGAGGCGGGCCTCTCTAACCCGCCTGGTGAGGCTGCGCATGAGCAGTAGTTGAAGCACCGGAAAGATGGCGGAGGAAGGGTAAGTGTGTTGGTCTTGAATCTCTCTAGTAGGGCTTTGAGAATCCGATGCCATCTGTTCTGTTTATACCCTGGTGATACAAAAGGGTACTGTGGGCTGTGGACAGAAAAGATAAAGGCTCCATATTATGCAGTAAAGGTGGGGACTGAGATGCTATTGGGCCCCGCGACCGTAGATCGGATATCTGGGGCGACTGTTGAGGCAGATAGGAAAGGAACTGAGGCTCGGAGCGGAGAGTGGCTGGAGAGTGCCAGAGTTGGGTTCGCTCAGCTTGGCCGTCATAATGTTTTTCACAGTTTCTTACACATGTATAGTGTACTTTGATCGTTTGTCCCCATCACCTCTTATTCCTCTCCGTCTTCCACCAAGCTCTTTTCCCCCAAGTCCCCCTCCTACTTTCGTCTCTCCCCCATCTCGCCCTTGATTTTGTTTTGTTTGTTTTTTTGAGACAGGGATTCTCTGTGTAGCCCCGGCTGTCCTGGAACTCACTCTGTAGACCAGGCTGGCCTCGAACTCAGAAATCCGCCTGCCTCTGCCTCCCAAGTGCTGGGATTAAAGGCGTGCGCCACCACTGCCCGGCCCTAGCTTGATTTTATTACTCTTCTTGGTGGATCTGTAACAGCCCCAACCCTTTTCGGATTTTACTAGAATCTCCTTGCCACTAGTGACTGTGTTAGGCTACAGTTGTTAAAGCTCTACAGACCAGAATGAACCCAGAGACCAAAGGTTTTCCAGGGTTGGTTTTTTTTAAGTCTTTCGGGGACGAGTGAGCATTACCGGTCTATGGTGAAGACTGATCAGAAACCATAGGTCCCGGAAAGACCAGCATCTCGAATTGTTTGGAAAGCCACTGAATGTTGGTGTAATTTTTGTTGATGTCAATTTTTCTTTATCAGGGAGCGAAAAAAGATCCCTTTGGTTCCCGAAAATCTCCTGAAAAAGAGGAAGGCTTATCAAGCCCTCAAAGCCACTCAGGCCAAGCAGGCACTTTTGGCAAAGAGAGAGGTAATTCTGGGACCAGGGGGTAGGGATATTAGGATTTGTAGTGGATGAATGTTTTAGGGTGTTTGTTGAACTAGATTTGTCATCAGATCCCTCACCGGTTTCTCCCATATAGTCCAGTTCTCCATCTAGCAGAGATTTACCAACAGCATCTTTCTGTGAGCCAAAAACAGCGTTTAACGGAAAAGTGAAGACATTTTCTGAATTCAAATTAAGTGGTAAAACACCAAGTTTGGCAGAAAAAAATAGATTATTTTTAAATTTTTTTGTTGGTTTTTATTGTTTGTTTCTTAGACTGGGTCTGAAATACTCTGTGGCCAGGCTGGCCTCAAACTAACAGATCAGCCTAATTCAGCCTCTCGAATGCTGGGATTAAATTGCCAACTGTGGGACACTTATCATTTCAGCCTTCTGGAAGGTTGAGGCGGGAGAATGGAGAGTTTGGCTGTATAATGAGAGCCTGTCTCAAACCAAAAGTATTCAACAATTTTTAGAGTTTATCTAGAATCATGTGTATGCGTGGATTCTGCACACAGTGTATACAAGATTTCTGATGAAAAGAGAAGAAAATCTTCTCGTATTTAATGATGCCTAATACAGTGTTGGGTTTCATAAACACTTGCATTAAATGTTACCAGCCTATAAACTTAACACAAACTTTTCTTCATAATGCCTTAAGTTTTCTCAGTTCCGTCGTGTCGGTTCCTCGTATGCCCCTTATGTAATGGTCTGCCCACCTTTGCAGAACAGGAGCGATGAGCTCTCTTAATAATGGCTCCTGGGTTAATTGTGGAAGAGACGAGATAGTGACGTTGTCTTCTCTGCCACAGAGAAAAGGGAAAGAATTCAGGTTTAGACGACTAGAATCTTTCGTACATGATTCCTGGCGGCAGCAACGCGACAAGGTGCGAGTCCGGCGACTAGAAGTGAAGCCTCGTGCTTTGGAGGTGCCTGATAAACATTCCTTGGCCTTCGTTATACGCATGGAAAGGTACAGTACCAGTGTCTTTTCAGAGTCCCTGGAATAGGAAAACTTTTGGTTCAACTTTAGATGTCTCTGTAGGGAACTAAAGCCTAACCTATAACCGAAGATTGTGCTAGGCTTCAGAGTTAGGACCACAGGTGACATAAGGCAGCCAGTGATGCACTCAGGGCCAAGGTGGGGCTCTTCAGTGATACCCTTTTTTTTTTAAAAGATATATTTGTTTTATGTATACGAGTACACTGTTGCTATCTTCAGATACAGCAGACGAGGGCATCCGATCCCATTACAGATGGTTGTGAGCCACCGTGTGGTTGCTGAGAATTGAACTCAGGACCTCTGGGAGAGTTGCCATTGCTCTTAACCGCTGAGCCATCTCTCTAGCCTTTCTAAAGTAGGAACCGCAGCTTGACACAGGACATGAAAGTAGGGCAGGCTTGTGCCACATGCCTTGAAACCCAGCACAGAAGCACAGAGAATCGAAAGACATGAAGAAATTTAGTGTTGCTTGTGGACATACGTCCTGTGATGGTTTGAAGATAGAGGATTCAGAGCTAGGAAGCAGTGTCCACAGCTTAGCAGGCTTCGTATTTGCCCCCACTCAGATACAGCTGTGAGCCTCTTGGTAGAAAACCTGAGTTTAAAACTTCTGAGCTTTGCTCTCTTCAAGCTTCCTGGACCGGACTTGCCTGGCTCTGATGGCAGACGCAGATCTGCTGTGAATATGTTCCATGCTTTTAGTACCCAGTGAAGCAATCTGGCTTCCTTAGGTAGACCTACTGGACCATGTAGCCTGTCATCCCCACTGCCCATCAACACTCCCCCACCAATCTATCATTCAGGAACTGTCCTGAAGCACCCAGGGATTGCTCCACAACATGGGACATGGTCTGTTTCCACTCTGCCTCCCACCACACTGAGCTCTGGGGTGAATTCTGTGTATCCGGTAACACTCCAGCATTTCAGAATTGCTTGCAAACAGACCAGTATGGACTGGGGTCAGACACCTGACTGTTGGTTTCAGGATTGAAGGAGTGAGTTTATTGGTAAAGAGCACCATCATGAAACTTGGCCTGAAGAAATTGTTCAGTGGCGTCTTTGTCAAGGTCACCCCTCAGAGTGTAAAAATGCTGCGCACGGTGGAGCCTTATGTGACCTGGGGGTGAGTACCATTTTCCAAGTGGATTCCCTCGTACTTAGAGTGTATAAAACACAGGGTATGGTTTTCCAGGGTTCATGATGTGTGTTGGGCATTTTGCTGTGGCCAGTCACCAGAAATAAAGAACTTTAGGACCTGGGGGAGGACAGGTGAGCCAATAGTGGCCCAAGAGTTCAGGGGTTATTTGGTTGTAGGTTAAGACTAGGTCAGATGAACAACATGGAGATTAATGCTTGAGGCCACGGTAGTAGTGTTTTGCTGGGGGTGGCGGCTTGTACCGAAATCCCGCACTTGGAGCCACGGCAGGGAGGTTGCTGTGGACCCCAAGCCAGCCTGAGCTGTGCAGCTGTAAGACTTTCTCAAAGAAGCAAAAACAAACTTTAATACTGAGCATGGTGCCTTGGGCCTGCAATCCCTATGCACAAAGGCTGAGGCAGGATTGCTGCAAGTTTGAGGCCAGCATAGACTATGAAAATAAGACCTGGTCTCAAAAAATATTTAAATTTCTAAGTATATAAATCAAGCCTGTGCTCGGATTTCAATTTGGCTGGTTAGTTGGCTCACCTCAGACTCCCTGTACAGCTCAGAGCCCTCCAGCCTCAGTGTCTCGGGTTAGAACTGCAGGAGTGAGCCGCTCAGCTGTCCGCAGCTGTCTCCCAATAGTCCACTCCCTGCTTGTGGGAGGTGGAGGTGGGAGGATCCTGTGCCTCTTCAGCCAGTTCTTAGTGGCCAGTATTCCTGTTGTTGTTGTATCTTGTAGATTTCCAAATCTGAAGTCTGTCCGGGAACTCATCTTGAAACGTGGACAAGCAAAGATTAACAATAAGACGGTCCCTCTGACCGACAACACAGTGATTGAGGAGCACCTGGGTGAGCGCTGCAGCCTGGGCTTGGGGCCTGGAGTCCAGGCCACTGGGAGCCAGGATCCTTGGACCCAGCATTTTCTTTTCTTTCTTTTCCTTATATCCTGGCTAGGTAGTGAATCTATACCCTCTTGTTTTTCAGGGAGATTTGGTGTCATTTGCCTGGAAGACCTCATCCATGAAATTGCCTTCCCTGGGAAGCATTTCCAGGAGATCTCTTCATTCCTGTGCCCTTTCCACCTCTCTGTGGCCCGCCATGCTACCAAGAATAGAGTGGGCTTCCTCAAGGAGATGGGCTCACCTGGCTACCGGGGAGAACGGATCAATCAGCTCATCCGGCAGCTCAACTAGAGCAGGAGCAGGTGAGTGTGCTGTGGCAGAGGCCTCGGCTTGGAGGGTGGCTGAGAGGGGTGTCCGCGAGCGGGGACACAAATGGCCCGGAGTCAAATGTCGGGCCCACACTGGCAGCCTGCGCTCTGCTCTGGACAGCTCCCTGGCCTGCTTTCTCTTTTCTTTGCTCAGCTTGAGACTGGGTAGCTCACCTCTTGCAGATTATAAACAGCAGCTTTTTATTTCACATATCAACCCAGATATTTACTCCAGGTTCCTATGAATCAGTACCCCATGACCATAGCTCCTTAATTCTTAGGAGACAGCAAATGGACTTTTTTAACTTTGCAAAAGACCCTGTCCTGAAATTACCATTTCTATCACACCTGGGCCTAACTTTGCTCTGTCCCTAGGCGACTCTGGACTCAGGAATCTGTCTGTCTTTTTAAGCATAAACAACAACAAAGCTTAGCTGGGTGGGATCAGCTAGTGATCACCACTCCCTAAATCTCTATCTCCTTCCTCTCTGACTAGTTGGCTCACAGTGCAGCTGCTTTTGTTTTTTAGATTTGTTAAGCCCTCATATAATTCATATCGCATCCTTATTTTTTGAGAAATTATATATTTTTGAACCTGCAGTTTTAGAGTCCTTTTCCACAAACTTAGGGCTATCCTGATGGTCCCAGCATTTACCATTGCTGAGAGATCAACACAGACTCATACCAACCCATTATCATGGAGTCCTGAGGAATGTAAATTATTACACAAACAGACCTTATGCCCATAGAAACCATCAACACTCATGGAAGCCCACACCTGCTGGCCCTGTCTTAGTGGCAGGAACCATGTCATTCTGTCCGCCACTGAGGCCATGCCAAACCCAGCACTTGTGTGGGTCAGGGGACACTTCTCCTTTATTGGCTCTGAGAATCTTTATTGGGTAGTCTTTGTAGCAAGAAGTCTTACTGAGCCATCCTGTCAGCACCTTGTCTGACTTTTGGTGGGCCATGCTTGTCACCTATAAGTTCCTCTGTAAGCTGGAGGTATAGTTAGCAGTTGAGACCCTAGTATTGCAAAAAGAAGAGTTCTTCCTGTGTGAAGACAGGAACAAGCATCGACCTGTTGGAAAGGGACAGTGTCTGATGCAGCTCTGACTGTTACGTCACGGGCTAGAAAATGTCTGTATTGCTGTGGACCTTTAGCCTGCAGTGGAGAAGAAATGACACCAGAGACTAATATCAGAAGGACCGTGAAGGCCGGTTACCTGTTTCGTTGAGGGATTGTAGCCTGGAACTCAGCTGCTGCGCTCGCTCGCTCGCTCTCTCTCTCTCTCTCTCTCTCTCTCTCTCTCTCTCTCTCTCTCTCTGTCCTGGGTTGGGATTGGTTTCTTGACACAGCTCTGTTTTCCTTCCTTAGGTCTTCCAAAAGCACCCACCGGAAGTGTTTTTGTTGTTTAAAATTATCAAGTATCTTCAGAGAAGATTCTTTTCTGCCTTCAGAAACTGAAGGAAGGGGCCAGGAGAAGGACAGTAGGGTGTGAGCATTGGAGACACTTAACACAGCCCGTTCCATGGAAAGGCCGAGTGTTCTCCACTTTGGCTGCCCGTCTCTGAAATCAACACAAGCTGTGGAGGAAAGAATTACCGTGCTCTTCTGCCTTCTCTTTCTTGGTGTTTGATGTTTGGTGGGCAACTAGCCCAAACATCCCTCCCACCCCCTCCAAGACTCTTAAAGAAGTGGACCAGACCAAGGGGCACTTGAATCTGGACAAAGAGGGCCTTGGTGTTACTTTTTACTTTTGTCAGGGTGGGTGGCCTTGCGTTTGGTTTGTTCAAGGCAGGGACTGCCTGTATAGCCCTGGCTGGCCTTAAACTCCACAGCAGTCCTGCCACCGCCTCCTCCTCCTCCTAGGTGCTGCGATTATAGGTGTACAAGCCTGAGGGCTTGTTCCTCAGACAGAAGAGTCAGGTGACAAAGACCATACTTGGTCTTGTGCTACGAGGCCATGTTGCAACTGCACTGTCCACTTTGAAACCTCTCGGGCTTGCTGTCCCTGGGTCAGTGTAACAGCACTTGTACCTGACCTGCAGTGACAGTCCTTTCCTGTAACTCAGGATTTAGGATGAGGATCCCTATCCTAGAAAAAAACCATACATACACCTGTCCATACGCCGTGCTCGGAGCTCCATGGGAGTGACACACCGCCTTAGCACCTGGAAGCTGGCTTTCTATGCTCATGGGTCTATTAAGCTACTCTCATTCTGTGCTACAGGAGGGGACTGAAGTTTAACCACTTGGTTTCTATTAAGAACTGGTGTTTGTCTGAGCCTCATGGTGTATACCTTTAGTCACAGCACTTGGGAGGCAGAGGCAGGCAGAGCCTGCTCTACAGAGTTCCAGAATACCCAGGGCTACACAGAAAATGTTAAAGATAAACAAAAACCAATGCAGTGATAGACTTGGCCCACTAAATTTTGCCTTAGGCTTAAGGATTCTCCTGTCTGCCCTTTCCTTAAAACCCCCACTAGGGGTCCACATTCTTTTTTTGGTTTCTCAAGACAGGGTTTCTCTGTGTAGCCCTGGCTGTCCTGGAACTCACTTTGTAGACCAGGCTGGCCTCGAACTCAGAAATCCTCCTGCCTCTGCCTCCCAAGTGCTGGGATTAAAGGCGTGCGCCACCACTGCCCGGCTTTTTTTTTTTTAAGGGGTCCACGTTCTTAAGTTAATGTTTGCCTTGACCTTTCTGGTAGGCAACCTCGGCTTCCTGGGGCCTTCAAAATATCCCTGTGAGGCTGAGTCCGGCATCTGATAGTGCCAACAAGGTTAGTGGTTCCAGAGAAAACCTGCCAGAGACCAGTGGTAACTGCTACAGAGCATTGGGAAATGAGGTGCCCAAAAATGCATTGCACTCCTGGAGAAACAGTCGCAGCTTTTGACATTCTGTGATCTAGATCCTGGATCTTCCTAAGTCAGGGAGCCCTGTAGTGTTGGAGTGCTTGCCTACTGTGTGAGAGGCCCTGGGTGAGCTGAGCTAAAGCTTCCATTTCAGGCTTGCTCAGAATTGAAAGCGGGTGTTTTTCTATATAGTAAAAGATTACTTTTGAGATTTACTTGTGTGAGTATATATATATATTCCTTTTGTGGGTCCCAAAGTAGTCAAGAAGTATTGCATGCCCTGGAGCTAGAGTTACTGGCAAATGAAGGCTCACAGATGTGAAGGCTGGGACCAATTCTAGGCCCCCTGCAAAAGCAAATGCGCTTAGCGAGTGCCTCCAGCCCCAAAGGTAATTAGAATGGATTGCTGTAAGCATGATGCTTGCCAGGTGGACCATGAATTCAGGCCAGCCAAGGTTACAAGAGACTCTCAAAAAGCAAGTGTTGCCCTCTAACCATGAGTTAACACCCCCAAAATAAGACGTGGGGCTGCCCATATTGCTGGAGATTAGCCAGGTCTATTAGCGCCTTAACTCCATGGATTCTGGTGGCTAGTATATTGAGTTCTATAGAATATGGAGAAACGGCCACTGAACCTGTTTAAAGACTGCTAGGAAGCGTGGTGTGGAGTCACCATGGAGGCAGACACTTATCCATCCATGTATTAAAGACCCTGACTCCAAGAGCCCAATGTGGGCTTGGTGGTTAAAAACTGTTCACAGTCCCAGGGCATCTGGCAAAGGGGAGAGCACCTGATGCCCCTTCAGAAATCCTGGGTTTAGTTACCAACAACTACAGTTTCAGCCTTGGAGATGGCTCAGTGGGTAAGGCACCTGCTGCCAAGCCCGAGCTTAACAGAGAGGCCGGGTGCATGGTGGGAGAAGAAAGGCAGCTCCCACGGGGGGTGTCGACTATCAAACCACCTCTGCTCACACTACCTGACTTGGTTCCAAGAATCAGGATTTTTAAGACTTGTTTGATGTACATGAGTACACTGTAGCTGTCTTCAGACACAAGAGAATATCTGATCCCATTGTAAATGTTGTGAGCCATGGATTGCTGGGAATTTAAACTCAAGACCTCTGAAAGAGCAGTCAGTGCTCTTAACCACTGAGCCCCGAGCCCTCTCTCCAGCCCCCCAAGAACCAGGATTTCTATGTACCATTTCTGGGAAGGAACTTTTTCATCAAACCCAAACGACTGCAAAACTAGAAATAAGATATCAGTTTATCAGAATAAGCTGACCCAGGAGGTCGTACCCTCCTACAGTGACAAGGGAAACTTGTTTCCGTTACACAAATGAACTAGAACACAGTATGAGGTTGAAATTCAGCGTCCAAAAACAAAATTACTGGGCAACATTGAATCCCCCAGGACTACTGGGTCTGGACAAGTCATGGCAGATGCAGAAAGATGAGTAGAGGTGACAAGTGACTGGACTCAAGTTCGTGTAGGATCCTGTCACGCCCTTCGAATCTCAGCTACGAAACACCTCGAGCCTCAGGAACTCCTTGGGTCTCCGTCGAGTTGGCGGCTGGGATGCCCCGGGACGACTCCTCGACGGTCGGAGGCTGCGTCCTCGTGTCTAGGGCGGCGGTGCGGTATGAGGCGGCCGAGCCCGCGTCTTCCCAGGGCTTGAGCCTCCGTGGGAGCAAAGAGGCTGTGGGTTCACCGTGGGTTGCAGTGATGTGGCGTTTCTCCAGGCCCGGGGGCTCCTGGCCCTTCTGGACCAGATGCAGGAGCTCCGTCAGAGTTACCGAGGCAGGAGCCGGCTCGGCAGACGCCAGTGCTCCGCTCATGCTGCAGACAGCGGTACTCTCGTCCATGTCCAGCCGCCAGCTCACGGCCCCGACCCCCCGACCAGCCCACAAGCACTTCCGGGTGGCGTGGGAGCAACCATCGTCGTGGAAAGGGGAGGGGAGGCCTAACACCGTATCAAGAAACTCAGCCCAGGGTAGACCTCCAGAAGCCGGGCTATTCGTGCAGAAGCTGCAGCCTCGGTTAACCTCCAGCTCCGATTCCACAACGTAAAACGTGCTTGGTCTGCGAGTGTGTGTGCAATGAATGAGCCAAAAGTGAGGTTTTGCACCCAGTGATACTTGTCTCAGTGAGGAGGCGTGGCTGTAAAAAAGCAACTCCCTTCCGCACATGCAGATGCGCGCGCACTCTGCGCGCAGGACCAGGAACGGCTTCTTGGGATATTTTTTTTGTTTTTTGTTTTTTGTCTCCCGCTAAAGTCCATACTGTGATTCTGTCTGCTTTTCCTAAATGCGCGCGCTCTTCACATTTGTTAATTGTGGTACTAAGGATTAAATCCCTGTTTGTGTGTTTGTTTGCTGTTGTTTGGGATTCGTTGTCTATTTTGGTTTTGAGGCAAGGATTCATCATCTCCCAGTGTCTGCTGCACTACACCTCCCAGCTCTGATGTTCGAGCTTCTGTATCAAAGCTAGCCTGACAAGATGCAGTGGCCCATACTTGTAATACCATATGCTCGGCCATCCTGAGTTACGTACTGAAACATGTAAATATATAATAAATAAACAGCTTGATCTGGCACACCCCAGAAATCAGTAAGTAAAACCTACTTTGCATAATGTTAAAAGCACACAGCATGTTTACCCTTCACTGTAAATAACCCTATGAAACCCAAAAAAGTGGGTGAGATAGTTCAGCAGGTAGGGCTTTTGAACTTTATTCCCACCCACTAGGTAGCCACGCCTGATCTTGATCTCACCATATAGTCTGTGTGTGTGTGCCTGTGTTTCTGGGTGTGTGCGCAGGTGCTTGTGTACGTGCGTGTGCTTGACTGTGGATTCTTGTCCCTACCTTCGAAGGGCAGAATTGTAGGCAGACAGCCACATCCACCTGGCATTTACCTGGGTTTGTGGGCATTCGAACTCTGACCCTCACACCTGCGTGGCAGGTTTTAACCTCTGACCACTCCCAACCCCTCCACCTCCGCAGTGCCGGGATTACAGGAGTGCCCCGACATGTCTGTTTTGTATGGTGCTGGGTCTGGAACACCAGAGTTTATGCCCATTAGCGCTCTACCAGCTGAGCTCTGTCTGCAGCCCCTCTTGCATACTCTTCCTCGTTTGATGCTGAACCTCTTAGGGTTTTCATATTGCAGAATTGGGGAGACAATTTCTTCTTTTCTTTTTTTTCTTTTTTTTTTTTTTGGTTTTTTTTTCGAGACAGGGTTTCTCTGTGTAGCCCTGGCTGTCCTGGAACTCACTTTGTAGACCAGGCTGGCCTCGAACTCAGAAATCCTCCTGCCTCTGCCTCCCAAGTGCTGGGATTAAAGGTGTGTGCCACCACCGCCCGGCAATTTCTTCTTTTCTTTTTCTTTTGGGAACTGAGGCTTGAACCCCGGGCCTCGTGCTCTAGGCAAGCACTCTATCACTGGGGTGTATCTGAGCACAATTTCTCTTCCTTATAAATTAATTTAATTTATAAGGACCTAGTGTGCCATCAGATAGAGTGACTTTTTTTTAAGGTTTTATTTATTTATTATATGTAAGTACACTGTAAGCCGGGCGGTGGTGGCGCACGCCTTTAATCCCAGCACTTGGGAGGCAGAGGCAGGAGGATTTCTGAGTTCGAGGCCAGCCTGGTCTACAGAGTGAGTTCCAGGACAGCCAGGGCTACACAGAGAAACCCTGTCTCAAAAAACCAAAAAAAAAAAAGAAAGAAAAGAAAAAGTAAGTACACTGTAGCTGTCTTCAGACACACCAGAAGAGGGCATGAGATATGATGGTTGTGAGAAAGTGTGTGGTTTCTGGGATTTGAACTCAGGACCTGTGGAAGTGCAGTCAGTGCTCTTAACCACTGAGCCATCTCTCCAGCCCCATAGAGTGATTTCTATTACTGTCAACTGAAGGCATCTCGGTGCAAGCCTAGACAGAGAGCATGTGGCTGAGCACAATGCCCAGTGCAGGGACAAAAGTCACAGGAGTGGGGCTTGTGATAATTTAGCTCTGTGTAATTTTACATAAATAGTAGAATACAGCATGTGACGTGACATGGTTTCCATGTTACATGTGGGATAAAAGAAGGAGTTTGTGAATTATTATGATTTTTAAGTGTATTTGATCCAGGTATACATCCAATTCCCACCTCAGCACTGTGAAACTTTGGGGGCCATTTCTCTCTCTCTCCATTTCTTTCCCTCTCCTCCTCCCCCATCCCCTTCCCCCTCTCTCTTTTCAGACAGGGTTTCTCCATTTAACAGCCCACACTGGTCTCAAACTCACAGAGATCTGTCTGCCTCTGCCTCCCAAGTGCTGGGATCAAATTTGTGCACCAACACAGCCCGGCTTATCTTTTTAATTCCCCCCCCCCTTATTTTTATTTTATTATGTGCACCTATGTCTGTGTACCATGTGCATGCAGTACTCCCAAAGGCCAGAAGAGGGCAACAGAACCCTTGGTGTTAGCCATCATGTGGGTGCTGGGACTTGAACTCTCTGGTCTTCTGGAAGGACCACCAGTGCTCTTAACCACTGAGCTATCTTTCCAGTCTGGAGGCCATTATTGAGGGTCCTCTGTGATCTCTCCTACAGCCTCTGCGGCTATCTCTTCATCCTAGTTCATTCTACTTCCTGGACCTGACAAAGTCAGTGCAGTAAGGCTCCCTTGCCTTGTAACTTCCGGGCCTGGCCAGGAGGTGGGAGAAAGCAGCAGGAGGAGAGAAGAGAAAGAGACAGCAGAGTTCATTCTGCTTCCCTTCTTCAGGGTTACGTTGGCAGCAGCCCCTCCACACAGCCCTCTGCTTTTAGGCTTCCTGTTGGGTGCTGTGTTGCCTCCTGGGAACTCCCCTGTCCTTGCCCACATCTCCATCAATGGACTCTACTAAATTCTCCTTAGATTTTCCAATGTCGTTGTATCATTTTTTCCTGCTTTCCTCACCATCACTAAAAGTGGTTCCTTCCAGGAGCAGATCTGAACAAAGGATTAGGATTGGACTTCCCACACTGCGGAAGGGGACATGCAGGTGACTGGTGATCCCATTATGTGTGAGGAAATTGTGGATAGATGCTGTGCCTAGCTCTGCGTGGCCATGTTGCTTTTTCTGGTGTCCATAGAGAAACACACAAGGGTCCTCAACATCTGACAGAAGGTGAAGGTGTGCCCAGGGCACCTTGATGGTAGCTTGGATTGGCACCTTGGCTGAAGGCCGACCTGGAGACATCACTGTAAGATCACCAAGTTCCAGTGCTGGTTAAACGCTCAGTCCTTCCTTTCTTGCAGGATTTCACTTTGTATCCTGTAGTCCAGGAAGGCCTTGAACTCACCACCCACCTACCTTAGTTGTCTGATTCTGGCATACCTGGACTTCCAGATCTCTTTTGCAAAAGTCAGAAAGGTAAGAGGTCCTGAGTGGACCTTGAGATGGGTCAGAGATATTACATATCTCCATCTACATATCTATGGCATCGTGGAGAGACGTAGATAAAGATGTACGAGAGCATAAGCGAGAGTCTCCACTTCAACAAGCAGGAAAACAAGGACCAACTCTGGGTGTAAGTGCGATGCAAGCACACACGCACACACACACACACACAAGTAAATAAATAAACTGAGCTGGAGGTGCAGCTGAGTTGACAGAGCACTGGTGTGCAGGAAGCTGTGAATTCCGTCCCCAACACCACAAAAAGCCAAGCACAGCAGTGTGATCCTGTAACTCTAGCGCTTGGGAGATGGAGGCATGAGGGTCAGAAGCTCAAGATGGTGAGAGGGCAGACGGGACTCCATGAGACCCTGTCTCAGAGACAGGTAAAGGGAAGAAAAGGGGGTGGGGAGAACACAGGGCCCTTGGAATGCAAGGTTATCCAAGTTCATTTCCATGGATGTTCATCCAAGAGTTGGGATTTACTATGTCAGCCCCAGCACCTGGAAGGGGCACTAATATAGTCTGTTACTTTAGCTAATTAAAGCTGTAAAGTTTTACTAGCAGTCCACAGTTAATAAGCTTGAAATGCTAAGACTTTCCTGGCACCCTATAGAAGGAATCAGAATTTTTTGGAGATGAGAATGCTGGACTGGGTTTAACATATGAACTCTAGCCACCCAGGCCCACATTTAAAGGAGCCAGAAGACATTTCCAGAACTAAACCATTAAGAAACGTATAGGTGAGCCAGCCAGGTGGGGTGGTTCCTGCTTGTAACCCTAGCACATGGGAAGTTGAGGCAGGAGAAGAGTAGTCTAAGGCCAACCTGGGCTACTAAGCAACATGGGGTGGGGGGGGGCAAGGGAGAATATTGAAGAGATGGCTTAGTAGGTAAAGCATTTTCCCAGCAAGCTTGAGGACCTGAGTTCGAATCCCTAACACCCTCCTAAAAGTTGGATATGCTCTAGATTCCTATGACGTTAGGCAAAATAGGAGGTGGAAACAGGAGAATCATGGAAGCTTGTGGAGCTAGCCTGGAGCGAGCAATACAAACAACAAAAGAGACACCTGGACCTGGAGAGATAGCTCAGCGGTTAAGAGCACTGACTACTCTTCCAGAGGTCCTGAGTTCAATTCCCAGCAACCACATGGTGGCTCACAACCATCTGTAATGGGATCTGATGCCCTCTTCTGATGTGTATGAGGACAGCGACAGTGTACTTACATAAAACAAAATAAGTTAAAAAGAATAGAAAGAAAGAAAGAAGGAAAGAAAGAAAGAAGGAAAGAAAGAAGAGAGACGATGTCTCAAGCACAGTGGAAGGCTACGGGGCACACCTGAAGTTGTCCTCTGACTCCATTATGTTGTGTGCACTCCTCACTCACAAACGTGTACACACACCAGCCACGTTCGTATACAGTACGCATCACACAAACGAAGGAAGGAAGGAAAGAAAGAAAAAGAAGCGAGAGGAGGGCTGCCAGCATCCTTGCTCTGATGACTAGGGTTGCTGCACAGGTCAGCAGCACTGGACTCCCTTGTCTGACTGTAGTTAATGTCACCCTGGTCATGTAGAAGCCAAACACTGAGATTCTTCAAAGGCAGGATCCAGGCTGAGGATATGGCTCAGTGGTAGAGGGTTTGCCCAGCACACATGAGGCCCTTCATGGCTTGCTAGAAGAAATGCTCTCAGCAATATAACTTGGTCTTCCTCAGCCTGGGTTCCTCAGCTAGAAGCAGGCAATTAAGGCCCAACACAGGAGTTGAGAACTGCGTGGGTCTCACAGCCAGCCTGCAAGGGACAGGTTCGTGCTGATGCACAGTCATTCTTACTTGCCCTAGCTGAGGAGCTTTGGGGACTCAGGGGCAAGGAGACCTTCTGGGGCTTCTGGAAAGAGAACAGATGTAGGATCTAGCTGACTGTCCCTGCCATCCAAGAGGGACGCAGGAGCTGGGCTGGGGATGGGTCATCAAGCCAGCAGCTGCCAGAGGCCCCCTCTCCCATCTGCACTGTGGTCACCGAGCCTGGGCCCGCACTTCCCCAGACTGGAGAATGACAGAGGCAGAGTCGTTAGGGACACCTGCCTCCCCTCCTCCCACTCCAGGGCGGGAAGCCACCATGCTGCACCTGGGCTCAGCAGGGCCTGGGAACATAGCCTGGAGCCCGCAGCACCCAAAGCCACCCCCCGCCCCCCAAAACCGGGTCCTTGCGCAGGGTCAGGAGAGGACAGGCAAGTGGCCATTAAAACTGCCCTCCCGGTGAAGTTGGCACAAGAATAAAAAAGAGGAAGAAATAAAGCTGTGTATAGAAGAGACAGCGCCGTGTAATGCGGCACCTTCAAGGGTCAGGAAGGGCCATTCTGCAAGTAATCTCGGGTTAATTAGTTCCTATGTGCTTTACTCACACCAAAAATTTGTCTCCTGTCAGAGAGAGAAGGTAGAGTGGATAAGATTAAACTAAACACACACACACACACACACACACTTACACACATGCACACGCACAGGCACACGCGCACACAAAGACAATTATTTCGTTTTCCTTTCATTTTCGAGGCAGGTTTCACACTGCGGTCCTGGCTGGCCTGAAACCCTCTGGCATACTGCTGGAAACACAAGCGTGCACCCTAAGCTCAGCTTCAATAGAAAGCAGAATTAAGAAGATAGGATGTCTCATTGGTTAGGAGCACTGGCTGCTCTTCTAGAGGACCATGGTTCAATTCCCAGCACCCACATGGCAGCCCGCAACTGTCTATAACTCCAGTTCCAGGGAATCTGACACCCTCACACAGATTTACTTGAAAGCAAAACACCAATGCACATGAAATAAAAGTAAATAAACACCCACCAACAAAAGACCACAGGTTTGAAAAAAGCCAGCAGGCATGCAAGCCTAAAGGTAGGGGACCACGGATCAGAATTTAAGGCTAGCCTGGGCTACATGGGAGCCATTGAAAGTAAATAAATAAATAAACAAGGCCTTATTCTCCATGGTACCACCCTTTAGGGAAATGCAGAAAACTATAATTCAATATCCCTCACATCCGCCCACTTAGAATAGCTATCTAGACCCTAGGAACCAGCTGATATTGATGGCAAAGGCCCTGTAACCAACAGCACTTGGGAGATTTAGAGCAAGAAGATGAAGAGTTGGGTCTATCCTGGGCAAAGTCATGAAACCCTGTCTGAAAGAAAGAAAGAAAGAAAGAAAGAAAGAAAGAAAGAAAGAAAGAAAGAAAGAAAGAAAGAAAGAGACAGAAAGAAAGAGAGAAAGAGAGAGAGAGAAGAAAAGAAAAGAAAAGAAAAGAAAAGAAAAGAAAAGAAAAGAAAAGAAAAGAAAAAGGAAGGAAGGAAGGAAGGAAAGAAGGGCTGGAGAGGTGGCTCAGTGGTTACTAAGAGCATGTGCTACTCTTCTGGAGCACCTGAATTGGGTTTTTGTTTGGTTTTTTGTTTGGTTTGGGGGTTTTTTTTGTTTGTTTGTTTTTGTTTTTTGAGACAGGGTCTGTGTAGCCCAGGCTGGTCTCACATTCTCTTTGTAGATGAGGATGGCCTTGAGTTTCTGACACTCCGGCCTTGACCTCAGGCTGTGACTACAAGCACACCTCTCACCTGGTTTATGCAGGTTCCCAATGGAACCCAGGGCTTCAGGAATGGCGGGGAAGCAAGTTCCCTGCCTCCTGCTCAGCCTCTTTGAGGCTATAGGGGAAGGGGGGCACAAGACAGTGGGTCCCCACGTCAAAAAATAAGTACATCCAGGCATAGAGGGGCACGCATTTAATCCCAACACTTGGCGAGCAGAGGCAGGTGGATCACTGTAAGTTTGAGACCAGCCTGGGCTACTATATAGTGAGCCAGCCAGGGCTACCTAGGAAAACCCTGTCTCAAAAAACAGATCAATACAGTACTGCCCTCAACCTTGGCCGGAGAAGTTTCTTCTGCGAGGAGGAATAGATACTGCAGACTCCGCGCTGGCCTGAACGCTGAGACTGAGAGACAACTGCATGCTTAGCTCCAGATGAGGTATCCGTATCAACCCACGCCCCGCCCGAGGCCCATGGAACATCGTGGAAGCAGGGCTGGAAAGAACTCGAGAGCCAAAGGCTGGCGAGGCGAACTGTGGAAACGCTGGCTGCCCCCTCACGGGCGTACTGCAGCCATGGCTGTCTGCATAGGATTCTGACAAGATTAGCCAACATTCCAACAAGCACTGCTAACTGGACTCCCTGGGTTATTAAAAAAGGAGGCCTCATTAAGGTTATAGGAAGACAGCTGCAAGATGTGTAGGGGAGTGGGGGAGGAGAAGTACGAGTGGATGCATGTATGAAATTGCCAAGGAATAAATAAATATATCAAATGAAGAAGAAAGCCAAGCCTTGGGAGGTGGGGGCAGGCTGAGAACCCAGGTCAGCGTTGGCTACGGAGCCAACTCAAGGCCAACTGTGCTGCATGATACTGCGTCTCGAAAGAACAAAGGTAAGGGCTGGAAGAAGGCTCGGCAGTTAGCAGCACATAATGCTCTCACCGAGGAACTGAGTTTGGTACCAAGCACCTATGTCAGGTGGCTCACGAGCCTCTGTAACTCCGTCTTCAGGGGGCCAACGCCTTAGACACACACATACACATACTCAAGAACAATTTTGTGTGTGTGTGTGTGTGTGTGTGTGTGTGTGTGTATGTGTGTTTTGAGGAGTCAGGGTCTCTCTATGTAGCCCCCTGGCCATCCTGGGACTCACTTTGTACTTGAATTCACAGAGATCTATCTGTCTCTGTCTCCCAAGCGCTGGGATTAAAGGTGTGGGTCCATCATGCCAGGCAATAATAAAAATTCTAAAAGCAAAAATAATAAACCAATGAACTAATCGATTTAGTTAAATTAAACAATGAAAAGAGGCATTGGTGTGGAGACATAGGACAGTGGCAGAGTGCTTGCTTAGCCTTCAGGACACCCTGGGTTCACCCTGCTAACATAACAAAGTAAAACAGTAAGTAAGGTGGTTGTAACCATATGGTTTTCTGAGCAGCTTGTGTTTGTCTGTTTTTCTTTTCTTTCCTTTCTTTTCTTTCTTTTGTTTTGTTTTTTCGAGACAGGGTTTCTCGACGACAACGAAGAAGCAGCGGCAGCGGCAGCGGCGGCAGCAGTGGCTGTTCAACCTTGGCTCTGCCATCCGTGACCTTGGGCCACTCAGTCTGTCGGAGCCTCGGTTGCTCATCTGTGAAATGGAGTAGCTGGAGGCCGACATGAAGAGCTGCAGGGGGAGTCCCGCCTGGGGCTTTCTGTCCAGTGGATGGCAGCTGCTCTCAAGTAGAGCCAGGGACCAGGCTTGGGAAAGGCTTTGAGAATCTGGGGCTGGTGGCACACATCTTGAGCCCCAGCCAGCACCCTAGAGGCAGAGGCAGGTGGATTTCTGTGATTTGGAGGCCAGCCAGGTTTACATAGTGAGTTCCATGCAAGCCAGGGCCACAAGGTGAAGGCTTTCTCTCAAACAGAGGTGCTTCAGAGGACCGTGGAGTGCTCTTCAGACAGGAAGGAGGGTATGAGAGGGTGGGCACCCAGCTCCTGGGATGGGAGTGGGACCTGGTTTCCCTGACACCCCTCCTCCCCAGAAAGCATTGGGAACTAGGGGGTAGGGCAGAGCATCTGAGGTACAGCTGGGCCTGTGGCCTGGGAGGCCGACTAGAGGAGCCTCCTCCCCTAGCCCACACCTCAGAGCTGCAGCTGGGCCTGTGGCCTGGGAGGCAGACTAGGAGAGCCTCCTCCCCCAGCAGGTAGCTCACAGCTACAACTGGGTCATGCCTCTTCACCAGCAGGCCATGGCTAGGAAATGGCTGCTGCTTCTCCTGGGCCTCAGGTGTCAGGCTCTACCTGCTGGTAAGTCCCTCTTGCTTCCATGTTTGGCTGTCACTGAGCCCATTTCCCAGCACCAGCTGAGCCTCCACAGGGATGGGTGGGAGGCACGGCCCTCTGGTTCTGAGGTCTCATGTCCTGCTCCAGAGGGAGGATCCGTAGGGTCTGCTGTCTCTCTCGGAAGCACAGGCGTGGGAAAGCTTCCTCTGCTGGTGGTGTAGGCCTGTAGCCCCAGCTAGTCAGGAGACTGAGACAGGAGGGGACAAAGTTCAAGGCCAGTCTGGGCAACTTAACGAGGGCTTGTCTCAATAGAAAATGTAAAAGGGGACAGGGTGGAGTCCAATGGTAGAGCACGTGCCTCGCTAATCGGCACGAGGTCTCGCTTCAACCCCAGAATTGACTCATAAAAGAGAAAAAGAGCAAGCTGGATGGGAACCCACAGAAGTTGGAGGTTCATGGAGCCAGGGCTGTGATGCGTATAGGGTGAGGCACTGTGGGAAACTTCATGAGGTCCTGGGCTGTCTGTCCTTCCAGCCCTGAGTGCCATCTTCCAACAGGGTCCACGGTGCTTCAAGTTCACTTCCGACTCAAGTCGTGACTCAGCTTCAGTTAGCCAAGGATTCCAGTCCATCTGAAGCGTGGGCATGTATGGTGGGGGGGTCTTGGGCTTTTGAGTCAGGTGGTCTACTTGATCTAAGTTCACCCCTAGTGTGTCATGGAAATTTCCTTGATCAGGAGATGGCTCAGCACTTTATGTAAAGTGCTGGCTTCTTTAAAAACCCAGTGATGTTATATGAATATGTTTCTGTTTTAATCCCAGGTGTGGGATATGGGGCTGCTTCAGATTGTCCAGGGCTGTTAACTATGATAGTCTCGTGTTGGGGGGCGGGAGGGGGGCAACTGCAGCTCTTTAATTCTGGGGACTCTGGAGAGGGTATAAATGGGAGAGCCACTAGAGGGCCTGGGGTGACTCCTGACAGTGAAGACAGTGCTTGCCCAGAGGATCTCATCTAGCTAGTCAGCAGTACCCTATAGAGGACTCGCCCCCTTTCCACTCTAACCTTCTCTCTGCTCAACCCAGTGTTGGGGGTTGGAAGGGGGGTAGAATCCAACGGGACTGGGCTTTGGGACAGAAGTGCTCGGGGTGAGGAGAAACAGTCTGGGAGGCTTTACAGAGAGACCAAATCGCTTCAGGAGGCTGAGGGCCCTGGGGCTCACTCCCAGCCTTCTCTAGTCCCTTTGTTTGCAAGACCTTAGTAATATTAACACAAATAGCGTTCCCAAACCTTGGGCTGGAGAAATGGCTCAGCGGTTAAGAGCACTGGCTGCTCTTCCAGAGGTCCTGAGTTGAATTCCCAGTAACTACATGGTGACTCACAACCATCTGTAATGAGATTTGGTGCCCTCTTCTGGCATGCAGGTGTACATGCAGATAGAGCACTCCTATACATAAAATAATTTTTTTTTAAAAAAAAAAAGGATTTCTAAAGCTTACTTACCAAACCATTACATTATCTATACTCTGTCTGAGGCCCTGTCCTACACTTGTCCCACTGTGTCACACAGCAAAAGTTAGGACATTCTTCAAGGCAGAGAAGACACATTTGTGGTCATGGAGACTCCAGTTCATATGCTCACTGGAGGTGTGCTTCACACCTAGACCAGGCATTTGGCCGCCTAATACCTTCAACTCATCTTCCACATCTCTCTGGGACCTTGGGAATTTCTTTATCTTGGCCACACAAGAGTTCAGAGTGTCAATTTATTTCCAGTTGCTAATACTGGAGATTTTACTTACATTGTGGAAGCACAGCTCTGACCTCATAAGTTGTACTCTGATCACCACAGGCGCCCTGTCTCTTCTCTCCCTCACACACACAAAGTAAATTTTTGTTGCTGTTGTCAGTTTTTTTTTATAAACTCTCGCTCTTTTTTTTTTAGCTTTATTTATTTATTTTATGTATATGAGTACACTGTAGCTGTCTTCAGACACACCAGAAGAGGGCAACAGATCTCATTACAGATGGTTGTGAGCCACCGTGTGGTTGCTGGGAATTGAACTCAGGACCTCTGGAAGAGCAGTCACTGTCCTTAACCTCTGGGCCATCTCTCCATCCCCAGGTCTGTCTTCTGTTGTTTGCTTTGCTTGCTCCAGGCTAGCTCCACGAGCTTCCCAGGTTTCTGGCTTTCTGAGACAAGAGTTTTGCTGTGTAGAGCAGGCTGGCCTTAACCTCACTATGTAGCCTAGGTTGACTTTGAACTCACAATCTTTGTGACTCTGTCCGATGAATGCTGGGATTATGGAAATGCACCACCACCTTGAGCTTCTGACTCGTGGCTTTTGCTGGGGTTGAAGCCCTCATCCTTATTCTCTCATATGGTCCAGAATGGCTGATTTGACTTGCAAGTCAGGTTTTTTGAGACAGGGTTTCTCTGTGTAGCCCCGACTGTCCTGGAACTCTCTGTAGAGCAGGCTGGCCTCGAACTCAGAGATCTGCCTGTCTCTGCCTCCTGAGTGCTGGGATTAAAGGAGTGTGCCGCTACCACCTGGCCAAGACTTGCGAGTTGTATGGGCTCTATGGTCATGGAAGAGGTGGGTGACAACAGAGACCACTAGGTTTGCAGCAGTGGCCTGAGAGATGTCCATACTGGCCATCTATACCTAACTGTAACTGATTCTGTGATTTCAGTGACTACGGAATCAGCCGTCATGAGATCGCTTATACACGGGTTCTCATGCAACGAGCCGCCCATTTTTGCAGCAGCACACCTGAGTGCATTGGGCTGCTCTCATTTGTGAGAGTCACGATTCTGCCATGAATTCCAGCAGCCGCACGTCGGGTGGAACACAGCTGCACAGGCGTTGAGGCTGGTGTAGGGAGAGATAGGACACTTTCTCTGAAAAGATCGTTAGGGAGAGAAGAAAGAAAGGACCCCAGAGAGGGATTGTTCTAACATGTACTGCCAGCTGCTTACCATGGGCACTCCTTCAGCCCGCCAACCCTGGCTGAAACCAAGCCACCTGCAACCCTTCAGCCCACTAGTCGGGGTTCAAGGGATCAGTGTGCGAAGGAGTGGGGTGGCCATTTACCATGGCTCATTCTATCAATTTGTCCTTTGTTCCCCACTTTCAGAGGGTCCTCCCATCTTCCCCAGACTGTGCCCACCCTCCCACTCCCAGACTGGGGCCTCTCTGTTAGTCCAGTAGCATAGTTTTCAACCAGGTCACAGGGACAGAGGCCTAGGATGCTTGTTCTCCAGCTGTACGGAGGGTATCGGTGCTGCCCACCTTTAATCCCAGCACTCAGGAGGCAGAGGCAAGGCAGGTCAATATCTATGAGTTCTAGGGCGGCCTGGTCTCTATATCAAGTTCCAGGTTGATCAGGGATACACGGCAATATACCCTGTCTCAAAAAACAAACAAAAAAACAACAAAACCAACCAACCAACAACACACACACACACACACACACACACACACACACACACACACACCCCATTTGTGCAGCTCATTTCCTTTTGCACAAGCTTTTGACCAATCCTATCTTATGACCCTCACATCTTGCATCCTAGGCTTGACACCAGGGGTCCTGGCACACCCCCTTTTTGAGACCTAAACCTCTGTGGCTAGGTTAGATCTGTTTGTACCCTTCTTTTCTTCCTTGAGAACAGTGCTGCCTCGTGCCCTACAATTCACTCATCCGGCTTCAGCCTCCCATAGTCCGGGACCATGGATATCCTCATCAGGTTTGGGTATTTTCCTAAGAAGGGAAGTTCCAGGTATATCTGCTCTCACCCCAGGTCCTCCTCCCCCTCCTTCCCCAGGGGCACCAGCTCTGCTCGGGCGGCACAACATGGGATTATAACCACTTGTTTATGAAGCTATTGCCTTTCCCACAGGACAAAGTTCCTCGAAGGCCCAGGCAATGTCTTCCTCAATTTTCTATACCCAGCTGGCAGAGGAAGGAGTTGCTGGGCCGTGGTGGCGCACAACTTTAATCCTAGCTCGCGGGAGGTACAGGCAGGCAGATTTCTAAGTCCCAAGTCAGCCTGATCTGTGAAGCCAGGGTCACAGAGAGAAACACTATCTCAAAAGGGGTGGGGCTTCGGCTCAGAAAGAATAGATGGATAGCTAGTAGGAAGACCAGCAGAGGATGGAGGATGGATGAATTACAGGAGAAAGGTGGAGATGGCTCAGTGAGTCAGAACTCTGGCTGCACAATCGTGAGGACCTGAGTTCTAATCCTCAGCACCCATGTGAAAAACTGTGCATTGCTCTAAGTGTGCTTGTAATCCCAGCATTGGGTTGAGCTGAGGCAGGAGGATCACACTGGGGGCTTGCTGGATGCCTGTCCTAAGGGAACAAAGAGACAGATGATAGAACACATAAATAGGCATTCCATTCATATCCATACACCTGTACATATACAAACACACATACCACAGATGCAGCACACACACACACACCAATTAGAAACTTAAGGGTTCTTGGAAAAGTCAGTTGTGTTGGTTGGTGTTCTGCTAAAGCAAGCACATGAAAGAACATGTGACGAAGGATTCTTCTCTAAGGACACACATGTATTGGTCCGCCTTACACTGTGTAGTTGAGCTCCATTTGTCGGGACTCTATAGAGCATTAAGAAACTTCTGGTGGTGTGCTGCAGCTTTTTCACTGCTTCCTCCAACTGGAGCTGATTGGCAGAGTGATGTCAGCTGAAGCAGACGAACGTGCTGAGGCAAGTCCTGTGGAGGACGCGTGATGTTTGGAGGGTATAAAAGGACTCAGCGACGGACAGTGATGGAGGCTGAGCTTGGTTGCTTATGGAAGTAGCTGTTCAACCCTTGTGGGTCTCAAGTCTTCGCTGATCTTCACTTCCCTAAGAGAGGCGCAGCTGAGAACTTCTTCTCCTGGTGTCCCTGCTGGTCCCTCCTGCTGACAAGTGCCCCGGCAGAGGCCTGGGTGTCTCTGCTAGGTCGTGCCACCGATGCTGTAACCCGACACTACTGAACTGGACTGCTGGTGTATCCGTGAAATATTTGTGAGTGGATCCAGCTGCCACTGCTAGCCTATGGACTGAACTGCTGATTTCCTGATAACACAGATGGGATTTGCTCCAAAGAACCTTTCTAAATAGGTCCACTTCCCTGCATATCCTTTCTTTTCCACTACCCCTGGTGGGTGGTGGGCTAGAAGGGAGGTTAAAGCATTTAAGAACCATCATTAAAAATAGATTTTGAAAAAATTAAAGTTACACATCACCAAAAAGAAAGAGAGAAGAAAGGAAAGTTTGATGAGAGGAGGAAGGGAGGTCATGGCTGGACCCTGAAACTTCCTCCCTTTTCCACCCTTCTCCACCCTTTCAACTCCTAACACTACATAGGAGAGACAAAAACGAATAGGAAGGAGAGGAGTAGATGTCATTGTTAGACTACTCCTGATTCTGCTGGTTGGGGCAAATTTGATATTATTCACCATCAGGATATCTAATTTCTTTGCTTTCTTCTTTGCACACTGCTACTTAGCAAACCAAGACCGACAGCAACTAGCAACCACCCACCCAACAACAACCCACCATCTCTCAGAGCCCTAGCATTCATTCATACACCCTCTAAAAAGTCCCCAGAATTCCAAACGTCACACAACTGCACAAACTATCTGCAGCTGGCAAAACTACGCCCCTGCTAGAGCATGAGGCAAATCATAGTCAGCTGCTGAGGACCGTCTGAAGCAGCCTCTGTCCCCACACCTGGGATTAAAACAAAAGCACATTCCTATTTCTGAGTTTTTAAAGAAATCAAAATTCTCACTCTTGCAGGCATTGCAGGCACCCCCTTTCCTTCTTTGGCTCCACCCATCACACTGCTGGTGGATGGAAGGCGGCACATGCTGGTGGTTTGCCTGGTCCTCGATGCAGCACCCCCTGGTCTTGACAACCCTGTCTGGTTCTCAGCTGGCAATGGCAGTGCACTGGACGCCTTCACCTATGGGCCCTCTCCAGCACCGGATGGCACCTGGACTAGCCTGGCCCAGCTTTCCTTGCCCTCTGAAGAGCTGGAAGCCTGGGAGCCCTTGGTCTGCCACACCAGGCCTGGGGCTGGGGGCCAGAACCGGAGTACACACCCCCTCCAGCTGTCAGGTGAGGTCCTGTCCTTTCCATACCCTGGGGCCAGGATGTGTTGGGGAGGAGAGGTAGGCGCTGGGGATGGGGCATGAAGGGCATAAGGGTAGACCCTGGTTCCTGTAGAGTGGCTCTTGAGGCCGTGATTCCTGGGCTTTGCAACTGTGATATATTGTTTAGGTTCTCTCTTGAGCCTGTAATCCCAGCACTTGAGAAATAGAGGCAGGAGTGAAGGACCAGGAGTTCAAAGTTATCCTCAGCTGCATAGTGAGGTCAAGGCCTGCTTGGACTACACGAGACCCTGTCAACCAAAGCAAAAGCAACTCTAGGCTCTGATCTGTGATTGCCAAGAGATATTAATAGCTTTCAATAGTTATTCATAGGTGCATATAGACATGTTTTATGTATGTTATCTATAGAAACAGTTCATATACATGTAAACAAAGCCTGTAGACCAAACAATAATTAAAGAATAACCCCCCAACACTTACCAACTTTACTCTGTGCCAAGCACTGTTCTACATGTTTCATTTTCATTTTATTTTTATTATTTATTTATTTAGTTAGTTTTCCAAGACAGTGTTTTTCACAGGCTTTCTCTGTGTACCCCTAGCTGTCCTGGAACTGTCTCTGTAGAACAAACTTGCCTCAAACTCCCAGAGATCTGCCAGATTATTTTAAGTTTTAAAAAGATCTATTATTATTTTGAAGTATGTGTGTTGTTTTTTGTTTGTTTGTTTGTTTGTTTGAGACAGGTTTTTCTACGTAGCCCGGGCTGTCCTAGAATTCAGTATGAAAACCCAGCTGGCCTTGAACTCACAGAGATCCTCCTTCCTGCCTCTGCCTCCTGAGTGCTGGGATTAAAAGTGTGCATCACCATGCCCTGCTCCCAGCTTTTCAATGAGGATGCTGGGGAATCCAACTGAGGAAAGCTCTTTCCCAGCTAAGCTGTCTCCTCAGGCAAGCAGACTAGTCTGGCTAGTCAGTGAGTCGGAGGGTCTGCCGGTCTGCACTTCCCCCATGCTGGACTATAAATGTGTGCCGCAGTTACCTGTTTTGTTTGTTTGTTTGCTGTTTGAGACAGGTTTTGATCTGTGTAACCCTGGCTGTCATGTTTCTTTTTATAAACGAGGGTCCTGGGATAGAACTCAGGTCCTATGCTTACATAGCAAGCCCTGTCATGATTGAGCATTCAGGTCTCCTCAGATTATAATGCCCTGCCTACAGCAGAAGCTGTAAAAGAGTAGGTTCCTTGTGGGAAGGGACGGCCATGCCTCTTAGGGCTGTCAGGCAGAGAGGTGGGGATGGCTTCTCAGGTGGCCTCAGGGTCTCCACATATGTCCATATGCCCTGCAAATTGACCAGGGCTAGGCACAGGTCTGGGACTGCGAGGTGCCTGCCCGTCCCTTAGTACTCATTCCCTTCTTCTTGACTCACAGTGGAAGCTTCCACAGCCAGGACCTGCTTTCGGGAGCCTCTCAGGGGTAAGTGGTCAGCGGATGGGGAGCGATAGTGGTTGGGGACAAGAGTCTCAGTACTGGTGCCCGGCAGGTGGCACTCAGCTCTGATTCAACCATGGGCCCCATAAGGTTGCTATTAGGAGACTGAGAGGTTTTCCAGTAACGGGGCTGCTTTGCTTGGGGATAGCCTGGGTTTCAGCCTTCCCTGGCATAAGGTGGGGATTTATTCCTGGACCCTAGTAGAGCAGCGCAGATGAGAGCTAAAACAAGGGGCCTGATGGCTCCTTGGGTAGTGGAGTGACAGGCGGCCTCGGTATGAAAGCCTATGTGTTATTTAATTACCTGAGGTGCTAGAAGAGCACTGGCTAATAATCACAACGTCCATTTTCTGCCCAGAGACACTGCACTATTTACTCTTTGCAGCAGATGCTCATGCCTGCCAGCCTACCTCCCCTGCCAAATAAAATGAGGGCTAAGCAGGAAGAAGGCACTAATTATTACCAGTGGGAGCTAAGGTTAGACACCAGGAAGGAATTTCCTTGGAGGAGGAGGCGGGGGAGAGAGAGCGGCTAACACAGAGGACAGGCCCTCCCTGGCGTGGGTTTCTGGAAACTCCTCATGGCTCCTTCTTCTGCAGGAACACAGCGTCAGGTACTGCGGCTGAGCCTACTGCGTCTGCTCCTCTTCAAACTGCTTCTGCTGGATGTGCTCCTGACCTGCAGCCGCCTCTGCGTCCTACGGCCGCCACCCTCATCCGGCTCCCTGCCTCCCACCCACTGAATCTGGACATAGTAAGGAGTCTTTGAGTTTCGATCTGACCCACCCTTCTGAGCCCAGGGTGGGGATGCTGGACACGACTGCTCCCTGGGGCAGGAAACCAGGAGCCCACGCTGTGAGGAGGCCACCTGTGCCCGGGAGCTCACGATCCCTCCTCTGTGTTCCTTGTTCAAACTGGGGAAGGGTTCTTTTTGTTTTTTTTCTGTGTGTGGTCTGCCTCTTCTTTTTTTTCCCCCCTGCCCCAGTCTGCCTCTTCTTGTAAATGGAGCTATCGGAGACTGGACTCTTGCCTCGCCTATCAGACTGAGACTTTAGAAGGAAAAGGATTGTCTCTCTGTCAGACAGGGCAGGAGGATGAGCCCGGTGACTGGGCACAATACAAAAGGCTTATATAACACAGGCACATCACAAAGCTTTTCATTTGTGTGTCTGGAGGACATGGTGTGGTACCATAGAGGACCATCTGGGTAGGCTGTCTGGAGAAAGAGTGGGGATCTAGAAATTGCAGAGTCTGGGGTTCAGGGAGGGGCTGCAAGGATTCTCTCCTTCTGCTCCTGTCAGTCACTGGACAAGGGTCCTTTCTGTTTCCTGACCCTGGCACAACCTCTGTGAGAGGTCAGAGTGGAGCCAGGGAGTCAGGGCGTAGTGCTCAGCTGCTCACTTGCACAGACTTGACAGAAGAGAGCAGGGCCAGAATTCCCGGGGCATCAGGATCACATCCAATACTACCAGCAGAAGACAGTAATTGCAAACCTACACACTATTAATTAAAGGTCATTATTCATTTGACAGATATTCACCTAACATCAGCTAGGAGCCAGGTGCTACACAGAGGTTTGGTGTCTTAGTTAGGGTTTTACTACCGTGAAGAGACACCATGACCAGGGCAACTCTTATAAAAGAAAACATTTCATTGGGGCTGGCTTACAGTTCAGAGGTTCAGTACATCATCACTGTGGTGGGAGGCATGGCAGCACGCAAGTAGATATGATGCTAGAGAGGTAGCTAAGAGTCCTTCATGAGGTGCTTGAGAGTTCCACATCTGCACCCATACCTCCTAATAGTGCCACTCCCCATTGACCTATGGGGGCCATTTTTCAAACCACCATATTTGGCTTTGTTGGTTTTCTTTCATTCCCTAAAGAGAGCTCTTGCATGGAGATCCCACAGGGGAGAGGGAGAGAGGGATTTACTTCCAATCACATGTACTCCTGTGTGTCTGTGGATATGAGAGTAGGTGCCCATGGAAACCAAAGGTGGAGTTGGAGTTATAGATGGTTGTGAGCCACCTAATGTGGGTATTGGGTACCTAACAATCTCTGTGAGACCATCTCGCAGAGATGAACCTGTGATCTGTAAGCCATCTCCAGTAAAATGTTTTCCTTTATAAGAGTTACCTTGGTCATGGTGTCTGTTCACGGCAGTAAAATCCTACCTAAGACATCAAACCTCTGTAACACCTGGTTCCCAGCTAATGCTGGGTGAATATCGCCAATTCCTTGAATCAGTCTTCTTTTCTCTCTTCCTCCTTTCTTTCCTTCCTTCTTTCTCTCTCTTCTCCATCCGTCTTCCCTCTCCTCCCCGTACTCCTCCTCTTCTTCGTCATTTTATTCTACTTCTGCTCCTTCAAGACTGAGTCTGGCTGGCCTCAAATTCCCAGAGAGCCTCTTGCCTCTGTCTCCCAAATGCTGAATATCCATAGACATAGTAGAGAGGCAGGGCCTCTTCAGTTGAACTTTGAACTCTTAACTAAATCTAGAGCTCACAGACTAGTCCAGTGACTAGTCTAGCTAGTCAGCTTTCTCCAAGAATCCTACCTCCCCAGAACACTGGGGTGACCAGTGGAATACCATTCTCACATCATATTTACATGGGTTCTAAGGATCTCAATTCTGGTCTCCATGTTTGTGAGATTAACACTTTAACCACCGAGCCATTTCCCAGCCTCATCTCCTGCCTCTTTCTGTGGGTCCTTTAGGGAGCAGGTGCATAGCTTCTGGAAATAAAGCTGTCCCCATGCCTACAGGAATTGATCCTTCCCTGTGGCCAGGTTCAGTGAGAGGTCCATCTGTAGCTTCAGTTTCTTTAGATTGTCCCTTTCCAGCCTTCAGCCCAGGTGCTGAGAACAGACTTTAATTTTGACTTCTTTAAATGTCCCCTCAGCAGTTCCTTGGTCCAACATCTACTTGATCTTCAGCTTCAACTTTTTTTTAAAAAAAAAGATTTATTGCCAGCCTGGTCTACAAAGTGAGTTCCAGGGCAGCCAGGGCTACACAGAGAAACCCTGTCTCGAAAAACCAAAAAAAAAAAAAAAAAAGAAAAAAAAAGATTTATTATTTTATGTGTATGAGTACACTGTAGCTGTACTAATGGTTGTGAGCCATGGTTGCTGGGAATTTGAATTCAGGACCTCTGCTTGCTCTGGTCAGCCCCGCTTGCTATATATTATTATATCTAAGTACTCTGTACCTATCTTCAGATGCACCAGAAGAGGGCGTCAGATCTCATTACAGATGGTTGTAAGCCACAATGTGGTTGCTGGGATTTGAATTCAGGACCTTCGGAAGAGCAGTCAGTGCTCTTAACCGCTGAGCCATCTCTCCAGGCCCAGCTCCAATTTTCTTTGCTCTGCTCCTCAACCTTGTTCTGCTCCAGTTGCTTAAATCACCTCCGTGGTGGAATAATTTATCTCCAGGAGGGGTTTGGAGTCTTGTGAGTCAAGGTTTCTGAGCCTCCCCAAGTCTAAAAGAGCCTAGGGCAAGTACAGAGAGACATCCTGGAGGCTGTTCCAATCCTGCGTATTATGAAGTTCCACATTCCATAACCCCAGCTAGCCAAAGTGTCCTGATACCAATACTGTAAGTGTTGGGAGTCAAGAAATACCTTAAAGTCACAGGGCACAACAAACGTCACCCAAGAATCTATTGGAAAACATACAGGAAGGTGGCTACCTCTGCTCAGGAGAGCAGCAGCAGAGAACTGAGCAGGAGGCGGGTTTTATATGGAGCTTCTTGGGGGTGGAGCTTTCTAGGGTAGCCTGGGATTGGAGAGATTATATGGCCTGATTTTGGAGCAAGCTCAGGGATTGGAGGAATTTTGTGGCCTGATCTTGGTATCTCCCCCCCCCCCCCCCGCCATCCCCTTGTCCCCCCTGTGTCCTGGCCACTCTCTTGCCTCTAAAGGCTGGGAATGGGTGTTATGGCCCTGAGGGATGGGACAGACAGACACAACTGCCTTAAACTAGGCACTACTGGCTACAAAGAATAGGCTGGGCATGGAGGTCTTCATAAGGGCAGCAAATCCACCCAGACTTAGAAGGAAACTGGATGGAAACAGAGCTTTAAGAATAAAGCTGCACTTGCTAACAGCTTCCCAGAGTTGAGCTCAAGGCAGTTTAAAGCAATGCTGAGAAGTCAGAGAGTCCCCGTAGGACCAAGGCTGGCCTCGAACTCTTGATCCTTGTGCTTCTTCCAAAAGCTATGATCTTTCTGCCTTCCAAGTCCTGGTGCCATGGAGCTACACTGTCCCACCTAACTGATATTGCCCATTTTGTGTCTGGTGCCAGATTGAGTCCAGGACCTCATGCATACAAGGTAACCACGCTACAGCTAAGGTCGATGTTCAGCCAAGGAATTTTCAACAAAGATCTCCTAGTGCAGATACCCTGATGCTGCAGAGGCAGAAGGGAAATATAAATGTTCAATGCCTGGTTCCTTCCTTTTAAGAGCTCAGAGTTCAAATAACAGAAGAGACTGAGATACCATACCAAAAAAAAAAAAATGCTGGGATGTTTATCCATTTGTTCTACACACTTCAAGGTGTTTTTGTTTTGTTTTGGAGATAGTACCTCATGCAGCTCAGGCTATACCCTGACTATATAGCCAAGGATGACCCTGAAGTTCTAATCCTCCTCTAGCTTCCAGAACTCCGGGTTTATATAGGCTTGGACCAACGCACACCTCCAAGTCTATGCCAGCCTGGAGGCGGAACACTAAGGATGTGTACACACTGGTCAAGTGCTAGGCAAAGATCTACCAGTGAGCGACAGCCCTAGTTTTTCTTTTTCAATCTCATTAATTCATGAATTGATTTGAGCTTCCCAACAAGCAAGCCTGAGAGATGTAGGAGGATCACTCCTATCTGTTTATTCATCAATTCTAGTTTTCATAAGGAGAAATGTAACGTTATTGGGCATAAGGGTTGTTGTGAGTCCCTAAGTATTAGAATGACTGCAATAATAAAATTTAGAAGCTGGTGTCTAGTGAGGGTTTGCAACTTTATGAAGAAAGCCATGGATGGGGTTGATGAGTTGGCTTAGTGGTTAAAGAGGACCACCGTTAAGAATCCAAGTTGGAAGCCCAGAACCAACATGGAAGGAGGCAACTGATTCCAGTCGTCCTTCAACACAAAATATATAAAGACTTTTTATTAACACCTTAATGGGGAAAAAAACGCCACAAGGCCGGGTGTGGAGGAGCATCTAAAGGCAGCTGGATCTCGGAGTTCGAGGCCAGCCTGGTCATGCAGTGAATTCCAGGACAGCCAAGAAACCCTGTCTCGAAAAACAAAAGACAGAAAACAAGAAACCAAACCATGAGAGACAGTCCGTTATTCAGGGCTAGTGAGCCCAAGGCTGGTTTATCCCAGGTATGATGGAGGTTCTAGCCCCTAAGAACTGATGCTCCAGCTTCTCACTGCGCCTCCGTTAGATGGAGGAGAGACCGCTATAGAGCGCCAAAGCCACAATCCGCGCTCTGATTGGCTGAGATAAAAAAAAAAAGATCGTTTTTTTTTCCATTGGCTAGAAAGCAGACGCAGAGCGAACCCATTGGTTGCGTCGCCCGTGGGGCTTGGTCCGTTTCGAAAGCCGCTAGAGGCCCCGGGGCTCCGGGGCGGGCCTGGGCTCGCCGTTGCCATGGTTACATTGAGGCACCTGCGCAGTCCCGGAAGCGGCCGGGGGAAGCTGCTCCGCGCGCGCTGCCGGAGGAAGCGCCGCCGGGTCCGCTCCGCTCCGGGTCCGGCTGGGCCATGGAATCCATGTCTGAGCTCGCGTCCCGCTGCCTCCTGCTTCCCTTGCTGCTACTGCCGCTGCTGCTCTTTCCTGCCCCGAAGCTGGGCCCGAGCCCCGCCGGGGCCGAGGAGACTGACTGGGTGCGATTGCCCAGCAAATGCGAAGGTGAGGGGGCGGGGCCGCGGGGCGTAGCCAGCCCGAGGGGCGGGAGGGGGCGGGGCCTGTGGGAAGGGTCCTGGCCTGGCAGGTCCTGGGGTGGGGTCTCCTTGACCCTGCTGCGTGCTTGGCACTGTTGGGTGCTGAGACTCTCAGATAACTTAGAATTCCCTGCTTTGGGGCTGTCCTGGGGGTAGTTGCCCATCATGCCTAGAGGTGGGGGTGGAGGGAAGGCTTCATACAGGAAACCTGCGAAATTAAGAGTTGGCCAGGAAAAGGAACGTGCAGAGGAACCCACTCCGTACAAACCACAGAAACAGAGGCAGATGAGGAGGGCCCTGCCAGCCTAGAAGCCAAAGGGCGAGAGTTTGAGGAACTGAAAAGGTCCATATGACGTAGAAAAGGGAACCTGAAAATTTCCCCGTTGTGCTTTCACTACAGCCTAATTTGTGTGTGGTTTTTTGCTTCTTGAGAACAGGGACTGGGTTGCAAATATTTATTGGCAGATTAAAAAAGGGGGGGCTTTGGATTACAGAGGATTATATGTAGAGGCTATGAGTGTATGTGGAGAGAGGAGGCTCACACTAGAGGGTCAAGAGGTCACTTTGCGAAAGCATAGAGCGCAGAGGAGACGGAGGTGACAGAGGTAGATTTTTAAAATTGAGAAGACAAGGAACTGAGGCCTTCCTTTTGTCCCAGTCTTCATTTTCCAGTTTCCTCTCAGACCTTTGCAGCCATCACCCTTCTTCATCCTCGAAGTCCCCCTCCCCCAAGTATTCTGGAAATCATTTTATGCACCAAGCCGATCTCCACCGGCCAGATGGTCCTAAGCACTGGGAAGTGGGCCTGGTGGTTGGAGACACATTAATCCTCCCATTTGAGCTGTTAAATGTGAGAGTGGGGGCAGGGGACATGGCTCAGTGGGTAGTGCCGAGAGTCTGAGTTCAGATCCCCAAGACAGACATAAAAAGTCAGATGCTGCAGTGTTCATGTGAGCCCGCAACTGAAGACGCGCCCAGGAGACCGGCCGGTCTAACCAAATCCTCACGCTCCAGGTTCAAGTGAGAAACCTTGTCTGAAAAAAAAAAAGGATGAAGAACAGTATCGGAAAGGAACTCTGGCCTCCATGTGCATGCCCACACAAGCGTGTGCACACACGCACTATAACTACAGAGGAGTTTTTGGTTTTAAGTGAAACTCCCTAGAGTTAATGTGAACTCACTAGATGATACCTGATAAAAGGTCTCACCTGGTCTAGAATGAGTCCCTTACACTCCCCACCAGTCCTGGGGGTTTGCTTCTTTCTTTCTTTCTTTCTTTCTTTCTTTCTTTCTTTCTTTCTTTCTTTCTTCAAGACAGGGTTTCTCTGTGTAGCCCTGGCTGCCCTGGAACTCACTCTGTAGACCAGGCTGGCCTCGGTATTTTAAGTTTTTTAAGGTTTTTATTTATGTATTTTATATATATGAGCGCTCTATTTGTATGTATGCTGCATGGTGGAAGAGGGCCTCAGACAGAAGAGAGCATCAGATCCCATTACAGATGGTTGTGAGCCACTAAGTGGGTGTTGGGAATTGAACTCAGGACCTCTGGAAGAACAGCCAGGCCTCTTAAAACTTAGTTATCTCCCCAGCCCCCATCTTTCTCCCCAGGAAGCTCATTTCTTTCCCTTAGGAGACATCCATAGATGCAGATTCATAGAGCTGGCAAGGATCTTATAGCCCAATGAAACCTAAACTCATTTTGCAATCAGTGGAGATTATTTTCAGTCCCGGAGTGATTTGGCAAACTTTGGCCCTTAGGCACCTCTTAATACTGTATTTACTTGCGTTTATTAGTATTGCATCTTTCTTGTTAATTGCTGACTGTTTCTGGCTCACAGGGCCTGCCTTTAGGCTTCGAGTCTAAGTGGAACAGGCCTCAGCACAGAGGAAGGAGAACCTGCCCAGAGAAAGTGGGTGGCAGTCCGTGGGGGTCTGGGGTCTATGCCATGATTCTCCCACAAGTCTGGTTTATGTCTAAACTGGATCTTACTGGAATAATGGCTCCCTGCGAGACCCAGTGGAGGCAGGAGCATGTGTGAGTACTTCAGAACTTTCTTGAGGATATTTAATGTAGTATCAGGAGACTGGGTCAGAGAAGCCTCTAGAGGGCATTAAACACTTTTCCGGGGCCATGGGCACACCACGCCCTGAGGGTGACAGACTCCTTAGTAGTTGCTGACGCCTTTCCCTTTTACACTGAGCATCTGGACAGGCGGGGCTTATTCACCATCTCCATGTCCCCAAGTCCCCAGTGCGCAGCACAGGCAGCTCCTAAATAACTGCTCGGGGAGGGGAGGAGGAAGAAAGTGAATACTTGCACACAGACAGTAGGCACTCTGGAGCAAATTTACTTGGCAGCCAGAGAGAATTGGTAGGAACCACAGGAAGCCAAGACAGCCATAAAACACATCTCAGGGACAAATAGAGAAATTTAATATGAAATATTGGACAATTCCCATTAATTTCCCGAGTACCATATTGTTTTATGGTTACATAGAAGTTCATGTTCACAGGAATCACATTATGATATGTAATAGTTTATAATGTATAATTGTTGAGATTGAGTACTAAATATTAGATACTGCAGGGAAAATCATTAACGGTTGTTCATTGTGAGTAGATGGATAGCATTTTTCATTCTATCCTGTCAGCTTAAAGTGCGTGGATATTTTATTATTTTTATTGTAAAATTTTGTTTACATTTACTTACATTTGTTGGGCAGCCGGAAGGGCAGCTGGGCATGTACCACAGTGTGCCTGTAGAGGTCAGACGGCTACTTCTGTGAATCTCTTCTCCCACCCTGTGGGTCCTGGGGACAGAACTCTGGTCACTAGGTTTGGGAGTGACTCCCATTACCTGCTGAGCCACCTCTCCAGCCCATTATTTTTATTATTATTTTAAAAGATTTATTCAGTGTGTATGTATGTATCTACAGGCGTGTGTGTGTGTGTGTGTGTGTGTACCTCATTCAGTGCAGTGTTTGCAGAGGCTAGAAAAGGCATTGGGTCCCCTGGACTGATGACTGTGAGCTGCCACTGGGGGCTGGCAGAAGCCAGGTCCTTTGCAAGAGCAAGTGCTCTTAGCCACCTAGTCCTTTTACACTGCCGTACTAATTGTTTAGGTCTAATTTTTTTTAAGATTCATTTATTTATTATATGTGAGTACACTGTAGCTGTCTTCAGACACACCAGAAGAGGGCGTCAGATCTCATTATAGATGGTTGTGAGCCACCATGTGGTTGCTGGGATTTGAACTCAGGACCTTCAGAAGAGTAGTCAGCGCTCTTAACCGCTAAGCCATCTCTCCAGCCCCTAGGTCAAATTTATTTTGAGACAAAGTCTCACCATGTAGCTCTGACATCCTGGATTTTGTTATGTACAGAGGCTGGCCTTGAACTCACAGATATACCTGCCTCTGTTTCCTGAGTGCTGAGATTACAGGTGTGTGCCACCACACCTGGCTATGTTTTGACTTTTCTCCCTGTCTCCTGTGTCGCCCAGGCTGGCCTTGAATTCACAGCCTCCTTGCCTCAACTTCCTCAATAGTTCTTTTGGTAAAGTGATGGGAGTTCAGGGATCTAGGCTGGAAACGGACATAGGATAGTGTACTTTACTTGTGGCTGGGAACTAATTTGCAAACAGAATATTGGTTTGACCCAGGCTAGGAAGGACACCTGCCTGGCTTGTTTGGCTGCCTGCTGGCCTCCCAGAAGAAGCTCTGTGCACTCAGTGGCTGCCCTGTGTCTTCCTTCTCCAGTGTGCAAGTATGTTGCCGTGGAGTTGAAGTCGGCTTTTGAGGAAACGGGAAAGACCAAGGAAGTGATTGACACAGGCTATGGCATCCTGGACCGGAAAGCCTCTGGAGTCAAGTACACCAAGTCGTAAGTGAATGGTGACTTAGTGGCCTGGCCTGCTGTTTGTTTGTTGTTCTTGGGGAGGGATTGGGGAAGCAGGGTTGTGGTTCCTATTTTCTCCCATCCAGGCAAGCCCACAACAAAGTCTTTGGTCACAGTAACTGACTCAGTTGGTTCACTGATTCTGCCACTAACAGGTTAGGTGACCTTCATCAATTCTTTCTCTGTGCCTTAAATTTCTCATCTAGAAAAGTGAGTCCGACAGGAGACCTGGTGCATCCCAGCCGCTCGGATCTGACAATCCAGTGTGATTTATTTAAAAATTGCTAACACGGAGGGCTGGAGACCCTCAGTGGTTAAGAGCACTGGTTGCACTTTCCAGAGGTCCTGAGTTCAATTCCCAGCAACCACATGGTGGATCACAACCATCTATAATAGGATCTGATGCCCTCTTCTGTATGTCAGGGACAATGTGCTCATATATATGTACGTACGTACATACATACATACATAAATAGATCTTTTAAAAAAATGGGATTGCCAGAGTTTTGTTTTTTACATACTTAAGTGAGACAGGGTCTTTCTGTGTAGCTCTGGCTATCCTGCAACTCATTGTGTAGACCAGGCTGACATCGAACTCAAGACATCCACCTGCTTCTGCCTCCTGAGTACTGGGATTAAAGGTGTGTGTCTGCTAGATTACTAGATTTTTTTTTCTTTTGGTTTTTCGAGATAGGGTTTCCCTGTGTAGCCCTGGCTGTCCTAGAACTCACTCTGTAGACTAGGCTGACCTCGAACTCAGAAATCCACCTGCCTCTGCCTCCCAAGCGCTGGGATTAAAGGCGTGCGCCACCACCGCCCGGTGATTACTAGATTTTTATTTTGCCTGATACAAACATAAAAAAACAAAAACAAAAACAAAAAAAAAAACCCACCAGTTAATAAGATCATCCTTTCAAAATGACACGAGGGGCTGGAGAGATGGCTCAGCACTTAACAGCACTGTCTGCTCTTTGAGGAGTCCTGGTTCAATTCCCAGCACCACACAACCATCTGTAACTCCAGGCCCAGGGTATCCAACATCCTCCTCAGGAAGGCCTGTTCAGGCACTGCATGCATGTAGTTCACAGTCAACCATGCAAGCAGAACCCCTATACACATACAATAAAAAGTTAGAAAAGTTGAGATGACACAAGGACCAGCTGGTGGGTCAGCAGGTCACGAAGCTTGACAGCAAACCTTACACTCACACAGACACACACACAAGAAAACATAATTTAAAAAAAAAGCAACATGAACATCCTGGAGAGAAAGCCCAGCCCGTTCCACAGTGGTTCTCAGCCGGGCAGTAGTAGTGTGCATCTTTAATCCCAGCACTCAGGAGACAGAGGCAAGCAGATCTCTGTGAGTTCGAAGCTGGCCTAGTCTAGTTCTAGAACAGCCTAGGCTATACAAAGAAACCCTGTCCTGAAAAATAAACAACAATGGGACAGTGGTTCCCTCCCCTTCCTGACACTTCGACCCTTTAACAAAGTTCCTCATGGCATGGTGATCCCAACCATAACATTATTTTCATTACTTCTTCATAACTGTAGTTTTACTACTGTTATGAATCATAACGTGAATATCTGATATGTAGGATGTCTGATTGGGATCCCTGTGAGAGGGTCGTTAAACACCTGCAAAGGGCTTGAGACCCGTGGGTCGATGATCGCTGCCTTGAGAATACTTGCTGCTCCTCCAGTCGACCGACGTTCAGGTCCTCGTATCCACGTTAGGTGACTCACAACCACCTGTAACTCTAGCTCCGGGGGATTTTGATGCCCTTTTCTGGACACCTTGGGCACACCCATCCATGTGACATACACACAGACAGACATACACACACCCCACCTAAATTAAAAACATTTTTTTAGCAGAAAAAAAAAACAAAAGACATGTTTTGCCATCAGAATGATTCATGTCTAGGCACAGCGTGCCTACCCATAGCCCTTCACTTGGAAAAAGGCAGAGACGGGAAGGTCCCCAGAGATTTGAGGCCTCTGTGGTTGGCCCGATGAGTCTTGGATCTCCCAGAGCACATAGTAGGACAGGAGGGCAGTGGGACAGAAGGGTCTGTGCTGGGGACAGTATTGCAGACCTGTCGTCTCAGCTGGGAGATGAGGCAGGACCCTGACAAGTTAGTGCTTATGCCCTACTTGGGCATGGTGTCAGTGTTAATTACCAATTTGTCAGGAATCACCTAGGGGAAGGGCCTCTGGGCATGTCCATGAGGGAATATCTAGATTAAGGTTAGCCTCTGAGAATGTCTGTGGAGACTTATGATTACAAACCACTAATTATTATGTGGCAAGACTCTCTCTCTCTCTCTCTCTCTCTCTCTCTCTCTCTCTTCTGGTTTTACATGACAGGGTTTTTCTGTATAGCCCTGGCTGTCCTGGAACTTGCTGTGTAGACCAGACTGGCCTTCAGCTCATAACGGATCTGCTAGCCTCTGCCTCCCAAGTGCTGGGATCAAATGTGTGTACCACCATATCTGACTGTATTTTCAGTATTGAGAGAGATGAACTATTAAGTATGCAGTAAGCTAAAGTAAGAAAATAAATCACAGATAGGAAGGAAGGGAGAAAGGAAGCCAGCAAGCACAACATTCAATCAGGTGTTAAAGCCTCCAGGAGAAATGGACTGGGGAAACCCTTAAGGTGGCCGGCTGGAGTTCTCCATCAGAAGTCCCCTGCAGACGGGTGTCCCATGCTAGGCTTCCAAGTAAAAGAACACACCGCAACAATCGAACCAGCTCCTACCAGCGTCCAGCAGGAAGTCGGGAGGTTGAGCCGTCAGGGGAGTCCCCAGCTGAGCGCTCTCGCCGTGGCTGGGCCGTGACTGAGCCGTACCTAAACCTCCAGCTTCTCTTTCCCACTGCAGACATTTTTATTCCGTAAGACAAGCAGTAATAGCATCTGTTGGAAATAGTGTATCTCTGTGCTCAGAGCACAGAGTGCAGAATCCCCCGGATGAATCTCTAGGCATGCCCACTTTATTGTTTTTCACTCCCTGCCACAGCCCATCCCCAAACAAGGTGCCTTGAGGACACGTTGAGAGACACAGGCTGACGTGAGTGTGTGGTGGGAGGGACAAGGCTACTTTCAGAGTTAGCATCTCAGTGAGCTCAAACAGCACCTGGCGGTTGCGAGTACATTACACTGTGATTGGTGCTCACCGTGGTGTCTAGACTACTTATTGTTTGCTTCCATGTGATTCTACTAACACAGTGCAACAACCACGTAGGTAAGCCTCACAGCCTCCCAGGGAAGCCTTACAACCAGATAGGCAAACCTTCCAACCAGATAAGTAAGCCTTACAGCCTGGTAGGTAAGCCTTCCAACAAGATAGGTAAGTCTTCCAACCTGACAGGGAAGCTTGGCCTCGCTCAGCATAGACAGGTCTGCCAGAACCCAACAGAGAAGATGAGGTCATGACCCAAGAGAGGTGCAGACAAATGACTTTAGGGAAATGGTGGGCTAGGTGCTGTGTGCTCGCCTCTAATCCCTGCATGGAGGAGGCAGAGGCAGAGGCAGGTCGATCTCTGAGTTTACGACCAGCCCGGTCTCCACACAGCAGAAGGAAAGCAGTGGTTAACGACTGCGGGGGGGGGGGGGAACGGGGGACGCACTGTTGGCAAAGTGCTTGCAGTGCAAGTGCGAGGCTTTGACTCTGGTCCTCAGCACCTACATGAAGAGTGGTACTCACTTCTGATCCCAGTGATGGCAGGGCTGGGCTGGAGGGAGCCCTGAGACTTGTTCCTACCTCAGTCTAGTCCAGAAGGTGAGCTGCAGATTCAGAGAAACCCTCTCTCAAAAGACACAGAGTGATCAAAGACACATCTGCCTGATGATCTCCACATGTATGTGTGCACATGTGTATCTGCACATAAGTGCACACACAGGAATTTGTACACACACGTGGTTAATAGATAGGCCTGGTGGCACATGCTTTTAATCTCGGCACTCAGTAGGCAGAGGCAGGTGGATCTCAGAGTTTGAGGCCAGCCTAGTCTATACAGAGAAACCCTGTCTCAGGAAGAAAAAAATAAGTGGTTAATAAGTTGTTTCTAGGGAGCATTGGGGAAGACATGTTCATGATGTCTTCACTAATAGTGACATTTAAAAGTCTATTTTCAAAAAGACTGGTGCATTTTACTTTTTTAGGGAAAAAGTAGAAGTAACCAAGGACTTGTCTGTCATGCCTGATGTCCTGGATTTGATTCCTAGGACCACAGATTTTCTAAAAAAGCAGGAGCTAGAGGGATGGCTCAGCAGTTCAGAGTTCTTCCAGCAGTTCTAGAGCACCCGGCTTCAGTGCATGTCAGGCAGCTTACAGCCACCTGTTACTCTGACACTGGGAGATCCAATGCCTTCTACTGGCCTCCGCCAGCACCTGCACACATGTGACATATGTGCGGAGCACACACATGAACAAACACACACACATACACAAATAGATATTTAAAAAAATAAAATAAAATAAGTTGATTTAGGGTTAGACTCAGTCATAGGCTTTTGCCCTAGACAAACCAAGATACTGGGTTTGATCCCATACATACACGCACACACAGACCCTTCCCTTGGATCTGTTAAAATATTGTCTCTCTGGTCTGTGTTCCAGCATTTCAGAGTCCCCAGGCCAGATGACCTCTTCCTTCCAGCTCTGCTTCCCGTTGGTGAGATGTGCAGGTGCTGGACGGGCAGCAGGGCTGGAGGGACGGACCACTGCTCCAGGGGGAGGGGAGGGGAACTTAGCGCCTCTCCTGCTGCTGTCTCGGCAGGGACTTACGGTTAATTGAAGTCACTGAGACCATTTGCAAGAGGCTTCTGGACTACAGCCTGCACAAGGAGAGGACTGGCAGCAACCGGTTTGCCAAGGTTGGCTTTGTGCTTGTGCCTCATTCCCTTTGGGGCTAGGCTCTCATGAATCTAAGTGTGTCTGCTGGTATGTGTGTGATGGGCAGGTCATGCCGGGGACCCTCCTCCTTCTCCTCCCTCAGGTTCTCAGATAGCGACTGATGTTCCTTCCTCAGCATTGACCCCTCAGTGGCGTGAGGTATATTTCTCCATGTCTGGCACAGGCAGAAGTGCCCCAAGCTGGCAGCGCACGCAGGTATCAAAAACACTAGGGTCAGGAAGATTCTCACAGCAGTGTGAGGGGAGATGCCCGAAGACAGACTTGAGGTACTACAATCCTAGCGCTTGCCTCCCAGATGGAACAGGAGGATAAGAGTCAGGAGTTCAAAGCTAGCCTGTTACATAGCCAGTTTGAGGCTAGCCCGGGGTACATGAAACCCCATGTTTAAAAAATAGATAGGAGACAGTGATTATCAATTGCTTCCGTGGGCCACCCAGAGCCACCTCCTCAGACCCCTGCTAGGTCCTGTGTATGCAGCGGCTTTCTCTGGAGAAGGAGCTGGTGACAGTAGGCTCCAGTCTGTCTCCGTGACTTCTGTGCCTGCCGTCCACACTTGCCCTCCGAGTTCCCTTCTGTCTGAGGATGTCCACCGTAGCCCCTGAGGCCCCTGAGCCTTTCAGGCAGAAGCTTTGAACTTGTCTTTAAAGCTTAGTGGATTTAGTTAGTTGATCCATGATTGCTTCCATAGGAAGTATTTCAAAGTATTTTCTGCTCGAGGGCAGCTTGACTTATCTGTTCATTCCAGAATGACCTGGAACTTCAAGGCCGGCCTGGGCTATACAGGAGATAGAGAATAAAACAACAACAACAACAAAATGGTAGCAGACTATTATAAAATCTGCAGGGCTGGGTTTGCTAGGTTGTGCTCGTGATGTTGTACAGTGTAAGACCAAGGATGAAGGGGGCCGCGGTGCGCACAGGGGTGCCAGCACTCAGGACACACAGGCAGCTGCATCTCAGGGGGCTTGGGGGTGTTGTTTTTGTTTTTTTTACAATTTATTTATTTTATGTATATGAGTACACTGTGGCTGTCTTCAGACACACCAGAAGAGGGCATCGGATCCCATTACAGATGGTTGTGAGCCACCATGTGGTTGCTGGGAATTGAACTCAGGACCTCTGGAAGAGCAGTCAGTGCTCTTAACTGCTGAGCCCTCTCCAGCCCCGGATCTCTGAGTTTTAACCTAGCATAGTCTGTATAGCAAGCTCTAGGCCAGCTGGGCCCACATAGTAGGATTCTGTCTCTAGAATGGTAAGGGGAACCATGAGGTGCGAAACCTGTGACATATTACTGCTTAGGTCAAAAAGCCGGGTGGGGGATGCATTGGATTTTCTTAGTTTGTTTTTCATGGTATGGGGGTGAAAGCCACCGCTCTGTGTAAGCCAGGCCGACCGACGCTCTTATCATTCAACCCCCCTGTGTATGTGTGTGTGGGTGTGTATGAGTGAGTGTATGTGTGTGAGTGTGTGTGTATGTGTGTGAGTGAGTGTATGTGTGTGTGTGTGTGTGTATGAGTGAGTGAGTGTGTGTGTGTGTGTGTGTGTGTGTGTGTGTGTGTGTGTGTGTGTGTGTGTGTGTGAATTTCTCTCCAGGAAAGGGGAACGTGGATAGTGTCTTATCATGATCTCTGGGGACAAAGGCTACCTAGGAAGCCTGTCATATTTTCTCACACTTTTGGGACCTGGAGAGGTGGCTCAGCAGCTAGGAGCACTTACTGCTCTTGTAGAAGAGCCAGATTGGATTCCCAGCACCCAAGTAGTGGTTCAGGATCCAGACATGCACATAGGGCAGGCAAAACACACATAAAGTTAACGAGTCTGAGAGAGGAAGGGCGGGGGGAGAAAAGGCACTTGCAACCCTTTTTTATCCAAGAAATTTTTACGCCACCCGAGGTATATAGGACGACAATTAAGTGTAGCCATCTGATGGCTCTAGGCCGGGAGGTGGTTCAGAGGGTGAAGTCTAAGGTCCTGAATTTGGATCCCAACACCCATAGAGCTGGATGCAGGAGGATGTGCCTGTTACCCCAGGGTTCCTGGAGCAAGGAGGGAGGTGGGCACAGGAGACTCCCCAGAAGCTCCGGAGCCAGTGAATATGGCATATACATAGCAAATGAGAGACTCGGTCCCAAACAGGGTTGAGAAGGAGGGGAGACCTAGCACCCAAGGTTCCCTCTGTCTCCACATGCACATTCACAAACATAAAACATACAACATACACACAGAGATTATAAACAAAGGAGTAGATGTTGGCCACATGTTTGGTACTGTAGAGCACCCCATCTTCAGTGTTTTTTGGAGTCAGTTTCTATTTTGACTTTGTGGTCGTGGGTCTTCTTTACCTACGTACATATCCGATGTGGCAGGACACATTTCGGAACATTGAAATTCTGTCCTGAAACCAATTCAGCCTTTACTGAACACTTTCTAGAAATCTCAGGTCAGGTTTCTATGGAACACAAACAGCAGGGGGTTTGTTTTCTTGTTTTTAGAGACAGAGTTTCTCCATGTAGCTCTGGCTGAAACAGCAGTTTTTAAAATTTATTTACTTTCTCGTTTACTTATTTTGAGGCAGAGTCTCTCTGTGACATAGCTCTGACTGTCCCGAAACTCACTATTTAGACCAGGTTAGCCATAAACTCCCAGAGATCCATCTGCTTCTGTCTCCCAAGTGCTGGGAATTCGTCACCATGCCCATCTTATTTTTATTTTTATTTATTTTTTTAATTTTGAGACAGGATCTCACTATATACTCCTGGTTGGCCTAGAACTCAATATTTAGAACAGACTGGCTTTGAACTCTCAAGAGATCCATCTGCCTCTGTCCGTTTCTAGAATCCTGTGATTAAAGGTCTGAGCTGCTACTCCCAGTCTCAAACTGCAATTAAAAAAAAACAAAAATATTTATTTGATACTTAGAAGATAAAGAATGGTGATAGGAAAATATCTGAAGTCTTCATTTTCCATAATTAAACCATTGTATCTAATGGGAGTGCCTAGCCACTAGGAAAGGAGCCAGGGACATCTTATATTCTGGGAAAGAAATCTCAGTTCACAAGACCAGAGAGCAACTTCATGCTGGGTAAAAGGACAGGCTGGGGTGTGTGCATGATTGGGTGGTAGAAAGCCAGCCTGAGGAGGGGGAGAGGTCAGGGCTGCGGGCGAGCAGCCCTAGAGGTATGCACACAGATGTCAAACACCAGAAAGCGGGAGGTGGAGGCTGAGATGGTGCTGCATCTATGTCTGGTCGCCTCTTGCAGGGTATGTCGGAGACCTTTGAGACGCTGCACAACCTAGTCCACAAAGGGGTCAAGGTGGTGATGGATATCCCCTATGAGCTATGGAACGAGACCTCGGCCGAGGTGGCTGACCTCAAGAAGCAAGTAAGGCCACTCAGCCTGCACTCAGTGGGGTGGGCAGGACTGGCTGCCACTGAGGAGGGCCACCTAGAGCCATTCCTTTGTTTGTTTATTAGAGATAGGTTCTCACTATGTAGCCCTGGCTTCCCTGGAACTCAGTGTACACACTCACACAAGCAAGCACGAGGCTGGCCTCGAACTCACAGAAATATGCCTGCCTTTACATCAAGAGTGTTGGGGTTAAAGACATGCCCAATATACCTGGCACCTTTGTACTTTTGTGGATCATGGTGTTGTAGCCAAGCGCCCTTGAGAGAGTTGGGTGCCTGGCCCCACCAGTCCCTAGTGCTGTCTTCGCAGTGTGACGTGCTGGTGGAAGAGTTTGAAGAGGTGATTGAGGACTGGTACAGGAACCACCAGGAGGAAGACCTGACTGAATTCCTCTGTGCCAACCACGTGCTGAAGGGCAAGGACACGAGTGAGCTGGGGCGCTGGGGCACGGCCCTGTTTGTTCATCTGCTGTCCCTCGGGAGGTCGGGAGCATGGGGCCGGGAAGTGGAGGGCATTTTATCTCAGGGAGCTTGAGAGATGAGGTGAGGTCACCGCAGGCCCAGGAACAGACAGGAGCCTGCTGGCCACAGTGAAGAAGTGAGCGACAGGGAGAAGGGTGGGAGGCACCTCTATAACCCTTAGAGTGCTGCTCCCGAGCTGGTCCTGAGGCCTCTCTGCGCTTTCTTCCCTCAGGTTGCCTGGCAGAACGGTGGTCTGGCAAAAAGGGCGACATTGCCTCCCTGGGAGGGAAGAAATCCAAAAAGAAGCGCGGCAGGGTCACGGGCTCCAGCGGCGGTGGCAGCAAGCAGAGGAAGGAGCTGGGGAGCCTGGAGGAGAATGCCAGCCCTGAGGAGGAGGAGGGTGTGCAGAAGGCATCTCCCCTCCCACACAGCCCCCCTGATGAGCTGTGAGCCCACTTAGTATCCTTGAATCAAGACCCCTGACGTCAGAGCTGGAGGGCTTGGGACGCAGCTCCAGCAAGGACGCTGCCGTCCTGCCTCAGGTCCCCCTCCCTTGGCTGTGCCCTCTTCCCTTGAACAGCAGCAAGAGTTGGAAGGATCTGGGGTGCTGGGAAACCCCACCCCAAAGGGAAGAGGAGGAGGAGCAGAAGGCAGCTCTCTTTCTATACAGTCCCCTCATGAGCTCTGGGTCCTACCCGGCATCCCCAAGCTGAGACTCCTGACCTTGAAGCTGAAGAGCAGGAGGCACATAAGATGCTCGCCAGCGCCCCCTTCACCCGGGAGGACTGAGTGCAGCCCCAGCAGCCAGGTCTGCCTCTTCCTCCACCACGCATTCTCTTCTGCTGGTCCTTGTAGCCCGGGCCGTTTTGAGAACTTCCAGGACGAACTCAGGAGGTGTGGCACAAAGGGGCTGGACACCAGAGCAAGAGCCACGTCAGAGGCTGCGGAGAGGGCAACTAACCTGACCCCACTGAGCAGCAAAACTGCGGCTCCCCTGCCCACTCCTGAGGACACCTCATGCTCTGCCCAGCCCTTGTCCCAGGGCTGCCAGAGTAAACACCTTTTGGCCTTTCGGTTTGGTTCCTGGGTCCTCTTCACCCTTCAGAGTGTCCCCTCATCGATCTTTTCTGCCTACATCCCCCAGTCCCGGGGGCTGGAAGGCTGTCACCATCATTGGAGGCTTAACCTGCCAGTTACTAGGAGGAGCGGGTGCTGGGGGCGCCCCGGGTTGGAGTGGGGTCAATCACTGGTTCTCAACCTTCCAATACTGCAGCCCCTTAATACGGTTCCTCCTGTTGTGGTGACCCCACCCCCACCATAAAGTTATTTTCGTTGCTGTTTCATAACTGTAATTTTGCTGCTGTTATGAATTGTAATGTAAATATTTTTGGAGATAGAGGTTTGCCAAAGGGGTTTTGACCCACAGGTTGAGAACAGCTGGGTTCAAGGTAGGTGGCATGGGGTGAGGGCTGAGCACAGTGACTGACCCTGTCCCCCAACTGACCCTCACAGCAGCTGCCCATGTTTCCCAAGGTCCTTCCCGCTCTGCTCCCTCTCCACTCAAGCACGGAGTCCTGGGCACCTGGCTGCCCTCCTTTCCTCCCTCTTTACCCCAAGGGCTTGCTGTCCCTTGGGCACAGTGTTTACAGGTCAGCAGCAACTCCGGCCCCGCCTGCTGTATTCTGCCCTTGTCTGGTCTTGGACCTTGCTCCCGAATTGATCCCTCTGCTCTTCCTAGTGACTGTGCCTGAACACTCCGTCTGCTGACAGACCCTGGGTAAGCCGTGTTCTCCCAGGCAAGGGCGAGCAGGAGGCCTGCCCTCTAGGTCATGGGCACACTCCTGTCACTCTCTCCTGAGAGCTGGACGGAGCTGGGATCAGGGCAAGCTTGGCAGCCACGGCCTGACAAGACACCTGCAGTGTGATTCTGGGAGAAGATGGGCTCAGTGCCCTCCTGTTAGCCAGGAGTAGAGCCGGGGCTCAGACTCCATGTGCATTGTCTTCCCGCTCTCCACAGCCACCGAGGCCCACCCTTCTTTACCTGACACTCAGAAATTCATACTGAACTGATGTGATGTCTTGGCCTTGATCCACCACCATTAAGACTCTTGAAAACACCAAGACAGTTGCTCCCAGAAACTTGGGGGGCGGAGGCAAGAAGGTTGTAATTTCATGTCATACCTATGCTACAGAGCTAGCTCCCGGCCAGCCCAGGTAACTTAGACCTGCGTCACAGAAGGGCTGGGGAGACAGCATATTGTTAGGTGAGGCATGGGTGAAACCCTGTGTTCCGTGGATCAGGGACAGAGCGCAGGAGGCCCTGAATTCAGCCCCCAGCACTTACATAAGGAAGCCAAGAAGCAGCTGGTGTTTCTTGGAAAGTACCTTCAGAACTCAGCCACCACCAGGAGCCTAGTCCCACGGAGACAAATGCTTTCTTGATCTGATGCTGAATAGGACTCTTTGGGTCTAGTGCTGAAGCACCCCTCCCCCCAGCCCCCATACTCGGGAACAGGACACAAGTGTGGAGAGGGAAACGAAATTCCTCCTTTGTTTGGGACTAGAATGGGCCTTTGAGGTTGTACTGGTTTGTTCTAGCTGACTCTCCATCTCTAAGGCTGATGATCCCTGTCCTAATGGGTCAGGGAGATTGCAGTCTAGAAGCAGGGCCTATCCTGGACTTTGTTCTGGTAGGGGATTGGGTATAGAGGGGGCTGGTCCCAGGGTTAGGAGTCAGGGACTCAGTCTCTGACCATCTAGTTTGGAGACAATTTCTATCTCTGTTGTTAACCCACAGCACTACAGGGCACATCTTAATCTGTCCACAGAGCATCATTAATACTAAGAGTAGATGAAGCAAAGCCCTATCAGGACCTAGGGGTGTTGGCCTAGTGACCCAATCCTGGTCTGGTCCAGGTCGGAGAACAGTGTTAACAGGGATTGTTGCACTTTGACCTAAACTCTTGTAGGGACTGTTCCCTCCTTCCAGAGGACCTGGTATTGCACCCTCGTTAGCTCCCCTGCCACCAGCCTGTCCCAGCAGGCAGACCTGGCCCAGTATAAATAGGCAAAGGCAGGATTTGGCTGCCCAGGCTGGTCTCTCCAGTATAGAAACCTTTTAGTTTGGGTGTTGCCTACACTTTCGTATCTTGCCACCCCCAGAAGCATTAGTTTGAACTGGAGTTAAGCTGAGTTCCTCGTAGCAGAAACCTTTGGTAAATTGGCCAGAAGGCCTTACTTAGGTGAGTCCCATAAAAACCAACTCGACTGGGATCTAGCAGGTTCCATGCTTGACATTTTAGGCACGTATGTGCATTTTTAGTTGACAGGTTTCTCTGGCACAGCCTGACAGAACTTACTAGCCAAGGCTGGCCCTGAACTTGTGAGCCTGCTGTGTCACAACCATGTGCCGTGCCCTCCCTGCTCTTGAGGACCTTAAGCTGAAACCAGGTGGAGCTAACACCACAAAGGAGCAGGACTCTGGTGAAGTTACACTGTGTCTGGGGCGTCCTCAGAAGTGGCTTGCTAGACCCTAAGACGGCCATGTGGAGTGTGATACCATCAGTTTACTGAGGGGCTTCAGGGTCTTGCCATGTTTTACCTCGGAGCTACACCCCCAGCCCTACTGGGGGCAATAGCTAAAGATGCTATTTCTCCTGCAGCTTTTAAATCCCTGAGATCCATCAGTCCTCGTGTTTGTGTGTGTGCACGCGCGCGCACTCGTGTGATGACAGAAAATGAAAGCGTATGCTAAGCTGTCTAGCTTTTCAGATTATCCACCTAATCTTTTTGTATGCCCAGGCAAGGGCAAGCCATGGCTGCATAGCAAGACTTCCATTTTCAAGACCCCAGGGCTGGAAAGATGGCTCAGTGGTTAAGAGCACTGGCTGCTCTTCCAGAGGTCCTGAGTTCAATTCCCAGCAACCACATGGTGGCTCACAACCATCTGTAATGGAATCTGATGCCCTCTTCTGGTGTGTCTGAAGACAGTGACAGTGTACTCACCACATACATGAATAAATCTTAAAAAGCAAAACAAAACAAAAAAAACCCAAAACAACAAACCCCAAAGTAGGTCTGGCATGGTGGATTATACCTGTAAACCTCAGAAAGCACAGGCCAGCCTGGGCTACATAGTGAGACCATGTTTCAAGACAAAATTGGCCAGCAAGATGGCTCAGTGGGTCATTTTCCCTACCATTGAGTTATTACTACATCTTTCTCACCCTCATGGGTGTACACCACCACACCTGCCTCAGGGTTCCATGTCTGCCTCTCCAGTTGTTGGTAAACAGATATGCTCTCAGCGCATCAACCAGCCAGATAATTGTTTTCTTTTAGCTTAAGGTAAATAACAAGTTGCTTTTTGTGAAGATTGCATTCGTTAGTTGGGTGTGGCTGTGCATCATCTTAGCATTTAGGCAGAGGCAGGAGGATTGCTGCAAGTTCAACATCAGCCTGACCTCTTTACAAGTTCTAGGCCAGTCAGCTACAGAAAGACCTTGCCCTCCTCCAAAAACAAAACCTTGTCTCTGTAAGTACTTGTTTTACAGTTAACACCTGCAATCCCAGTGTTTAGGAGGCTGAAGCAGGGTTACCTGGGGTCCAGCCCTATGTAGGAACCTACCTACCAGACCCAGGCCCTGTCTAAAGGAGAGAATTAAAAAACAACAGAAAGTCTAGCCTGTGGAGGTAGAGCTCAGTGGTAAAGCGCTCAGCATTCATGTTAAGACTGAGACACAGGCCGGGCAGTGGTGGCGCACGCCTTTAATCTCAGCACTTGGGAGGCAGAAGCAGGCAGATTTCTGAGTTCAAGGTTGAGGCCAGCCTGGTCTCCAGAGTGAGTTCCAGGACAGCCAGGGCTACACAGAGAAACCCTGTCTCGAAAAAAAAAAAAAAAGACACTGGGTCCAGCAACATCATCATCTCCAACATCACTAAATATCCTTCCTACTCTTTCAAAAACATCTTACTGGGGGGAAGAGAGAGAGCCCAACCTCAGAGAGGTGGTTGCTTTTGCTTTCTTGGAAAGAGAGTCCGCAGGGTGCTGCTTCCATTTGAGAAGATGATTCTTGGTAGTTTTGAGGCAATATCTCACTCAGTCATGGAGGCTATCCTGGAACTTTCCCTGAAGCCAGCAGTGCTTTCAAAATTTGTGGAATTCCTCCTGCCCTGGCCTGCCAACATGCCCGCCATGCCTAGGTTAAGTACTCTTCCTTTCTTTTCTTGATTTTTAGGTGGTTCTCACTCTGTTGCACAGGCTGACCTTTGAACCCCTGAGCTCACATGATTTCCTGCCTCAGCTTCCTCCGTGGTTGAGACTGTAGGTGTACACCAGGAGTCCATCAAGGATAATTAATCACACCTATAACCCCAGCCTACTGGAAGCTGTGGCAAGAGGCTTGCTTTCAAAACTAGATCTTGTAGTGCCAGGACAGCCAGAGCTACATAATAAGACCGTCTAAACGGCGGCTCTCAATCTCTGCATCACAATCCCTTCGGGGTCATGTATCAAAATCCTGCATATCATATTTACATTATGATTCATAACAGTAGCAAAGTTACAGGCTTGAAGCAGCAATGGGATAGTTTTATAGTTGGGGGTCACCACAACTGTATTATAAAGTGTCACAGCATTAGGAAGGTTGGGAACCACTGGTCCAAAACAACAAATGGGTCAGCGAGATGGTTCAAAAGGCAAAGGTGATTGCTGCCAAGCCTGTGACCCGAGTGTGAATTCTGGAACCAACTAGTAGAAGGAGAGACCTGAGTCTCGTGCTTTTTTCTGAACACACATACAGTTTGGTTGTTGTTGTTGCTTTTTGAGGCAAGGTTTCTACATTGCCCTGGCTGTCCAGGAACTCACAGAGATCCAACTGCCTCTGCCTCCTGAGTGCCGGGATTAAAGATGTACATTTAGCTGGGTGATAGCACTTTGCCTTTAATTCCAGCACTCAGGAGGCAGAAGCAGGCTGGTCTCTGTGAGTTCAAGGCCAGCCAGGACTATACAGAAAAACCTTGTCTCAAAAGACAAAAAGGTATGCACCACCACACCTGGTTCCTCAATTTTTAAAAACCTAAGTAAATAAATGAAAAGATACCACTTAAAATGTTTAGATGAGATTTGAAAAAAGTCTAGGATTAATAGGTTTACTCCCAAAATGTTTTGATACATGACGTTGGATTTACTTGAAATTCCCAAATACAATTTCTCTTCTCTGCTCTTTCCCCTACAGGGACGCATGTAGCCCAGGTTTGCCTTGAACTCTGTAGCTGAGAATAACCTTGAACTCCAGCTTTTCTGTCCTCAGCTCCCAAGTACTGGACTTTCAGGCATTCAGGGTCACACTCAGAGACCTGTGTGTAGGGACATTGAGTCCCCAAGGCTGAGCCTGGACAGAACCATTGAGATGGGCTCTGTGCTAACAAAAGTAAAAAATGTAGGCTGGAGAGATAGGCCAGCCATGAAGAGCCTATCTGCAGCTAGGGTGGTGGTGCACACCTTTAGTTCTAGAGCTTGGGAGGCAGAGGCAGGCAGATCTCTGAGTTCAAGGACAGCCTGGTCTACAGGGTGAATTCCAGGACAGCTGGGACTATACAGAGAAACCCTTTCTCACAAAAATAAATAAAAAACCACTTGTTCCTCGGTAGGGTTCAATATCCCCAGCACCCACACAGTGGCTTACAATTGTTCGTAACTCCAGTCTCAGGGTATCTGATGCTCTATTCTGGTCTCCGCGGGCACCAGACACACACTTTCATTTATGAAATCAACCATACACATTATTATAAAGAAGTTAAGTCACACAACCATGGGCGTTCTTCCATGGAACCCTACATTGGAAAGACTAAGGGAGGGACGCTGCCTTCTTCTCTGTAACTAACCTTTGCAGAGTTGGAAGCGTGTGAGCAGGTGGGGAAGGCTTTCCTCCACATCTGAGTCTTTGCTCGCACACATCTTCCAGAACCTACTTTAGCGCTGCTGGGATCTTGACCTCGGTGGGGCAAAAAGGGTGAGGGGGATGAACCAAACCGACCCTCGAGTTATGCGGTGATGCTAGCCAGAGCTGGGGCGCTGAGCACCTTCACTCTGACCCTGAACTCCTCTCCCTGAGGGTGCCCTACCCCACTGAAAACAGGTAGAAGGCTTGTTATGTCTCCCAGGGTGTTCCCCAATTCTTGAGGACAAATAATCCTCCTGTCTCAACTTTACTACACCCAGCCTTTAGGAGAGTGCAGAGCATACAGCCCATGGATTGGAAGGCCCAGGCTACCTTAGGAGGCTCAAGACTGGTGAGGCAGGCAGAGGGGATGGGCCCGATGCTATCACCTAGAGAGATGCACACCTACCTCCAGGTGTACTCTTGTCCTTGGATGGGCAGTTTGGCATCTTTCTCAAAGACTTCACAATGTCCCGACACAGTGACTCTCGTTGGTGGAGTGTTCCCTCCACTAAATGATATGTAGTAATATGATGTGTAGACACCTTACCGTGCTGGGCATGGTATAATTCTACTTTGGGTGGACTTCAAAGTCTTCTTCCCTTTCCTACTTGGTTAGGGATGGAGTGGTCAGTTCCTCCTGGCTACCCTGGTGAGTCCTCTTTGACTTATCTTACCATGGGAAAGCCAGGTCCAGGACTGTTGCGCTGAGCCGTCCTCACTGCACTGCAGGGGCAGCTGCCTGGCTCGGGGCCCAGGGCCCAGCAGGGGCGTGTCCCTGCGCTCACCTGCCATTGGCCAGGTGGGGCCGCCCTGCCAGCGGACTATAAGTGCGGAGCTCGTGGCCTGAGAACCAGGCACCGGTCAGGATGGTGGACAGCGTGTACCGTACCCGCTCCCTGGGGGTGGCGGCCGAAGGGCTCCCGGACCAGTATGCGGATGGGGAGGCCGCACGTGTGTGGCAGCTGTACATCGGGGACACCCGAAGCCGTACCGCAGAGTACAAGGCGTGGTTGCTTGGGCTGCTGCGCCAGCATGGTTGCCATCGAGTGTTGGACGTGGCCTGTGGCACAGGGTGAGTCCAACGGAGCCGGCTTGCCTAGGACCCCTGCACCTCTGGAAGGCCAGTCAGGGCAGCCTTTGCGGGCTGGAGCCTGGCGGGCAGTGCTAGGGCTTCAAGAGTTCTTGCTCATCGGGGTAGTATGGGCATGGGGAGAGCATCTGCGGAACCAGTGCGGGGAGGGGACCAGAGAGACTCAGGGCCAGGGTGTGCGCAGAGACAGCTCATGGGAAAGAGCAAAAGCCCCGAGCTTTCGGTCAAGCTGGAGCCTTAGCGTTGTTCCTCCTGCGATGGCCTCTGGCAGTGTGAACCGAACATTTGTGGCACGTTTGCACAGCCAAGTGCTGTGCCAGGAGTTTGGGTACATGTGTTGCAAATTATAACAATACCCCATGAAGTGGTATTTCTCCAACCAGTACTAAAGAAACTCATTTTCAAGAGGTAAAAGGCCCCCGTTTGGTGGAGAGGATACAGACCAGGATAGTCTGGCCCACGCTCAGCACAGGACACATACGGGTACCTCTGACTGAGTTAATTTCCAGGAGCACCAGCAAGCATGCCAGGTTCCTAAACGCACATTTGTAGAGTGCCTGGTTCTGATTTTCTAAAAAGCAATACAAAACAAAACAAAAAAACATTGAGCCAGTGAGATGGTCCAACTACTAAGAGCCCCTTCGGCCAGGCAGTGGTGGCGCACGCCTTTAATCCCAGCACTTGGGAGGCAGAGGCAGGTGGATTTCTGAGTTCGAGCCCAGCCTGGTCTACAGAGTGAGTTCCAGGACAGCCAGGGCTATTCAGAGAAACCCTGTCTCAAAAAACCAAAAAACAAAACAAAAACAAACAAACAAAAAGAGCCCCTTCGGCTCTGGCAGAAGACAGGTTTTCGGTTCCTAGCATCTGCGTCAGTAATAATCACCTGTAATTCCATTCCAGGGAAGGTTAGCGCCCCCTTCTGGCCTTGGAGGGCCACTGTACACATACAGACATAATTAAAACTCAACATTTCAAGTGTTGCTGCCAGGTGTGACGGCACATATATTTGATTCCAGCACTTGGGGAGCCCTAAATAGGTGGATCTCTGTGAGTTCCAAGCCATCCAGGACTACATTATGAGACCCTATCTCTAATAAGAGGCAGCTGGGGAGATGGCTTATGTTCTTACAGAGGACCCAAGTTTGGTGCCCAACACTCTCCCCTGACTTCTGCAGACATGAGGCATGCACATGATGCACATACTCAGAGAAGACACATAAAAGTAAATTCTGAATTTTTTTTTGAAATAGAGTCTCTCTTTGTAGCCCCAGCTGTCCTGGAACTATTTAAACCGGGCTAAAAACCTTTCAAATTTTTTTTGCTACCTGATAAGGAATATTTTTTTTAAAGATTTATTTATTTTATGTGAGCACACTGTTGCTGTCTTCAGACACACCACAAGAGGGCATCAGATCCCATTACAGATGGTTGTGAACCACCATGTGGTTGCTGGGAATTGAACTCAGGACCTCTAGAAGAGCAGTCACTGCTCTTAACCACTGAGCCACCTCTCTAGCCCCACAAGGAATATTCTTAAGGGGGTCATCTGAGGTCAGTAGAGATGGCCTGGGACAGGAAGCAGAGGAACAGATTCTGGAATGTTATGTTTGGGGAAACGTCATGCACATTTGGCCTCCCAGGCTCCTCTGACTGGTCCTCTAGTCCCTCGTCTCTGACCTCATCCAGAGTGGACTCGATTATGCTGGTGGAAGAGGGCTTCAGCGTGACAAGTGTGGACGCCAGCGACAAGATGCTGAAATACGCACTTAAGGAGCGCTGGAACCGGAGGAAGGAGCCGGCCTTTGACAAGTGGGGTATGTGGGTCCAGCCAGGCCCCAGGCACGCATCTCCAGGGCCACTCTTCTCTCTGCCCTGGCTCTTTCGTGTGGTGGGCTCACTGATTTTCCTCAGGGCACAGTGCAGTTCCTGTCACCTTCCTAAAAAGGAAGGTTTTGGCATCAGAGTAGGATTCCAGGTGGTAAGAGCAAGTCGGTTGTAGTTATGGTGCTAGGGCGTGCCAAGTAGACACTTGACCACTGAGCATTTTTTATATTTTTCCCATGTTGCCTGGTCTGGCTAAGCTAGATTCAAGTGATTCTCCTGTCTCAGCTTCCCCGTCCAGCAGGGTCTAGAGGTGTATGCCAATACTCTGGCCCCTGCAGAGCTACTTTTAACTGTCTACCACATCCTGTCTCTCCTCCCTACAAAAGCCCCTAAGTGGAGAGCTGACTTTCCCGACAATGACCCTCTTTCATTTCACCCTCCATCCCTAATGAATCCCCGTGCATCTCTGGGAGGAGGTGGTTGCTGCCGGGCTGTGCTGGGCTGTAATTCTGAATTCCTCCCCCGGTCTCCAGTCATCGAAGAAGCCAACTGGTTGACTCTGGACAAAGATGTGGTATCAGAAGATGGCTTTGATGCTGTCATCTGCCTTGGGAACAGTTTTGCTCACTTGCCAGACTGCAAAGGTGAGCTGGTGGCCTTGGCTATGGCTCCCCCACTTCCGTAGACAGCTGGCCAGCCGGCTGCTTTGATAAGGCAGACCTGCGTTTCGTCTGTCTTCTTTAGTGCTGGCACTTGGGAGGGAGACGGGAGGGAGAGTGGTACTGGAGGCCCAAGCAGACGGTGTTTGTGCCCTGCCCGGCACCCCAGGTGACCAGAGCGAGCACCGGCTGGCGCTAAAGAACATTGCAAGCATGGTGCGGCCCGGGGGCCTGCTGGTTATTGACCACCGCAACTACGACCACATCCTTAGCACAGGCTGTGCGCCCCCAGGGAAGAACATCTACTATAAGGTTGGGCTGCTCCCCAGTGGGGAGTGGGAGCTGGAGGGCCAGAAGTCCCATAGTGGCTTATGGAAGCTAATACAGCTGATGCCCTCAGAGTGACCTGACCAAGGACATTACGACGTCAGTGCTGGCAGTGAACAACAAAGCCCACATGGTGACCCTGGACTACACAGTGCAGGTGCCAGGCGCTGGCAGAGATGGCTCTCCTGGCTTCAGGTATGGCAAGGTTTGGCAGGAGAGAGGAGGTGGTGGTGGGGAGGCCTGAGGCCAGCAGCCCTCACATTTGGCTGGGGGCCCTGTTGCAGTAAGTTCCGGCTCTCTTACTACCCACACTGTTTGGCGTCTTTCACGGAGTTGGTCCAGGCAGCCTTTGGGGGCAGGTGCCAGCACAGCGTCCTGGGTGACTTCAAGCCTTACAAGCCTGGCCAGGCCTACATTCCCTGCTACTTCATCCACGTGCTCAAGAAGACAGGCTGAGTTTGGCTTTGGCTCTCCGAAGCTCCCTGCACAGCCAATGGCCCCTACCCTCAGACCATCCCCTAACGCAGATATTGCAGCTGGGTGCAGAGACATGGGGGTCAGGCAAACGGGGAGTCAACAATACAGTCTGCCTTTCCAATCCCTGTGCCTTGTGTTTCTTTCAGAAGTAACATGTTCTTGTTGTGTCCATCCCACCCCTCCCCAAGACCTCGCTCCTCCCAAAACCTTGCCTTTTGCACCGAAATCCCTCACAAGACCAGCAGGGGGCAGTATACACTTTATTTTCTGTCCCAGAAATGGTGCTTCAACACAGATCCCAGGCTGCCAAGCCCTGCCTCTCCTCCTGAACAGGAGGGCCTCCACTAGGGCTCAGGAAGCAGCCTTCAGGTGACAGGCGGGAGGTACCTTCAGCCAGGTGGGTAGAAGCAGATGGCAGGTAGCACCTAGCAGGCGGCAAACTTGCGTTGGATGCGCTTGTATCGCAGCAGCTCCTGCTCACTGACAGAGGGCTGCAGCCGGGCTGCGGCCTGCAACAGGTCCTCCATGGTGAGCAGCAGTGCCGAGTTCCGCAGCTCTAGCCCTGAGGGGTGGCAAGGAAGAGTAAGGCCAGAGCCCCAACCCTAGCTGGAGAACAGAGGCTGTGGTCTATGTAGGAGAGCCCTGGGAGGGCACCTCCTGCTCAGCCGTTCCTCTGAAGTTCCGGGTTGTTGGGACTGTCTCCTGTAGCTGTCTGGTTCCCATCTAGGACTGCCCAGTGGGCTCACCTTCTTCTAGGTCTCGAACCCTGCGTTTGAGGGCAGTCATCATGGCATCAGAGCAGAGAGAATAGAGGTCTGCACCGGTCAGTTGGGGCGGGCAGCAGTCCAGCACGTTCATCAGGCTCACTGAGGCCTCCAGCTTGAACCTACCACACAGCCATAGCAGCGATGTTAAAGCTGGCCTAGCCTCCTCCCTCAGAAGCCACGCTGACTGGCACCCCCCAGCCATCCTAGGCCCCCACCCTGGCTCTCTGCCAAGCATACTTTCGTGTGATGGCACTCAGAACACGCAGCTGGGAGGCCCGGTCCTCACTCGCCCCTACAAACACCAGCTTGTCAAATCTGCAGAGACAGAGACAGGGCGTGTCAGGGCTGTCACCCACGAGGCAAAGGAGTGCAGGAGCCTTGTGGGGGAGGGTCCAGGGTTCCCACCTGCCGGGCCGCAGAAGGGCAGGATCCAGGAGGTCTGGCCGGTTGGTGGCTCCGATCACAAACACATCCTGAGTGCTGTGGAGTCCGTCCAGCTCAGCCAAGAGCTGAGACACAACCCTGGAGGGAGGAAGGAGGAGGAGGCAAAGTCTGGAGACTGATATAACTCCAGATGTGTGTGTGTGTTTGTGTGTGTGATATCTCACTCCCCTCCCATCTGGGACCCCAGACTCCGTCCCCTCGCAAAACCCCTGACCTGTCCATCACACCTCCAGAATCTCCACTCCGTCCTCGGCTTGGAGCTAAAGAGTCCAGCTCATCAAAAAAGATGATGCATGGAGCAGCCGCCCTGGCCCTGGTAAACACTGAGAAAGAGGTCCCAGGAGAGTGGTGTCAAGGAACTTCAAGTCAGGGGAGGGTGGCAGATGGGTCTGACCGTAAGCAGCAGCAGGGGAAGATGGTGGCACAAGGCCGCTGGAACTGGGAAGGGCCCGAGGCGCGCCTCTCCTGCTCACTCACCTTCCCGAACATTCTCCTCACTTTGGCCCACATACATGTTGATGAGCTCTGGTCCCTTTACGCTGAGCAGTAGAACAGGCGAGTGAGACCCATCAGACATGCATAAATACTGCTGTCCTCCCCTCCCCACCCCTCCCCCAGCTCCCCCGTCCCCCCTCCCCCGCCTCCCCCAGCTCCCCTGTCCCCCCTCCCCCACCTGCCACTGCTCCCCCTCCCCCGCCTCCCACACTCCTTCTGAGCCCTGCCAACCTGAGGAAGGTGAGGCTGCACTCAGTGGCCACTGCCTTGGCCAGCAGGGTCTTGCCAGTGCCCGGGGGCCCATGGAGCAGAAGGCCTGACCGTCTCAGGCCCAGACTTAGCAGCTCAGGGTGCTCCAGAGGCAGCTGGATGGTCTCCAGGATCTCCTTCTTCACATCCTGCAGCCCACCCACATCGTGCCAGGACACGGAAGGGATCTAGGAGGCAGACCAGTGGTTAGCGACGACGTGCACGGAGAGGGCTCTTGCCGTACCTTCAAGGCCTGGGCCCTCACCTTGGGCGCTCCCACAGCTCGGGAATGAGCTGTTTGCAGCTGATCTAGTGCCTGCCCGAAGTCCTCGGCCAGCAGTGGAAAGCCAGCCGCACACAGCTCCCCCTCATCCTCCTCACTCAAACCACCTGCCAAACTACAAAGAACAACACAACCCGGGGCTCGGCTTACAGGGAACCCCAGCATCTGGGAGGCTGAGGCTAGAGATTTTTTAAGAGTTCCAGGCCATGCCTTTGATCCCAGCATTCATGTGGCAGAGGCAGGTGATCTCTATGAGTTCAAGACTAGCTTGGTCTACATAGTGAGTCCAGGCGAGCCAAGGCTACACAGTGAGTCCCTGCCTTAAGGATAATAAAAAGGCCCAAGCCAAGCTATGGATCAGGGCTGTAACGAACAACAGAGGGACCCCTCTCCGCCAGGGTGCCACTGCCTTTTCCCCACCTTCCCCCTCTCCGCCAGGGCGCCACTGCCTTCTCCCCACCTTCCCAGCCCCTGGGAAGAGTCTGTCTTACCCTGAGGCTTTGATTCTGGTGCAGGCTGCCCGGCAGGTACGGGTCAGAAGGGCATAGAGGTCCCCTACCACAAAGCCCTAGGGAGTTACACAAAGGACATGTGGGCACAGGAGGCAGAGCCCAGGTCTGGCCTCCAGCTGGAGCAGAGCCTTTGGTGGTTTCCAGTCTCATGGGGCAGCAGAAACAGGGACCTGTGTGTGACAAGGAACCTGTGATCTCCTGGAGTCAGGGCACCTGGGCAGATACTCACTGCACAGCGCCGTGCCAGCTGTGACAGGTTAACCTCCTGGCCCAAGGGAAGATGGGCAGTGAGGGCCTTCAGGACTCTGAGCCGCTGACCCTCGGACAACACTGGCACCTCCAGCTCATGAGGAAATGCTGTCTGCACATCGGTGGGCAGGTCCTGGACACGGCTTGTGGTGGCCACAACCATCAGAGGAGGGCACCTGCAGACCGGAGTGGGCAAGGTGTGAAACACGGCTGCTAGCTCCTGAGTCTGGTGCCAGGACTGGGGAGGGATGCTGAGGGCAAACCGTGAAGGGGACTCTGTTTCACACGGGGAGCTCACTGAGGACTTCAACCTAGTGTTTCCCTCTAAACGCAAGACCGCACCCTCCTCTCTCTGGATACTCCTAAGAACTGGCCCCAAGGACGGGTAGGTGAGATTTCTGAGAAGCTAGCATGGTGTGAGGAACTGAAGAATGGCTGAAAAGGGGCCTTCTCCTTCATAACTTGCCCGCTCTATAAATACCTGCTGAGAGGGTCCACATCGAGGAGGAGGTGACGCAGTGTGGCCACAACACGGGCATCCTCACCCAGGCCATCTCGGTCCCGGCCCAGAAGGTCCACAGCTGTCAGCAGGAGGACTGCAGGCCTGCAGCAGCGGGCCCGGGAGAAGGTGGCCCGCAGCTTTGTCTCCACAGCCCTACTGCTATCTGCACAGAGGCTGGAGCAAGGCACCTGGGGAAGAGACCGGATGGGTCTGTACAAGGGAGAAGTCTGACTAGAGCGGAGGTGGGAGGAGTCGAAAGGCAGGCGCAGGCCATCTTTGTGAGCAGGGATGGGTGGAGGAGGTACACTGGCCCTGTGGGAGCGTCTGTTCACTCTAGCCATTGCTTAGAATGTGCAGCCCCGAGACCCCTCCTTCCTGAAAGGATCTCTTAGCAGCTGAGCATCAAGGGGCTATATTCCCTGGACTCCTGGGTTGAAGTGTTAGGGCTGCCAAATGGTAATGTGGGAACACAGGAAGAGAGAGAAGGGCAGGTTCTGAGCTCTGTGGAAGTGATTGGGGTTCGCTCCAGAGGCCTTCACCTTCAGCAAATGGAGCCCAAGGCGGCTGCATGCGACCGTGACTGCTGTGGTCTTCCCGCTGCCTGGGGGACCCCGCAGAAGCACACAGCTGGCTCCCGTGAGCAATGTTCCTCTGCAATTAGAGAACAGATACTGTCCCCCATTTTCTGCCAAAATGTTAAGACCCCAATAACCCCTGGATCTCATAAGCATCCTGTCTCTCCTTGTGCATCCCTGACCCCCATCCAGGCAGTCTCCACAGTCTGAGGCCTTGTCTCATATCATCTCTGGTGCTCTGCTAGAAGCACCGAGAACATTTCACAGCCACAGACCAGTGAGCCTTCAGTGAAGCCTAGCTTGATAGGTCTGGTCTGAAGAGCGCACGGAGGGGTCTGGATTTGGACTTGGGCCACTGGAGTGGGGCATTATGTCCTCTGGGGAATGTAGTGGTAGAGGCCAGGACGGCGCACGGGCTCCCCAAGCGGAGAAGCAGCTCCAGAGACAGCTGCCTGGGAGTCCGCTCGTTTCAGGGAGTAGCCTGTGGCCTGGCTGTGGATCTCCGACTCTGAGTAGACGACTGGAAGCTGCTTCCCTGGATGCTGCTCTACGGGGAGGCCCTTCTCACAGCCCAGAGTCACACCTCCTGGTGTGGCCTCACTCACCCAGGTTGCATGTGAGGCTTCAGGACAGCACACAGCCCATTTACCAAGTCCTCCAGGCCTGGGGAAGACAAGCTGTCCCAGGGTGGGGACTTTCCTGAAGGCAGTGGTGGGACACGACTCAGAGCAGTACCAGCCTGTGAGAGTAGGAAGAAGCTCGCCGAGGTTCTACAGGGCCCCCGCCCCTTTGAAGCTCTCCTCCCTCCCAAGGCCTTACCATGTATACAGAGGTGTGGGTGGTATCGGCCAGGAAGGCACTGGCTGGCCCATCTGGAGCCTCTCCAACTGTTTTCTTCACTTTGAAAAACACCTCCCGCCACCTGTAAGAAAGGAGGGTCATTGACCCAAGACCAAGAGTCCACATCTGCACCTCTTCCAGAGCAGGTGGTTTTCTCATAGAGGACCAACTTAGGAGCAGCACAGGTCAGTGCCCTGAGACTGATGAGGCAGGCGGGGGGCCTGATAGGAAGGAAATGGGGGATACAGAAGGGCAACCCCCTCATTACAACCATCAAATAGCCCAGGAGGGCATCTCTCCAGGCATATGGCCTAGCCACCTATTCCAAAAGGTGAAGCAGCCATCATTAGACACAACCACCTGTGGCCGTTCCCCTCAGCTTCAGAACAGTCTCTCCCTCCTACAGATCTGCACCAGAGTCCCAGATCTCAGACGCAAGTGTCCCTTAATTTTTATTCAATAATTCAACTAACTCTAACTAAAGTTAGATTCTTTCATCATGGCATCTAGGCCTGGAGAAGCTAAGGCAGGAAGGTCGTAAGACAGACCAGGCTGGGCTATGAAGTGAGAGAGTAATTCTCTGTTCCAGAATTATCTGTGATGCTTTATTGATTGTTTTTTATGTATATGAGCACACTGTAGCTCACTAAGCCATCTCTCCAGCTTCCCTGTGAAGCTTTAAAAATAAGTACTTTTCATGCATTCTGTGAGTCCATTCAACAGGCTGGTGCCTGCCAGGATCAGGGGACAAGGAAAGAAAGAGGGAGTGGTTGTTCATGCCCATGGTCTCTTTGTGTGGTTAGGAGAGCTCAAGAATCAGGGCCGTTCGCACTTTTGTCACTACGACAAAACCTACTGAGTTGTACACTCGTTTATTTTGAAAGAGGTCTGTGTCTCCTAGAATGGACTCGAATCTAACCTCAGAGGGTAAGAGAGGCTCAAGGGGTGGAGCAAACCCAAGCTCAGCACTCTGGGGCAGAGGCAGGAGATCTCCACGAGTTGGGGGGCCAGCCAGGTTTACATAGCAAGTTCCAGGACAGCAGGGACTACACAGAAAGACCCTGTCTCAAGTTCTCCCACCCCCAAAAAGTGTAAGAAGATGAATCACAACACACACACAGTAATTTCAAAAATTAGTGCTAGGGCCAACCAGATTGTCAGTAGGTAAAGGCACCTGCTAGCAAGCCTGACTACCTGAGTTCAATCCTGGGAATTCACAGGGTAGGAGTGAACCGACTCTTACAAGTTGTCTTCTGGGGAGCTGGAGAGATGTCTTGGGGGTTAAGAGCACTGACTGCTCTTCCAGAGGTCCTGAATTCAATTCCCAGCAATCACGTGGTGGCTCACAACCATCTGTAATGGGATCTGGTGCCCTCTGTTGGTGTGTCTGAAGACAGCGACAGTGTACTCATATACATAAAATAAGTCTTTTAAAAAACAAGTTGTCAGCCGGGCGGTGGTGGCGCACGCCTTTAATCCCAGCACTTGGGAGGCAGAGGCAGGCGGATTTCTGAGTTCGAGGCCAGCCTGGTCTACAAAGTGAGTTCCAGGACAGCCAAGGCTACACAGAGAAACCCTGTCTCGAAAAAAACAAAAAACAAACAAAAAAAACAAACAAACAAAAAAAACAAGTTGTCTTCTGATCTCCATGAGCTCCTGACACACATTTTTTTATTCAAGATAGGCATTTCTCTGTGTAGCCCTGGCTGTCCTAGAACTTGCTTTGTAGACCAGACTGACTTCAAACTCGTAGAGATCTACCTGCCTCTTCAAGTGTTAGAATTAAAGCTGTGTGCCACCATGCCTAGCCCAACACACATTTTATAAATTAAATGCAATTTATTTATTTATTTATTTATTTATTTATTTTTGGTTTTTCGAGACCAGGTTTCTCTGTGTAGCCCTGGCTCTCCTGGAACTCACTTTGTAGACCAGGCTGGCCTCGAACTCAGAAGTCCTCCTGCCTCTGCCTCCCAAGTGCTGGGATTAAAGGCGTGCGCCACCACCGCCCGGCTAAATGCAATTTTTTAACAAAAGAAGCTGAACAGTAGTGGCACACACCTTTTTCCCCATAATAATTTATTTATTCACTTTACATTCTGATCGCAGGCCCCCTTCTCCTCCCAGTCCCCTCTCACACAGCTTCTCTACCCAATTCCCCTCCCCTTGGGTACCAATCTATCCTGGCCCATCAAGTCACTTGGTGGCACACACCTTTAATCACAGCACTCAGGAGGCAGAGGCAGGTGACTCTCTGAGTTCAAGGCTAGCTTGGTCTACAGAGTGAGTTCCAGAACAGCTAGGGCTACACAAACAAACCCTGTCCCAAAGTAAAAAATAAAATATAAATAATGTTAAATATTACTTCATCCTTTGAAAGGAAAAGACCACACAGACCCTAGGTTCGTCCTGGCTCTATCTGATGGGTGTGGGGTGCGACTGTATTCTATGCAATCTGGAGGCACAGTCAAGGCTGAGCAGTCACTGGCCAGCAGCACAGAGAGCCAGAGATATTTAAGCTATTAACAGGGAAGAGGGTAAGTGCAGATTTCAGCCGGTAACCCAGTCTCCTAGAAACATCACTAAATACTCATCCTTTAATCCCTAGGCAGCGAGATACCATGGAACAGTGTATACTCTAGGCCTAAGACCACCGGGATGCAAACGCCTCTACTTAAAACGTCTTACAGTAGCCAAGCTGCCCACTGGCAGCGAAGGTGGCTTCAAAACAGATGAAGGTTTTTGCTACAAAATTCAAAAAGTGGGGCTGGGGACATGGCTCAGTCGGTGAAGTACTACACAAACAAGTATAAAGACCAGAGTTTAAAGCCCTAGACCCACATAAAGGATGCCTATACGACAGTCTGCCCATAATCCCAGCAAGCAGGGAGATGGGGATGATCAGGGCAGGCTGCCTACACAGAGTGTCAGGTGCAGCGAGAGATCCTGCCTCAAAATACAAAGAGCAACCGGGCGGTGGTGGCGCACGCCTTTAATCCCAGCACTTGGGAGGCAGAGGCAGGCGGATTTCTGAGTTCGAGGCCAGCCTGGTCTACAGAGTGAGTTCCAGGACAGCCAGGGCTACACAGAGAAACCCTGTCTCGAAAAACCAAAAAAAAAAAACAAAGAGCAACTGAAGGCACTAATATCCGCCGTGGGGCTTCCACCCGTGTGCACTTGCACACCCACGCACTCAAGCTCACAAACCCAAAATGAATTTCCTCTGAGTTATTCTGGTTGACAGTGGATGTGGTTGAAAACTAAAAACATAAGGAAAAAGATGTGCTGTGTATGAAGCCTGGAGCTTGGTGCGTGCTAGGTGAAAGCTGTTTGTGAGCTGTGCTCTAACTCAGAAAACTGCACCTCACTGTAGGCTGGGCAGGGCACAGCCTCGCGCCTCTATCAAGCATCCTATTGGTACATTCTTGAAGCAATGCACAGGAAAGCAATGAGGGGTGACTATGTGGGGAGTTAGGAAGGCACCATCTTCTTCAGTGGGGAATTGGTACTCCACTTCAGTGAGTAGAAAGGCCACTGATCTAGACCCTTCCAGAGCCCTGAGGGGCCTGGGGCCTGGGGCCGGGTGGGGCACACAGAGCAGCTGATGGCTCTAGTGTAGCAGCTTTGGTTCAAGAAGCCGAGTACAAAGGAGGCTGAAGAGGGTCCCTCCATGATGGAGCTCCTTCTAGGGAATATAAGATCTTTGGGTTTCTATTATCAAGCCTGAGGGACTAAACATTTATGCTGGAGAGATGGCTCAGCAGTTAAGAGCACTGGCTGCTCTTCAAGAGGTCCTGAGTGCAAATCCCAGCAACCACATGGTGGCTCACAACCCTCTGTAACGGGATCTGATGCCCTTTTCTGGTGTGTCTGAAGACAGCTACAGTGTACTCACATAAATAAATTTAAAAAAAATTAAAAAACAAAACATTTATACCTGCTCTTGGACTCACCAGCTTACTGCCCCGACCCTGCTTTCCTTAGGACCTGCTAAGCACTCAGAAGGTGGCCAGGGTCCCAGAGCTGGGTCAGCAGCAGTGCAGAGAATGGCCTGCTGAGTCTCAGACCACCTGTTTTCCTTTGTAGGACTAAGTGTGGGAGGTCTGCAGGTCTTCTACAGAAAACCAAGTCAGGGGCTGTGGGTTTAGTTTAGTTGGTAGAATGACTGCCCACCTCCGAAAAATATCAGGACTCAGGAGGTAGAAGCAGGAAGATCAGAAGTTCAAGGCCACTGGTTAGCCTGGGCTATGTGTTCTCAAAAAGAAAGAAAGAAAGAAAGAAAGAGAGAGGACCAACCTAAGTCAGGTTGGGTATGGTAATATATACCTTCAATCCCAGAATTTGGGACACAGAGGCAGTTTGGGTATCTGTAATCTCTAGGCCAGCCAGGGCTATGAAGTGAGACACTGTCTCAGAATGATTCAACTAAATCACGTATGGTAATCTTAGCACTCAGGAAGCTGGGCCTGGAGAATTACTCCAAGTTCAAGGTCATTGGGGTTCATAGTGAGTTTGGGGCTACCCTGAGCTACAGAGTAAGACCCTGATTCAAAGTTACGGCACTTCATAGTGAGTTTGGGGCTACCCTGAGCTGCAGAGTAAGACCCTGATTCAAAATTACGGCACTTCATAGTGAGTTTGGGGCTACCCTGAGCTACAGAGTAAGACCCTGATTCAAAATTACGGCACTTCATAGTGAGTTTGGGGCTACCCTGAGCTACAGAGTAAGACCCTGATTCAGAATTACGGCACTTCATAGTGAGTTTGGGGCTACCCTGAGCTACAGAGTAAGACCCTGATTCAAAATTATGGCACTTCATAGTGAGTTTGGGGCTACCCTGAGCTACAGAGTAAGACCCTGATTCAAAATTACGGCACTTCATAGTGAGTTTGGGGCTACCCTGAGCTGCAGAGTAAGACCCTGATTCAAAATTACGGCAGCAGTTCTTAGGCATTTGTTGAGGACAGAGACAGGAGACTGGTAAGTGCCGGTCTGGAGGCCAGCCCCTGGTGTGGACCAGGGGTATAACACTGCCCTTATCTGAGCAGGGCTGTCTTGAGCTAGGGAACACCGGCACCAACAGGAACCAGGCTCTGGAATGCTGACAAGGATGAGCCAGGCATTCTTGGCAGGTGTCTCTCTTGGCATAGGACACAGGATGAGGTAGAAACCCTGCGAATCATAGCTGCTGCTGTTGGGTTTCCAATCTGTCAATTGAGCTCTCCTGATAAAACACAAGGGGGTGCAGTCCTCCCTGGAGTCCTTGACACTCTCGAGGTTCTCTTTTCCTTAATAAATCTTTTTTGGGGGAGGAGGTTTCAAGACAGGGCTTCTTTGTGTAGCCCTGGCTGTCCAGGAACTTGCTCTGTAAACCAGGCTGGCCTCAAACTCACAAAGATCCATCTGCCTCTGCCTCCCGAGTGCTGGGATTAGAGGTGTGCTTCTCCACCACCTGGCCCCTTAATAAATCTTCTAAATAAACTTAAGAACAACAAAAGTGGGGAAGGGCAGCGAGACTGCTCCGCATGTAAAGGTTCCTACTGCCAAGACCCACAGGTTAGAAGGCGAGAGCCTTCTCCTGAGGGTAAGTTTGATCTCCACAAGTGAGTGTGAGTAGCACACACATGCACTCTTAAATACACGAGAACAAGATAAACACAAAAGAAAAACAAACAAACAAAAAAACAGGACAGGAAATGGGAAACCAGTCTAGAGAAGACAGGACCACTGCCTGGGGTACAGTTACACTTTCTTCCTTTCATAGACAGCCAAAGTAGTCTTAAGTTTTCCCCCCAAAGCTCTGGTTGGCCTTGAACTCACCATGAAGTCAAAGCTGTCCTTGAACTCATGATCTTCCTATCTGTTTCCCAAGTGATACAATTACAGATGTCCACCACCAAGCCCAGCTTGTGTGTTGGGGATTGAACCCAGGGCCTTCTGTCAAGCGAGCCAAGTGCTCCACACTTGGCTGTTATCTCCAGCTCCATTGAAATGTTATTTACAGCTGGGCTGTGTTGGCGCATGCCTTTAATCCCAGCACTTGGGAGGCAGAGGCAGGTGGATTTCTGAGTTTGAGGTCAGCCTGGTCTACAGAGTGAATTCCAGGTCAGCCAGAGCTATACAGAGAAACCCTGTCTCGAAAAACCAAAAAAAAAAAAGTTATTTATTTAACGTTGTGTGTGTCTGCGTATAATAGGAATCATATACAGCCGCCGCCCCCATCCTCCACGTAACCTGTCTTTGATTATGATCATTTGGGAACCAGAAAGTGCTTTTTTTTTCCCTCTCTCTCCAGCAATAACAAAATATCCTTTGACACAAAATTATTATATACAACTTGCAGAGAGAAGCCTGTGGAATTGCACTCAGGTTGAGTCAGGACTACAGTGAGGAGGCAGCGGCATACCTGGGCAGTCTCTCCAGGCTTCCTTCCAGGATCTCAACTTGCCCAGCCGTTGACACACACAGAACATCCCCTTCCTGGACCACCCTGCAACACACAGTGGCCTCAGTCAGCTCACAGCGGGAGTCAGGAGTGTGTTCCTGACATATCTGGGCCTCCTTCCCCTAAGACCCACAGCTTTCCAGGTGATGTTCTAGGGGACAATTAAGACTTAGACCACACTGGGCAACGAGACCAGAGACCAGAGCTGGAGAGGGTTCTCTTTGACCAAATGGTCCTTTTTTTTTCTAGAATGTCCCAATTCACCTCATGCTTACTCTAAGGCTCCCTGCCACAATACTGCCTATAATGTAACTTCTCTTAAGCCAGTAGCTCGGGGTACCTGGATCTGAGACATGGGATGGGAGAAGGGGGACAAGGTGAGGTGTTCTTTTCCATTCAGCTGACCTGGGTGTCTGAAAGTGCTGGTACAGAACACGGTCATAATTTCCATTGGCACTGTAGTGAGGCGAGGACAGAATTTCAATGTGTAACTCTTGAGCAAACGGAGGCCCAGGCAGTGGCGAACAGCTTCCTTTGTCCTCAGAGGCAATGGAGCCTTCCAAATACCTCTAATGGGGAGACAATCACCACCTTACAACAACCTCCAAGAGTCAGGCTTTACACTCTTAGCAGCCAGTACTACATCTGCCTTGTCTTTTCCTTATCAAGGCTAGTGACCTGAGACAGCCAAATTGTAGACTTGTCACCCTTAGAAAACCGAAAGCTCTCCTAATGTGAGCCAACTCTGGACTGGTTCCAAAAAGCTGCCTGTAAAGACAAGATTTCAGGGCTTTTAAAACTTGTCACCCCAAGGCCACTGAGGGGCAAAGAGAAGTATTTCCATAAGTCCCTTTTTCCTGTTTGTCACTGAGACAGTTTCATGTGGCCCAGATTGGTAGCTATGTTGGTGGGAGTGCTCTTGAGATCCTAATCCTCCAGCTCCCGCCAGCCAAGTGTTGGGATTACAGGCATGCACCACCCTTCTCTCTACAAGCTCTTTAAATGACAGAAGGCAGCTACAGAGTTGGCGGAAGTGGTCTTTGGTGAGACAGGCCTCTGGTCGTGGGAAAAGGCTATAATTTTGTTTCATTCCACAGCTTAGCTTCACCCATTCATTTTCCTGCATCAGCTTCTCAAGAACTAGACAGGAGCCACCACAGCCAGCTTCAGGTATGTCTTGACGCCACTGAAGGGCTGGCCAGCTGACTGACCTCCACTGTCCCAGTCTTCTTCAGACAGAAGGAAACCTTAAACACTTACTCTCATATGGACATCTTAGCGGATGGGTTTGGTTTGTCTGGTCTGGGTGCTGGGAGAGTGCTCTTTCCCTGAGCCACACCCTAGGTCCACCTTACAGTATTAAACAGTCACTCACCTAACATTGATGGGCATGTTTTGTTTCTACATATGGCCACTGGGCACCTGAGGGAGGCTAAATCAACTCCACATCTGGTGTTAACTAGTTAATTTTAAGTGCCTAAGGCTTCCTTTCAAGCCAGCATCAGTCTAAACCATACATTTATCTGCTTTGAAACTAAACTGTAACTGTCCTCCCTCGAGCACAACTGTATTTTTAAAAGGCAGAAACCAAACACTTCAAGAACTTCTCTTAAATGTATTTAATAAGACATATTAAACAGGAGTACCAAAGGTAACAAATAGCCCTTTCAAGTTATGTACAATATGTGACCAAGGACTAGACAGTGTGAAATCATATATGATATATATTTGTTTATATATATATATATTTGTTAGGAGATATATATATATATATATATCTCCTAACAAATATCGAAAATGTTAGAGGAGGAAGAAATGATGTTAAAGTTGTGGTTATAAAATCATGAAAAGGATTTATGTAGGTGTCGTGTTTAGGTAGGCCTTGAAGGAAATTGGTAACTTTATCAGATAAAGTTAGAACACGAAGTCAGTCAAGGAAAAGCAGAAGTCAAAGAAAGGTACTAAGACACCATGCTAATGTAGCAAGACAGTTTGTTAATAGAAAATGAGTAAACAAGACGAAGAGACCTTAAGTGCAAAGTCCCATTGTAAGGCACAGGGGACCTAAATTCTACAACTTTTTAGCCTTTCAACTCTGTGAAGACAGGTAAGAGAGCAAAAGGAAAAGAAAGCATTCCTAACCTGAATTCTGAGCTCTCCCACTTCCAGAGGGTCACAGCCGAGATTAAAAGCCAGAGTGGCAGGCACAAACACCAGTCCGTCAGCGAGTGGCTCTCCCAGCTGCCCAGAGTTGGGTCCCAGTCTCTCGGACAGGTTCCAGCGAGGCTCTAGAACATGTACTTGAGCCAAGTGAGGCTGGGAGGTGTTTGGTAACTCTCCGACTCGGGCCACCCATACCCATTCGCCCTGGAAAAGCCCGAGACTCCGCAGACAGCTCCGGCTCACACCTAGTGCATCTCCAGTCCCTCCCAGAACTCCTTGGAGTTGCCGGACTGAGTGGGAAACTGCAAAGGAAGATACTACGGGCGGGGGTGGGGCATGGCTGTGGTCCCTACTCTCCGGGCCCAATTTGGCTCGCCCGCGGAGCTCGGTTACAGCCACCCGTGTCCCCGGGCCCAGCAACCCTTGCAAGGCGGGTCGCGTCTCCAACACTCGCGGACCGGGTACGGGTAGGGTCTCCCCGCGGCGCACCAGTAGCGGTCCGACTCGAGGCCCAGGCCCAGGCCCCGGAGACGAGCCAAGCAGCGCCCAGCCCAGGGCCGGAGGCCGCCGCACAAGCCGCGCTCGCACTCGCGCCCCGGGGCCCAGCGCCAGGACCTGCAGCAGCGCGCGGCTCACCAGCAGAGGCGGAGGCCCGGGTCCTCGCTGCTCGCACTGGGAGCCGGACCCTTCCACGGCTGCCACGAGCAGCGCGGGCCCGGCAGGACTTTCGCTCGCCGGCCGCAGCGCCAGCACTAGGCCCAGCCCCGTCGCTTGCCATGGGCCCCCGGGCGGCAACAGCACCGCCAATGGTGGTGTCTCAGTCGGGAAGGGTTCTAGGACGCGCAATACAGCCAGCGCCATGGCGAGGGAGCATGAAGCAGCCCTACTTCCGGAAGTAGGGAGCGGAAAAAGTCCCCGGCGCGAGCGGCGTTTCCGCTTCCGGCAGGAAAGTGGGCGGGGTGTCGGTCCCTGGGAAGAAGTACTGTGCGGGAGTGGGGGGTGGGGTGGGGGCGGTGCGGGAGTGGGGGGTGGGGTGGGGGCGGTGCGGGTGGTTAGACCGCCGCCTCGATTGTCGTCGACGCACGCGCTCTTTGAATTTGAGTGTAGGAGCATTTACCTTTACAATTCGGTAGGGCAAGTAGCGTCCTCTCCGCCATCATGCCCCATAACATGAGCTCAATATTTAACTGATCAAGAGTTATTGGTGTGAAAAGTGGAAGGAGTCCATTTTCCTGAGGACATCTTTGCAGTTTGTCCCGCTCAGCTGTAGGTGCTGAGGTTTGAGGGTTACCGGGAACGTTGTAGGAGGGAGTGGTAGGATAAAACTACCCCAGACATGCTTATGCCAATCTATCTATGTAGTGGCTCCTGGCTGAATTAATGCATGTGACTCATGTAGCCCTGTAGCTTGGTGTTGCCACACCTCTCCTAACACACCCTACTTAAAGCCCATGTTCCAGCTCCTTGGGTCCTTAGTATTCTCTGTCCTTCTACTCTGACCAAACTTTAAGATTGAACAGTTTACCTATTCTCTCAAACCCGTTGCTCTACCCTAATAATCCTCGGAGAGCTACAGGAAAGAAGGCGACAGAGAAGAAAAGGGTTGGAGGTTTCCGTGATGGGAACTGAGCCAACAGTTTTCCTGTAGCTCAGATCTCATCTTTGTCTTTACTGCTCCATTACATTCAGTGATAGGTCACATTTCTTTTTTTAATGGCTTATTTTATTGTACCTGCATTGGTGTTTTGCCTGCATGTATGTCTATGTCAGTGTGTTAGGTCCCCTGGAACTGGAGTTACAGACAATTGTGAGTGACAGGTGGGTGCTGGGAATTGAACCTAGGCCTGCTGGTAGAACAGTTAGTGCTCTTAACAGCTGAGCCATCTCTCCAGGTCCCAAAAGGTCTCCTTTCTAATTAACAGCTACAACATTTTTGTCAAATACATTTAATCAATATATTGGATTGTGGCTATTCCCCTTTTCTGGACCTTGTATTTTCTTTCAGTTGCTGTCAGGCTGTCTCCTTTCTTTTACCGTTGAACCTCTAGAGATAGTCTTCTGTTTTGTATAGTATACATTCTGGAACAATCTGGACGTCAGATATCAGAAAGTTGAATATTGACTACATGTGTTAAGGTATCTTTTTCCCCCAGAACATGAAAAAATATTTAGATTTCTGAGTATAGCTCCTGGAAATACCTTAGGTCATAAACCTGAAATTGTCCTGGAGATGTAATTCAGTTGGCAGGGTGTTTGTCTGGTATGGGTGTTACCCTGGGTTTGCTCTCAAGCACTTTATAAAACCAAGTGTGGTTGGGTTTATAGATTCCTGTCTTCCTAGCACCAAGGTAGGTAGAGGCAACAGCTACAAGGTGAATTTGGAGCCAGCCTAGGATACATGAGAACTTGCTCAATGGAACTCCATTCTCTCTTTTTGTTGTGTTTCTTCTTTTTGTACGTGCATGTGTTCATGTATATGCACATGTGTAATGGTACTTATGCACATATGTGACAAGTTTCCTGGGGAAATTCAACACAAGTTTTCCCACCCCAGATAGGGATCTCATAACAGACCAAAACCATAAATACCAGCTAAGTCCAACTTGATGAACCAATGGGGTTTATTGGGGTTAATTATAGGAATGTGGGTGAGGGGTTACTCACAGGAGCAGAAATGACTCAAAGACAGCTGCATGAGCATAGCCTGCTCCAGTGTGGTGGGAACCTTGAGCATGCTGCACACAGCCTGCAGGCAGCTTAGCAGTTGAACAGTGTCCTTTCCAGGTGCCTCCTCTGGTCTATAAACCTCCACCAGGCAGTTGATGTGGCCTGGCAGTCTTCTTTGCAGTTTGTCTTTACTTATCTTAGAGGGACTTCTCAGTTTTTATTGCTTACTCTGACAGGAAGCCTAGTGAATCTAGTCAGTTTCAGGGACTTCCTGAAGTTATTTTGAGTTGCTTGCCTTCCTGCTTAATAAGCTTCCTGCAGGATGGAATGTTTTAATCGGGGAGGAAACCGTTAGAAAATACAGGTTTCTCCAGGCATGGTGGCACAAGCCTTTTATCCCAGCACTCAAAAGGCAGCAGATCTCTGTGAGTTCAAGGCCAACCTGGTCTACAAATCAAGTCCAAGACAGCCAGGGCTTGTTACACAGAGAAACTCTGTCTCAAAAGACCAAAACAAAACCCCAAAGGTTTCCTTTGAAATTGCTCTCAAAATAATAATAATAATAATAATAATAATAATAATAATAATAATTATTATTATTATTATTATTTTGAGGTAGGGCTTCTGACCATAACCTAGAGTTAACTGATTGGCTAGACTAACTGGCCAGCAGAGCAGAGGACTCCTTTTGTGCCTGCCCTCCTCAGTGCAGGGATTGTGGGTGCGTGGCCACACCCAGGTCCTTCTTGAGGATGCTGGAGGTGGCCTGAGTATCCAGCCCAGGCGCTCATGCTCTTGCAGCAAGTGCTGATGATGAGGATGGCCACTGTATTTCCACAGACCGCCCCTTTGTCCTTCTCAGTTTCTTGAGGGCTGCTCTTGAATTCACTGTGGAGCCTGATCCTTCTGCTTCCAACTCTCAAGTACTGGATTTTTTCTTTTCTTTTTTTTTTGAGACAGGGTTGCCTGGATGGCTTTGAACTCATGGCAGTCTCACCTCAGCCTCTTGAGTTTGAGAATTAGAGATGTGCACCATCATGCCTGGCTACATTGGTGCTTACATACACATTATATATTGGGGATTTAACCTAGGGCCTCACACATGCTTGGCAGGCACTGAGCTCCAATCCCAGTCCCTCATTTTATATTGCAAAACAGCATGCAAATAGGACTGCCTGTGATGGTATTGTAATCCCAGCACTTTAGAGGTAGAGGAAAGATGATTTCAAGTTCAAGGACAGCCTGAGGTACGTGTAGCAAGATCTTGTAGCAAGAACAAAAAAAAAAGAAGGCGTTGGGGACTTGGATTCATGCAGAAAAAAACAAAAACAAAAAACAAACAAACAAACAAACGAAAAAACCCCACTAGCAGCCTAACTCTCAGTCCCTTGCTTTCTAGAGGAACCAAGGACTGCAGGTCTAAAGGGTCTACACAGTCAGAGGCAAGTTTATGCCTCAGGACAATAGTGCATCTTGAGGCTTGGGTATGAGCAAGGACATCTGTTGCTCAGTTCCATCTGAGAACAACTGCCTCAGTTATACTCATACAGATACGGATAACCACCAGCGAATAAACATCTTTCTTCCCCAGGCTCCTCCCCCTGCAAACAAAAGTAGAAATGCAGCCCACTGTGTGTTGCCCTCAACTCATTGTTAGTCATAAAGTAAAATGCTATTTCTGTATGAGAGCCACCCCACACTCACTCTTGAAAACACTATAAGCTCCTACTTGTCTGAAGCTTCCCTGGCAAAGATCACTGGACACCTCCTAGTTGCAAAATCAAGGCGTTATATTCAGTGTTTAGCACACACTACCTGCCTCTGGCCATTGTGACACTGGTTCCTTCTAACTGTCTTTCACCACTTACGAGTCACCTTCAACTCATCCTTTCCCTAATACTGTCTCCCCAATCCAGTGACTCACCGAATCCTGTTGACTGTACACGTCTCCGGAGCCCATCCTCTCTTCTTCATTCCATTTTTTTTTAAATCATTCATGTGCATGTGTCTGAGTGTGTGCAGGTGCCCATGGAGGCCAGAGGAGGGCGTCAGACCCCCATGGAGCTGGAGTTACAGGCCAGCTGATGTGGGTGCTGGGAGCCTAGTTTAGGTCCTCTGGAAGAACAGCAAGTACTTTTAACCACTGAACCTTGTCTTTCCCATTCTGTTGCTGAAGTTTTAAAATTACGTGTAAGTGTGTGTGTGTGTGTGTGTGTGTGTGTGTGTGTGTGTCAGATCCCTTGGGGCTGGAGTTACAGGCAATTGTGAAGTAGCTAATGTGGGTGCTGGGAACTGAATTCAGGTTTTTTGGAAGAGCACCGAGCACCGTCTTCCCAACCCCCATCTTTCCCATTATTGTGGCTACTGCGCTTTGTGTAAGGATTATTGACTATTTGTTTTGTTATTTGTGCCAAGGCCTCTTACCTCTTACCTGTGGAACAAACGGCCGGCCACAGGCTTACTTGTAACTTTTTAATTCTGAGAGTTGTTTTTTTGTTGTTGTTGTTTGTGGTGGCCGGTGGGTTTTTAGTCTTTGTTTCTTGTTTTGTTTTAAGAGGTTCTTACTGTAGTCCAAACTGGGTCTACAACTGGCCATAGCTAAGGCTGGTCTGTAACTCATGATGTCTTGCCTCTACCTTCCGAGAGCTGGGATTACAGGGTCAAACCACCACACTTCCAGTTTTTTAATGTAGTCTATTGGCTACTAGGATAACTAAAATATATTCATCCATGTCACTCTGAGGTTTGTGTAATTTATGTGATTGTAATTTAATCATCTCTTAATACAAGTCTGTGAACCTCATTAGAGTGAGAACTACCTGAGGGCAAGAACCCAGTCTTACCAACTAGAACACTAGCTTGGGTGCGGCGGCGGCTCAGGTAGGGAACGATGAGGCTGCTTTTCCACTTCATTCTCAGTGGCTCAAAACGCAGCAGTTTTACCGATCCCAGCACCCTCGCAGTAGCTACAGGGACCCTCGTCTTGAAGCTGCAGCAAGCTAGCTGCAAGCTAGTGTTTCTTATTTTATTTCAGTCCGGTTCCACTGCTGATAGGCTTCCCCTCTGCTCCTCTGCAACTGTGATCTAGGACAGACTTGATGAATACCCGGGAGTACCCTTGGGAGTCTTTTCTATCAATTTCACGTGTGCAATGTGAGCTACTTTAAGTTCCTGTGAAGAAAGGTGCCCTTTTCGTGTTAGGGCCTTTATCCTCCAGTCCGAACGAACCAGGGCAGGTAGAAGAGCAGGGGAAAACGTGAGAGCCACTTCTGGAGGGAAGGAGCAGAGCTCAAAGGACTGAAGAATAGCAGAGGACGACGCACAAGGCGACGCCGGAGAACAGATCTACCAGCCAAGCTCGGGTTTCCCTATGGCCCCGCCTCCTCCACGAAGCCCGACCCTTTCTAGGGCGGGACCTTCCACTCCAACCAATTCTGGGAGCCGAACCCTGGCGGTTTGTACTCTTTTATTCCAATGAGAAAAAAGGGAAGCTGCTTGGCTCCAATGACCAATCCGAGGAGGCGGCGCCTGGTTGTCAGGCAGGTTTGTAAGAGTTCGGGCCAATTGGAAGCGCAGCCACGGCTCGGCCCGGGCGCAGCGCGCAGGCGGTGGCGAAGAGACGCCGAGCGGGCCGAGTGCGGCCGAGCAGAGCCGGAGCCGGAGCCGGAGCCGGAGCCGGAGCGGGGCCGCAGGAGCCGGGCCGGGTGTGGACCGGCCGAGATGCCCTATAAACTGAAGAAGGATAAGGTGAGCGTGGCCTTTCCCCTCGCGCCTCCCCCGCCGGGCCTGCGCGCAGCTCTGGGAGCGGCCCGAGGCAGGCCCGGGACAGCCTCAGACTGACCCTCTGGTCCGGCCCCCCGCAGCACTCCCGCGGCCAGCCCCAGGGCCGCGCGGCTGGCAGCACCCCCAGCACGTGCAGCAGCTGGGACAGCTCTTCGTCTTTGCTCGGACAGATTTCCCCCAACCTATCCCTCTTCCCTTCCTCTTTGCTCCTATCCCCGGCCCCCTCCAGATCAGCTCCACTCCCAGCTCACTCCCTTGCTTTTTCTCCCCGCCTTTCTCTGTCCCCGATCCCCCACGGTTTGGGACAGTCCTCATCTAAGACCGCATCTCCCTCCAGTACTCCCCCCACCCCCGCCCTGTGCACCCCCTTCCCTCTTCTCCTCACCAGCTTAAAGACGGCCTCTCTACAGTTTTGTACAGAGTCCCTTCTCCCTCCACGACAAGCCCCTGACCTAGAACCGCTCTGCTTTTTCTCTCCTCCGCCCAAATCTGGCCTAGGCCCCTCCCTCGAGTCTTCCTTTACACACAAACTTGTAAGCCAGGACCGAGCCCTTCCTTCTGTTGATGGAACCCCAGAACGTCGGTGCTGGAAGGGAGCTTTGGAGCACATGCATTGTAGTATCCTAGTGGTACAGATGAGGAGACTGAGGCGGTGTCAGAGGAAGGGACTTGTCCAAGGTCACACATCCTGCTGGAGGCCCAGTTGCAATCTCAGGTCTCCGGACTTGGAGGGCTCTTCTGTGCAAGTGCCTAACTGGCATCAGCTGGCTTCCATGTTCACCCTAGACAGGACGCGGTTTCTAATCTGAAGAGGCTCCTCCCTGTATTCCTTAGGATAACCTTTGCATTTCCTTTTTGCATCAGGACAGGGTTTCTCTTTCTTAGGATATATTAAGCAGAAATCTGGCCTGTTCTGTTTAGTTTTCTTCTCATCCTGCAGTCCGGTACACTTGGTTGTAATGTCCTTACACGGGCCATTTCTTTATTATTTTCAGTGACAAAGATCTAACCCGGGGTCTTGCACATGCTAAGCTTGTGCGGTACCATTGGGCTACACGCCCAGCCCCACAGATCATTTCTTGGTGTTATCTTCTTTTACCTCTAAAACACCCTCACCTGTCCCTGCCCTTCCCTTTGTTTGCTGCTCTTGCTGAGATCTGTGATTCTTTCCAGAAGTAGACATAGCTGGGGAGGCTGGAATACCGGCTTTGAGGCTGGCCCTGTGTGTTGGACTGGCTCTGGCCTGGTATAGTGGTCCACTCTCCTGAGGACCCCAGAGGTGGATTGCATTCATTTTGCCCCTGATGGATGCTGGGCTACCATCTCTAGCCTTATCAATCAAACTCCTTATCCTGGGACTGTTGTGCGTTTGCCAGGTGGCTCTGCTATGGGCTGCTGTAACTTCTCGGTCTGAGAGTTAGAGCATAGGATGGGTGATGGTGTCCTAGGTGGTGATCCAGGCAGAGTTGTGTGCCGTACCCAGGTCTTGTCTTTGGGGAGTGGGCTTGCCAACCTGTGCCATCCAGCTACAGAAACTGCACACTCAGGACAGCTAAGCTGAGGCTGAGGGCTGTGGATTTATGGGAAGAAGTGATCTCCTTAAGTATCTGCAGTTTCTAGTCTGGACCAGATCCTGTCCCATCTGCCTAGCGGCTGATTGAGAATTAGAGAGGAAATTCTTAGACTTCCTCGGGCTGTGAGTGACTTGGTTGAGAAAGGGCAGAGGAAGGATTGGGATGTGTGGAAGCAGCCAGCAGCCATGGAGGCCTTTATGAGAACTGATCTCTTGCACTGGGTTTTGGGCTGCATTTGGCCTCCTTCAGGTTCTGAGGGGGAGAGATGACACTGTGACTGAGGTGTACCAGGATGGAGGCACAAAGACAGGTGGGTGGAGGCTCCTTCTGGCTCATCCGTCACCTGTCCCCTTTCTCCTTTCTCCTCGCTATCCTTCACTGCTTCCTTGGGAAGTCTTTCCTGGGCCTTCACTTGGGCCCACTTACAGACTTTATGTGTTCAGCCTTGGGTGGGAATGAATTGTGGACACATCTTGTCTCCTTGAGGTATTAATGAAACTGTGTGCTTAGCAGGTTGGTGCCGAGTCAGTCTTTGGAGAGATGAACATCCTTCTCTTTTGAGACTGGATTTAGGGTTGTGTTGTTTTTTTTTTTTTTAATTTCCCTGCATGAAGTAGCCCCCTGTTCCCTCCCACTTTCTTGTTCATAGTAACAGTATTAACAGCATTTGAATTTTCTGTGCCAGACACTGGGCTAAGGAGAAGTGGATCCTATCGTTTTGTTTGTTTGTATGTTTGTTTAATAGGTGAGGAAAGAGGCCGAGAGAGGCTCATTACCTCCCACTTGCACATAAGTAGTAAGAGCTGAGCCCAAAACACAGTGCTGGCCCGAAAACCCAGTGCCTCCTGCCATGCGACAGCTGGGCTGGGCCACAGCGTGTGTTTCACCTGTTCTTCAGAAGACAGGGAGCAAGGCTCGTGGGCCCCGTTCCCCTACACCCACTCACACCCACACACCAAGGCAGCTGAATCTCTCAGGCACACCCCTGAGAGATGTGTTTCAGGCGTCGTGCTGAGTGCCATAAGGTGGGTGGAGGGGTACAAGAAGCTTAGGTGGCTCGTGATCAAGTAGAGACCAGCCTTGTGTGGCGGTGGGTCAGCTTTGTCGGAAGGCCCATGTCTGTGCTCTGTGGCGTGCTGTTAGTCACTTTGGTGCTGGGTCCTGGCTCCATTTTTTTTTTCTCTCCATCACTCGCTGAGAGCAACTGACAGGAGTCAGTGTGGCCCACCTGGTCAGTAGGCAGGGAGAGTGCTCAGCCCAGAGGAGCCCCTTCCTCCTTAGGCAGAGCTTCGAGCTGCTCCCCAGCCGGGAATGGTTTTCCCTCTCCACCCCCAGAAAGCCTTCCCCCCCCGCCCCCCCCCGGCTCCAGCCCACACAGAACTCTTCTCCCTGACATCAGCTTGCCCCCATAGTCAAACCATTTGATTTAACACTTCTTACTGAAGGGGCTTGGCAGCTGTCGAGTTGCAGACTCTCAGAGCTGGAAGTGATTTCCAAGGTCCTCCAGCCCAGCTCTCATCTAAGGCTTGAACCTTTTTGCAGCACACCTTAGGGGAGGTCAGCCAGCCGCTCGCTGCTCAGACAGATGTTCAGGACTGGGAGCTTTCGGCCTCACTGGGCAGTCTGTTTCCAC
>BTHU01000016.1:35641681-35794181 GCA_036184795.1 Tokudaia tokunoshimensis | reverse complement strand
AGTCACAAAAAATGGGGTCACCATGCTTCTTGGTAACTTGCTTTTTTTTCTGCCCTAAGTGAAACATTTTGACATCTTTTCTTGTAGAGAGAAAAACAATACAAGCAGATTTTACATGGTAATTTTTCAGTTTTCAAAGCACAGTTCCAATCCCAGGGTTTGCTGTTCTGGAGTCGTCTCTGGGGTGCCCCTCCTCCCCAGATGCTCCCCTCTGTGCCCTTCTACCAAAGTAATACTTTTTTTTTAAATTTACTTTTATTTTTATTTATTTATTTTTCTCAACAAAGCCCTGGCTGCCCTGGAACTAGTTCTTTAGACCAGGCTGGCTTTGAACTCAGGAATAACTCAGGAATCCTCCTACCTCTGCCTCCAAGAGCTGGGACTAAAGGTGTGTGCCACCATTTCTGGTTACTTTTTATTTTTAAATTTATTTATCTTATGTGTATGAATGCTTTACCTGTGTGTGTTTATGTGTACCACATATGCGCCTGGCACCCTCAGTGGTCAGAAGAGAGTGTCAGATCCCCTGAGACTGCTGGGAACTTAACACCAGTCCTCTGGAAGAGTAGCCAGTGAGTGCTCTTAATTACTGAGTTAACTCTCTAGGTCCTCTACCTTTGAAACTTTCCCCACTCTTCAGATAGTTCTTTGATCTAAAAGGCAACTGTCTCAGATAGTATTACAAACCACTAATAGGGGGATACAATGTCTAAAGATGTAATTTGTAAACATAAGAAAGTAAAAGGGAAGGGATGTGTAAGTGGAGGAAGAGAGTATGGGTATGCAGTTGAAGCTAAACTGATATTATGAAAACAAAATTGTTACAAATTAGGGTAATTGAAATCCCAGGGTAACCACTAAGAAAACAAGTTAAAATATAAAAGGAAAGAAGTCACAATGGTAATCTAGCAAACAAAACAAAACAAAACAAAAAAACAGATAAATGTTTGAAGAGATAGCAATGAGGGATGGGGCAAAACATTTAAGAATATAACAAGAGAAAACAAAACAAAATACAACAAAAACAAAAATAAAAACAACTTGAGTGTAATGGTGCCTGCCAATCTTAGCTCTTGGAAGTGGGAGGCAGGAGGCTCCAGAGTTCAAGATCATCCATGACTACATAGAGTAGAGGCTAGTTTGGGCTATGTGAGACCCTATCTCAAAAAAATCAAACCAAACCAAATAACAAAACCAGCAAAACAAAACTAAACTAAGCTAAACCTGGAAAAAAAACCACAATGAAATAGGAGAAGTAAATAATTCTTTCCTAGTTATCACACTAAGTATAAATGAACTAAAATCTATCAAAAGGCAGCGGTCGATGAATCAGATTTAAAATATGCTGTCTCCAGGAAACTTTATTTTTTATTTAAAATGTCATTTATTTATTATTATTGTGTGTATGCATGATGTATATGTATGTGGCATGTTTATGGAGATCAGGGGAGAACTGTGAAATTGATTGTCTCCTACTATGTAAGTTCCAGGGATTGAACTCAGGTTTTTGAGTTAATAAGTGCCTTTTTTGCTGATCCACTTCACAAGACTCTTTTAGACATAAACAGCAAAGGAGGTTTAAAATAAAAGTATGGGGAAAATATCCAATGCAAATGAAAATCAAAAGAGAGCCATATGACTACCATGCAAAATACCTTACCCAGGGTCTGGAAAGATGGCTCAGCAATTAAGATCACTTGCTGCTCTTGCAGAGGACCCAGATTTTTTTGTTTTGCTTTTGTTTTTGTTTTTGGTTCTCTGTATAGCCCTGGCTGTCCTGGAACTCACTCTGTAGACAAGGCTGGCCTTGAACTCAGAAATCCACCTACCTCTGCTTCCCAAGTACTGGGATTAAAGACGTATGCACCACACCTGAGTTGCTTGTGATGTTCTTAATTCAGACAAAACACTTACACATATAAGATAAAAATAAATAAATGAAAAGTACTTTTTCCAAAAAAATTTAAAGCAGACACAGTACCTTATAGACATTATAATAAAAGGTTCAACTCATCAAGCAACAAGACTTAACAGTGCCTGGAAGCACATGAAGCAAAATGGATACATCCAAAAGGAGAAATAGACAACCCCAGCATTACTGTGGAAACTTCAGCATCTTCCTGGTAAGGATGGAAAAAGCAAGCAGACAGAAAATCAGTAAGAAATAGAAGACTCAGGCAACACTATGATATGGCTTGAAAGTGTCCAGCAAGGATGCAAGTATGAAATCTTTACAGAGAAATCCAGTCTAGGGGAAAAAAAGAAGAAAGGAAGGAAGGAAGGAAGGAAGGAAGATAGAAAGAAAAAGAAAATTCAGTTTCCAAATTTGTATGTTACCAATATTAGCAGGTAGAACCTTTCCTAGAAGGGAGTAATTAAGAGTAAGCCAAGACATTTGGGTTTCTGTAATGGCAATGAAGGCTTTAGAAGAAGAAGAAGAAGCCAGGCCTGTTAGTACATCTGGAGTCCCAGTTCTCTGAGATGAAGGTAGGAAGGTCAGAGATAGCCTGGGCTACACAATAGGACTCAGTCTCAAAGAAACTCAGGGCTGAAGTGTAGCCCAACCAGCAGTAGGATGGTTGACTAGGATACATGAGACCTAAGTTAAATCCCCAGCACTGTATGTACACATACACACTTACATGTTTTTTTTTTTTTTTTTTTTTTTTTTTTGGTTTTTCAAGACAGGGTTTCTCTGTGTAGCCCTGGCTGTCCTGGAACTCACTCTGTAGACCAGGCTAGCCTCGAACTCAGAAATCCACCTGCCTCTGCCTCCCAAGTGCTGGGATTAAAGGCGTGCGCCACCACCGCCCGGCCACACTTACATGTTTACATATGTACACACTCACACACAGTTACACAGTCACACACACACATATACCAAAACACACACTGACACACAAACACACAAAGACACATGCACAGTCACATGCTCACACACATAAATACTTACAGTCACACACACTCACATAGTCACACACACACACACACACACACACACGGAAGGGATACTCAAGTTGAGACCCTTGCTCTGTCTCATCCTATGAGCCCACTAGTATGTCATAATATGGAACCAGGCCTTCACCAGATGCTGAGTAGATGTAGTACCATGGACTTCTCAATCTCTAGAACCACGAACCAAATACACTATTCTTTATAACTTACCTCATCTCCTGTCTTTTATTATGGCCACAGAAATTGCATTGAGACAACTATGAGCCAATCAGAGCAGACACACAGAGAGCACTCCACTGGACAGTCACAAAACAATCATTCTTCTTACGTGTGCGTGGAACATTCTCCAGGAAGGTCCATACACCAGGCCAGAAGGTATATCTTGACTTTCAAATGAGTTAATCACTTCCCAGCTACAATGCAGAGAGCTGGAAATCAATGACAGGGAGAACTGAAAGAAATATTGACACTGAATTCTGTGGAGTTCACACTCTTTGCTATGAAATAAGCTCTTTCCCAGGCTGGCTTTGTACTCACCCTCCTCTCCAGCCACCTCCTGAACGTATGTGCTCCACTTTTGTTTTGGGGACAGGTCTCACACTGTAGTGCAGGCTGACCTTTAACTTGAATCGTCCTCTTGCCTCAGTCTCTCTAGTGCTGGTATCACTGGCATGAAACATTGTACTCCGGTTCAAATCTATGTTCTTCAGTGATCAATTAGCCATCGAATAAACCACAGGGCTAATAAAGCTGTGAGACAAATGATAATGAAGACAGACTGTGCTAAAGCTTATAGGATACACCAAGCTCATATATATATATATATATGCATATACATACACACATATACACATATACATATATACACACATATGAAGACAGACTGTGCTAAAGCTTATAGGATACACCAAGCTCATATATATACATATATATATATACATACATATGCATATGCATACATATACACATATACATACATACATGCATATACACATATACATACCTCAAGTCAGTCACCTAGCTATATAACTTTGCAAACAAGGAAAAGAAAAGCAGAGTAACCTCAAAACTAGAGGAAGAAAAGAATGAAGACTGGAGAGAAATCGGGAACAGAAAGCAGCAGAGAAAATGAGCAAATTCAATGGTTGTTTCTTTGAGAAACTCATGAAACTGACAAATCATTGGCTAGATTAACTATGAAAAGGAGAGAGGTCTCAGGAGGGGAAGGCTCCTGCTGCCACACCTGACAGCCCGAGTTTGATCCCCACCACCCACACAGTGCACAAAGAGAACTGACTCCTGCATGCTGTCCTCTGATCTCCGCAGGAGAGCTACGGCACATGTGTGCCCATACACATCCACACAGAATAAATCAAAAAGGACAGAGGGGCTGGAGAGGTAGCTCAGTGGTTAGGAACACATGCTGCTATGGCAGAGGACCTGGGTTCAGTTCCCATCACCCGAATGGGATGGCTCACAACCACCTATAACTTTAGCTCCAGGGGACTCTCTTCTGGATCCCTTGGGCATCTGCATTCATGTGCATATATCCACCCCTACATATATGTACATAATTAAAATACTTTTAAAATAAATAAAAATAAATAAATAAATTGTAAGAAAAAATAGAGAGGACTCTAGTTACCAGTACTAGACACAGTAATGGGAAGCACCACTCTTGATGTTGAAACAAAAATAGATTATTAAAGAATATAAAACCATCATATACTAATGATTCAGATAGTGTAGACAAAAAAAAAATCCTAGAAATACACACTTCCAAAGGCAGTTTTAAAAGAGTAAGAAAAATTGAAGAGATGTAAAATAAGCAAAAAGGATAAATTTGCTCTCAAAAGCCTCCTGGGAACCACAAGAAGCCCCCGCCCCGATGTCTTCACTGATGATTGCTCCCAATGTAAAGAGCTAAGGACATCTCTTCCCAAGCTTGTGTAAAACACTGAGGAGGAGGAACATTTCCTGCTCTTTCTTTGAGGCCAGTGTCTCCTGTTATTAAAGTCAAAGACACCATTAGAAAAGGAAACTTCAGGCTAAATGCCTTTTGTATATAGATGGGAAACTACTAACAACCAAGCCAAACTAAACCAAACCAAAAAACCCTGATAAATCAAATTCAATTGAAATATTAAAAAGAGTATACACAATGGTCCCCAGAATGCGACGATGGTTTACTATACAAACATTAGCCAATTGAATCTTCACAATAGAGCAAAGAGGACATCATTCCACATAATTGGCTTAGTTAATGAATAAAAAAAGCATTTAAAAAAATAAAAAAAAATTCACTATTGAAAGACCAAATAAAGCCAGGCAATGGTGGGACACGCCTTTAATCCCAGCACTACAGAGGCAGAGGCAAGAACATCTGTGAGTTCGAGGCCAGTCTGGTCTACAGAGATCAGGAGATCCAGGGCTAAACAGAGAAACTCTGTCTCAGAAAAGTAAAACAAACAAACAAACAAACAAAAAGATCAAATAAACTAGGAATAGTAAGGAACTTATTCAATTTGAAGAAGGTCTTCAGCAGGAAACCCACAGTGAAAACTGCATATTCGATGGCAGAAGACAAGCTTTATCACTTTTATCCAACACAGAAATGGAAGTTCTAGACAGTGCAATTAGGCAAGAAAAAGAAATAAAAGCTAAATGGAATGAGGGAAGTAAAATTGTCTGCTTCCAGATCACATGACTTTTTCTTACCTTACACTATATATGTATATATATATATATATATATATATAAACTTATTTCAAAATAGATTAATGACCCAAGATCTCAGATGATATGTTTGTTGTACACTCACATATGAGGAACCAAGTTCAAATCTCAGAACCATCTGAAAATCTGGGCATGGCATTGTGTGCTTCTGATCCTGGTGCTGGGCATGGGGAGGCAAGAGGATCCCCAATGGCTCATTACCTAGCCAGCCTAGCTGGGGAAAACAAAAACAAAAGGCTAAAAATCCAAAAACGCAAACGGTGAGTTACAGCTTCCAGAGAGAGTCACTGTCTTAAAAAAAAAAAAACGTGGATGGTTCCTGTGTAACAAAACTCAAGGCTGATCTTTGGTCTCCACGTGCAAATGGGGAATCCCGCCCTCCGGTCACTTACACAAAACCCTTAGAGGCAAGTACGGAGGAGCACCTTTAAGATCTTGGATTCGGCAATAGTTTCTTTAATGTGATATTAAAAACAACATAGGCAACAAGAGAACAAAAATGAACGTCATCAAATTTCAAATTGTCAGAGAACCAACCATACTTTGATTAAAATAACCATTAGTTTGCTGACACTGTAACAAAAATACTTGAGATTACCAGCTTAATAAGGAAAAGATTTGCCAAAACCTTAGTGAGACAGTGTAACCAATCAGCAAGCTTTGGGTTCAGTGAGAGTTGCTTCTGTCTCAAAGAACAAAGTAGAGAGTGATAAAGGTACCTTGTGCTAAGCTCTGGCCTCTGTGTATGTGTGCAAACTGGTCAAGTGCACTTGCAGAAACATGTGCACAAAAATCACACACAATTAGAAACGCAAAAAGACACAAGCTAAATCACTTCAGTTAGAAGAAGTTCATAAACTCAATTCCAAGTTAAGTGGTTACTGTTTTGGGACATTCTGGTTCCTCCTTATCTCCACTCTGGGACACTCTGAGGACTTATTGGACATACTGGTTTAAAACCTTTCCCCCCACACAAGGCCACTGTTCCCACATGTAAGGCTCATAGGTGAAGTGCTCCTCATAGGCTCCTGTGTTTGAGTACCTGGTCCCCTGTTGGCAACGTTATTTTGGGAGGTTGTGGAATCTTTGGGACTCAGGACCTAACTGGCAGGTATTGGCCACTGGGAATGGACCTTTGAGGGTTATATCAGCCTTTGGCCATCCCAACATTCAAGAATCCCTACCACACACTCTGCTTACCACGGAGCTACTCAGTCATGTCTTTCCACAGTGGTGAATGGAAGAGTCTGAAATTGGGAGTCAATATCTTTTTTCCTCTTTAAGTTGCTCCTGTTAGGTGTTTTGTCAAAGCAATGAGAAAAGCAAGCAGTGCTATCACTGCAGGTGGGTCTCAAGTCGGCCTGACCCTTGTACCCACCCATTGGTTCCTGAAGGCAGCCACGCAGTGGCTCTGAGCTCAAGTTTCCCTCAGTGATGGATGGTCACCTGTAAGGTGTAACGAAACTCCCCCTGCCCAGGTTGCTTTTGCTCATAGCATTTATCTTAGCAACAGAAAGGGAACCAGGACAACCTCTCACCGGCTCTCTGGCCACTGTAAGAGTGCTGGTGAGATTCTTAACCACAGTGGGAACCTGTGTTCTCATCTGTGAAATGTGGTAACTGTGACTGTTAATCATTTGTTATTCATGCCTGGATTTAGAATCGCCACAGAAACACACCTCTGGGTGTTCCTACGGGGGATGTTTCCAGAAAGGTTTGACTGGAGAAAGGAGACCCACCCTTAATATGGGTGGCACCAACTCATGGCCTGGGATCTCAGAATGGGTAAAAAAGGGAGCCGTGCACCTGCTGCACACAGTGTGACTAACCTGCCTCATGCTCCTCCCGCCATACCCTCCCTTCCTTGATGTCCTGTATTGTCTCAAACAGTGAACCAAACAAACCCTCCCTGCCTTCAGTTGCTTCTGATGAGAAATGTAATTAATACAGCAACACACAGAGCTGTGGGGAGGAGCGAAGGAGGCTGTGTATCAAAAGGTCTCAGGAGGATGCCTGGCGTGGGGCCACACGCTGAGTGTTAGCTCTAATGATGCAGGCCTGCCGAAGGCAGATGGCTGTGGTTCCTAAATGGCTCTTTCAGCCGCACTTTTCTGCCCACCTCCCTGCCATACAGACTTCACCCTTGGGTGCGTAAGTTACAGATGTATACACACGCATATCCATGAGAAGCAGAGGCAAGGTCTAGAACTCTTTCCTGGTCTCCTTGGTCCTAGCTTCGCCTGTATCCCTGGGACTCTGCTAGGCTGGAGAAGATTAACTAAGCACCCTTCTCCAAATCTTGTCCTCTCTGTGTGGTCCACAGTGGCAGCAGAAGCCTTCCTCTTCAAACTCTGCCCCTTGCCCACTGCAGTTCTGGACATGACCTCATAGCGAGCCTGGGAGGGGTTTGGATTTGGGAGTGGGCCCTCCTTCCTGAGCCATATCAATCAGGGCCCTTTCATCAGCCGGAAACAGCTGTACCCGGCTGGCTGCCCCAACAAGTCCAGACGGGGTTCCCTGCTCCTCCCCAGCCCCCCCCTGCCCCCACCTCAGCTGACAATCACGCAAACCCTTCCCCGGATACAGGGGACAGGCTGGGGCAGGCCAGGGACACACTCAGTTTCCCTTCTGTGCTGCCCCTCCCTGGGGTGACACCCATTCCTCCCCTTCCTTTCTTTCCCCTCCCCCTCCACACCTAAGCCCTATCTGCTCCAAGTTCCCAGTAGCGCTATAGGTGGCAGCTGCAGGGGAAACCAGGGAAGTCCACTGTGGCCAGGCTGCATTTTTTGGCCAAGACGCTTTACCTAGAACCCTAGACCAGCCTTGGGGTTTTCTCTTGGGGCACAAAAGGCATCACTCTGTGACTGAGCTTAGACTAGAATCCAGGGTCTCACTCAGATCTTTATCTGCCTGTTGAGGGATGACCAGGTCTTCCGACTCCCAGCTTTGATAGTATGGGGCTTGCATGGAGCCTCTCTTCTGTCCTCTTCCTGTTTTTTTGTTTTTTTTCGAGGCAGGGTTTCTCTGTGTAGCCCTGGCTATCCTGGAACTCACTCTGTAGACCAGGCTAGTCTCGAACTCAGAAATCCGCCTGCCTCTGCCTCCCAAGCGCTGGGATTAAAGGCGTGCGCCACCACCGCCGCACGGCTTCCTGTTTTTATTCTTTTCTTTTCTTTTCTTTTTTTTTTTTTTGGTTTTTCGAGACAGGGTTTCTCTGTGTAGTCTTGGCTGTCCTGGAACTCACTTTGTAGACCAGGCTGGCCTCGAACTCAGAAATCCGCCTGCCTCTGCCTCCCAAGTGCTGGGATTAAAGGCGTGCGCCACCAAGAAGTGCCCAGGCACACTGGTGCAGGTAAGTAACGGAAGAGGGCCCTTTCTGCAGGTTTGGGAGGCCCTGTTTTCCACAATGCAACCCTCGCTGTTGACGAAGGGAAGGCTGACTATTTGAGTGTGATGTTTGCATAGTGGTTAGATCCCTTCTGCTAGACTCATACCTCAGTGCTCTTCGTCCTGGGACATCCAGCCTGCAGTCTGACAGGGCCCCAGTACATGATTATGGCCAGCTTTTGATCCAGGCACAGCAAGGATGAGAACAGACAATCAAGGTGACAATCTGAGCAGGACTCTGGGGCTTTAAGTAGGTAGACCTAGGTCAGAGCAGGGGATGAACATGGACTCCCGTCCTGCCCCTGTAGCTCTCAGGAACCACTCTGGGGTTTGGAAGATGTTTGAGGTCACAGAGATGCACCTCCCCTCCCCCATCTTTCAAGTACTCTGCTTGAAAGAGTGAAAGGGCCCCATAAAGGTAGACCTTGTGACCTCTTACTGGCCAGTGCTGTAGACCACATTGTGCGTCCTCAAGCTCATATGGTACAAGCACCCATCCCTAGGGTAATGGTATTTGGGGATGGGGCCATTGGAGGTGATGATGTTTAAACAAGGCCATGGGAGTGCTCTCTCTGTGGTAGGATCGAGGACAAGCAAAGTGGAGGAGAGCCCTCACTAGGAGCCAGACTGGCCCTGTGAACTTCAACCTCCAGGGCTTTGAGAAAGAAGAGCCAACAGTGGGGCATCCAGTGTGCCCTTTGCACAGCCCGGGCAGATTATGACAGTAGCATAGCTCTTGCTGATGGTTCTCCTCCTCATGAACTGCATGTGACTTTAGGTGAGTCACCTGGATATGGGTCCGTGCCCCGCCTCTCTTTACTGAAAGTCAGGGTAGAAATCTCCAGGAGTTCTGGGACAAGATGGTCCTTCGTGATCTACCCACCATCACCCCAAGCCAACCCTGGGTCCCAAACACTCCCAGTAAGCTCCTGACATGGTAGGAAGCAGTAGTCTTGCCCTCAGTGGGAGCTGCCTAGTGACAGAAGTCCATGCTGTGGAAAATTGAGGTGGACTTTATACTCAGGGAGGCAGTGGAGAAAGCCACTGATGGCCACACTAGAGAGAGTGATTGACATGTTCACTTGCCTTGCAAAGACCCAGAGGGCCCTCCCCCAACTAGATGAAAGGCAGTGCTGCTTCTGCCCTTTCCCCTCTTTCTTCCCTCTGTCCTTGCCTCACTACAGGTACATGTCCTCTGCCACCAGGTGGGAAAGCCACAAGGGTCTTGGCATTGATATCCAAGGCTTAGCTTGGTACCTGCTCATGAGAACATCCATGCGGCCCTGTTGTTACCTGATTCCCTCTTCCTTGGACCAAACCCCTTTCCTGGCTGTGACTATATCACTGATAGGAATTTGTTAAAATTTTTTTTTATTTATTTTATGTATATGAGTAGACCATAGCTGTCTTCAGACACACCAGAAGAGGGCATCAGATCCCATTCAAGATGGTTGTGAGCCACCATGTGGTTGCTAGGATTTGAACTCAGGACCTCTGGAAGAGTAGTCAGTGCTCTTAACCACTGAGCTATCTCTCCAGTCCGATAGGAAATTTTATAGTCACCAAACAAGAAGTATCTATTTATCCATCCATCCATCTATCCATCCGTCCGTCCGTCCGTCCGTCCGTCCATCCATCCATCCATCCATCCATCCATCCATCCATCCATCTATCTATCTATCTATCTATCTATCTATCTATCTGTCTATCTATCTGTGTTTCAAACATTGCTTGGACCAGGGTTTCTTGCGTCTTTATTTACTAATTTTGGCAATGTTGTCCCAAGTCTACTATGAACTTTGTCAGAGACCTTTTTCTACCCCCTCAACACGGGAAGACTTGGGTACAAATAGGCTGCTGCCCTGCTCTGGCAGACTGAGGACAGAATCCAGGATGTGGTCCCAGGTCAGATGATAGTGACGTGACGGCAGCAAGTCGTGATTCAGGATGTGTGTGTGTGTGTGTGTGTGTGTGTGTGTGTGTGTGTGTGTTTGGCAGAGGTGAGCTGGACAGTGCTAGAGCCAAAGAGTCGGAAATTTCTCTGTGGGTTCTTGACTTGTCCTTCCCCACACTCCTTGCCACTGTGGGCCTGAGTCACCAAACTTTTCCACTCAGCCCCCATCCCTGCTACCTGGCTCACCTGATGGGCCCCACCCACCCAGAGGGAAATTCCAGTCCTAAACCTTGCATTCTCTCCCTGGCCAGCCAGTTCTCACTGCGGGCTGTGGAGTTCCTGGTCCAGGGGACAACCTGGGGCAAAAGAACCTGCTTAGAAAGAGAGGATAGACCAGGTCTGGGGCAGCTGGGACATAACCTCCCAGACAGTAACAATGCAAAGGGTTCTCTCAGGGCTGGAGAAACAGTCCAGCTGTGGAAGTGCAAGGAGCTGAGTTCGAATCCTTAGAATCCGATGTGTGATGCGTTTGTAATTCCTGCACTCTTGTGAGAAGACATGAGGCAGGAGACTCACTGTGAGGCCAGATCATGTGACATCCACGATGGACAAAAACAAAGAGCCCCTGTCTTGAACAAGACGGAAAGCAAAGAGCAACATTTGAAGTCGTTCTCTGACTTCTACATGCGTGTGGTAGCATGCATGCACCTGCTCATGCGTATGTACACGCATGCACAGTTTCTTTTGAGACCCTTTTGGTACAGGTGACACCAGTTTAAGCTTGTTCCCAGCTCCAGTACATACTCGAGTGCCCACAGGCACACGCACTAACATGCACACACACACATGCGTGACTGGGCATACTTCTACCTTTTCTGGTAGTGTCCAGTTTGCAATTACAAAGTTATTGCAGACACAATGCCCATATTCTTCAGCTCAAAGTTCAAGGCCCCTTGTGTTCTGACCTCAAAGAACCTTCCCATGGTTACTAGCTGCTAATTCCTTTTGGTGCCCTGGGCTCTACTCCAGGTCCTCTAACTTAAATGTTTACAAGGGCCAGACAGGTAACTGGGACAAGGGAAGTGGGCTTGGGGGCGGGGGGAGGCTGTTCAGCCTGAAATGGTTGTGCATCTCTGGAATGCGAGGCTCCGAAGCTCCCCCCTCCCCACTGTTTACCTTCTGGCTGGCAACTGCTGTACCTTCTTCAAGGACTCTGTATGGCACAATGGTGGACCAGACGAAACACGTCTGAGAACCGGATGTGGTCCAGGGGATGCCAGTGTGCAGCTCCCCCTCCCTGCCACGCCAAACCTCGTGAATGCCAGTCTCGTTTCTTGGCTCTGGGCCAGAACTAGGTTCAAATTACAACTTGGCTCATTTATGACGGCTGGGTGATGCTGGACTCGTTCCTTCACCTGAACTTCAGCTTCCTATTTGTAACATGCTGTATTAAAGAGTTCCTACCTCGGATGGTAATAAGAGGACCGTAAGTATTATTAAAAGTACTGAGAATTATACAAGACATACATCCAGTAAGAAGAAACCACAACCACTATTATTGTTATTATGACTGGTGTAGTTACCGCCTCCTCCTTGAAGCCTTCGGTAACTCCCAGGCGGGGATCCATCTGTCCCTCCAGTGGGACACCACTGTTCCCTATCTGCTTTGTATTGTAATGAATACCTATACCAGCCTTTCCCATTCAGTCGTCTTCTCTTGGGACCTTTTCATCAGTCACCTAGAAGTTCCTGAGTGGCTCCAAGAGCCAGCTCTTATACCAAGGGCTGGAGAGAGGAGGGAAACACGGTACGACGCTTGCCACTTGGCACTGTTTTTAGGTTCCTGTTCAAAGTGACTCTTTAAGCCTGTAGGGTTAGGTTCAGTGGATGTTCTCAAGGACAGCTCTCCTCAGTGTGGTCGTGGTGGGCAGGGAGGCTGAGGCTGAGAGGATGCTTAGTGAGTAACAGAGAGCACCCAGGTGTGTCACAAATTCCTAATTGCTCTGGCTCCTGTGGGTGGGGACTGGGATAAGCCTGGCGTCTTAGTTACGATTTCTTTTGCTGTGATGAAACACCATGACCAAAGCAACTTGGGGGAGAAAAGGGTTTATTTGACTTACACTTCCATACCACAGTTCATCACTGAAGGAAATCAGGGCAGGAACCTGGAGGCAGGAGCTGATGGAGAGGCCATGGAGGAGTGTTGCTTATTGACTTGTTCCTCATGGCTTGTTCAGGCTGCTTTCTCTAGAACCCAGGACCACTAGCCCAGGGGATGGCACCACCCACCATGGGCTGTGCCCTCCACCACCGATCACTAATTAAGCAAGTGCTCTACAGCCGGATCTTATGTAGGGATTTTCTCATTTGAGGCTCCCTCCCCTTTGATGACTCTAGCTCTGTCAAGTTGACATAAAACTATTCAGTGCATCTGGCAAGACAGAGACAACCCTTCTTCCCAATTCCGAGTCAACCCTGGAGCCATGCAAGGTAATGAATACCTGAACCCCAAACTTGAGAGGCAGAGGAAGGAGGATCCTTAGCTATACAGTGTGTTTGAGTCTAGTCTGAAATACACGAGATGGTCGGGGCTGGGGTGGGGTTGACTGATGGGACGCACGCGCCTTAAAGTACAGAACTCTGGAGTCAGAAGCAGCTTTATCTTTGAATTCCAGGTCAACTTGGTCTCAACGGTGACACATTCTAGGCCAGTCAGGGATACATAGTGGGACCCTGTCTATTCCTCCCCCCCCCAAAAAAACCCAAAACAACAACAACAAAACCAAACCGAAAAAACCTCAAAAGCAAGCAAACAAAGCCCCAAACTACTAGAAAACAAAAACAATTAGAGAGAACGAGAGAAAGAGAGAGAGGAGAGAGAGAGAGAGAGAGAGCGAGAGAGAGAGAGAGCTCCAACCTCAAGACTCAGTCTTACACTTGAGTTCCATCTTTCTTTCAGGAGTGGCCTAAAGATAAAGATCCATCTAAGATCAAGAGCCAGACTCCCTGGGAGTGACACCCAGCAAGTTGCTTCTCTGGGCCTCAGTTTCCCCTTTGATACAGCAACTAGGATAGGGCTGGGGATGCTGGGCTGGGAGTCAGGAACACTAGACCGGCTCCTGGCTTGCATTTGCACCCCTGGGCAGGTAAGAAAGGCAGATACTCAAGAAAGCCACCCGTAGGTCTCTGGTGTTAGACAGGCGAGAGGGCCAGGCTCCAGGGCTGAAGGCTGAGTGGGAATTCTGTGTTATTCTGGAAGGGCATGGGTTCATAGTCCTGGAGGCCACAGTGCCCTAGCAGGGTCTAGTAGTTAACTTCCCAACGTAGGGAGTGGGGAGGAAGGATCAAGGCAGCATGGACTGAACCTCTTCCCCTACCCAGGTCTAAAGAAAACTTCCTTTCCTAGCCCTTGAACCCTAGTCCTGGACCTTGTTAAGGAAGACCCTAATGCTAAAGGATAGGGAAGGACTCGCTTCCCCCAAATATAGAGGCCCCACCCCCAGGTCAGGCCAGGAGGGACAAGGCTTTATCTCTCTGGGTTTAGGCATAAGTTGCAGTGGTCAGTGAATATTTGTGAGCCCCTTGGATTCCAGGACAAATGTATAGGAAGTAGAAGACAGGCTTTGGACTGGATGGATGAGTCCTGGGAAAAGAGGGGAAAGAGAAGGAGGTGGTGGCAGTCTCTGACCAAGTAGGAGAGTCCCTGGCACAAGCCACTTCTCCCTTCCTCTTACCCCCTTGCCCCTGGAGATCCCCTGCCTAGTGGGGCCCAGAGGGCAGGCTCAGGGATCTGCTCAGCCTGGGGTGGGTCACATAGCGCTTCAGAGACCTGTTTCCTTGGCTTTTCACTGGGGCTGGCATTTTCTGCCTTTGCCCTGCCTGGGCCAGCCTGAGGGCAGAGGGCAAGGCCAAGGCCAAGGGGGGCATGTCTTGGCAGGTAAACACAGCCTAAATTGGAAGAGGCCAGGCCAGCATTTGTGCTGGGTTTACAATTGGCTCCTAGTTAGCCGGGCTGGCCTATAGCCGAGTGCCTGAAGCCAGCGTGTTTCCATTGGCGTGAGGTTCCTGGAGAGGAGTGGAGCAATCCTCCCCCTTCCCTTTCACCTCTATTCCCCCAGGGGGCTGCAGGGAATGGCTTCTTCCTTCTCTAATGAAAAGGGCTTCATTGGAGGCCCACAGTTTTCATTGCCTTCATCAGCCCGAGTTTGGGGTGTGATATAGGCTTGGGCTATGGCAGAGCTCTGGAGAGGAGAGAGCTTCTTACCCAGGAAACTCTCAGATTGATGGGTGACACATGCTCTACACCCCAGCGCCCCCACAAGCTTGAAAACCAAAATACAGATTCCACATGTCAGCCACTGTCTGTTGAAAAGACATAGTTGGTTTGCCTAGATGGTGTATATAGCCCACTATATTTTATCCAAACAAGACGCAGGCTGCCTAACTAAACTATTTTATGGTTGTGAGCCTAGCCTTTAACGGCTGAGCCATCTCTCCAGCCCCTAACTAAACTATGACACAGTGCCTTCTTGTTACTGGTTGCAAGGGACATCCTGATTTCAGAGATGCGGGAGAATGTGAAAAATGTGTGTCAGAGAATCGAACTAAAGTTAAAAAACATTTTCATCAGCGTCTCTCTGGTACACATTCCTCCCTCCCTGCAGCAAATGCTGTTTACTTAGAACACTCTACGTTATTAGACGTGTAAAGCCAACAGCGCGGTTCCTGGTACATGGTGAACTTTGCTCATTAAATGTCAACTCTTACAAGAATTTATTTAAGCGTATACATCTGTGTTTGTGTCAGTGTACGCACACATGCCTGTGAGTGCCCTTGGAGACTGGAGCAGTGGTGAGCGGCCAGACATAGGGGTTGGGAACCAAACTACAATCCTCTGGGAGAGCAACAGTGCTCTTAACTGCTAGGCTTCCCTGCCAGACCAATCCATATGTGTTCATTCATATGTAGATTTCCTAAGCACATGAAAGTCTGTTGGTGTGTTACTTCGTTTTTTTTTAATCATTAACTTGACACAAACTGGAATAGCCCAGGAAGAGGGAATTTCAGGTGAAGTATTAATTCCATCAGATCGACTGTGTTCACGTGTGTGTGAGAGGCTATCTTACCTGTTTTAGTTTTTGTTGCTTGTTTGAGGTAGGGTCTCTCTTCACATATACATTGTCCTGTCCAGGAACTCAATCTGTAGACCAGTCTGGCCTCGAACTCAAGAGACCTGCCTGCCTCTGCTTCCCCAGTGCTGGGATTAATGGTGTGTGCCACCACACCTGGCTGGGACTATCTTGATTTCTTCTATGGTTTCTGCTTCAACCTCTGGCCTCAGTTCCTGGCCTCCCTTGACTGACTGACTGTACCCTGTAAACTGAAATGTATTTTCCTCCTCAGATTGCTTTTGGTTATGGTGTCCATACACGGCAAGAGAGAGCATACAAAGACTAAGCCAGTTGTGAATGGAATCTTGCATTGTTCTAAGGTCCTTGAGAACTTGAAGGGTTGGAGGTAGAGGGGGTCAGGCAAAGATGGGAGACAGCTTGGAGATTCCAAAATGTCCGTGAAACCTGTGGACCTTTGGAGATGCTAGAAGGGGGGGGGGCGGTTAGAAAGGCAGGTCTGGCCTCAGTTGCCAGTTAACTAATCAGTTTGTTCACCTACACCTGCTAAATCATGGCCTCTGAATCCCCATCTTTAGTATCCCAAGTCGGGCTGGCCTTTTCTGTGAAGAGCACCCAGGCTTGGCTGTTCAAGGTGGAATGTCAAAGAGACAATGGTCCCACCTGAGAGTCAGGGCCTTCTTTCTGTGGATCAGCTTGAAGAGTAGGTGGCCGTCCCTCCTCGCACTTTAGTTAGACCCCTCCTCTTCGTTGATCATCCTGACATGCTATTGGAGAGCCAGGCACTATGATGGGCCACTGCGGTGGATCTGCCCTCAGATCTTTCTCACCTATACCAGCAGGGGACCAAAAAAGGTCTAGAATTTATACCTCATTACCCAGAGTAAATAGGACATAGCCTCATCCCTTAGCATCTTCTGTCTCTGTCTGTCTCCCTCTGTCTGTCTCTGTCTCTCTCTCTCTGTCTCTCTTTCTCTCTCTCTCTCCTCCCATATACTAGGGATTACATATTGGGCCTTACTTATGTTAGGCAAATACTCTACCACAGAGTTAACATCTTCAGCCTCCTTTTTAAAAAAAATGCTTTTTATTTTGAGATAGGGTCTAAGTCACCTAGGCTGACTTTGAACTTGCTCTATAGCTCAGGCAAGCCTTGAACTTTCCATCTTCCTGCCTTAGCCTCCTGAGTACCTGAGTTGACAGGTCTGTGTCACCAGGTCTGGCCTTGGCTTCTCTCTTGCCTGTGGTCCAGTCTTCCCTGGTCCGATCCTAGCTGTGGAAGGATAACTCCCCTGCCTCTAGGATACCGTGTCCATGTCTGTAGTTCCTAGCCTGTACTATATGCTATTGAGGAGCCAGATATTGTGATGGGCCATGGGGTGGCCCTGCCCTAAGAGCTCTCTCAGTCGGCTGTGCTAAATGGCCTTAGCATCTTCCTCTTGCTTCAGCTGTAGTCTCTCTGGTGGGAACAGACTGTGATACCCCCTGAAGGAGTTGTGCTTTGCGGTGAGCTCATGGTGAGGGCCTTGTTCCTCCAGCCCCAGACTTACAACACTGGCTAACCTTGTGCCCCTCCACGAACATACCAGGCAGGCTTATGCCTGTTTATTGTTCAACTGCAGACCCTAGGGGCCCAGGCCTCTCCAACACCCAGAACTGAGTTGTCCCGTCCCTGACTTTCCAAGAACAGACTCCATCAAACACATGCAGTTGTGAAACCACCCTGCTGGGCTCTCCAAGGGAGGAGGCCATTTGTGGGCTGAGTGGGCTGCTGAGGGCTGCCAAGGGTCAGGCCCTGGACCCGGGTGTGCAGGGAGTCAGGGCTCCGGGCAGTCACCGCCCTGCGGCCTGGGGGTGGGGAGTCAGGCTCTCTTCTTGCTCTCCCATTTCCCTTCATTCTAACTTTCTTCTCTAGAGAGAAACAGACCCGCAGAGTTACAGACAGAAAAGGCTCTGGGGTCGGTTTCCCAGTGGTTGGTGTCCCAGTGCAGACGAGAATGCTTGTTGGACAGTATTAGATCAAGTTTGGGAGCCTGCTGATCACAGACCCTGTTCAGTCGCACAGGTTACTCAAGGCCTCGAACTGCTGGTCAAGGAGGAGGTCTTTGGGCTGAGAAGCACAGGCCTTCTGTGACTGCTGTCACTTTGGACAGCAATATGGTCACCAGAAAGAAGCAGGGCCCTTTCTTCCCTGTTCATGGCTTATCCATTCTCTAGGCAGGCCTTGCTTTGGGGTTTTGCCCTTGGCCTGTCCACAGGTCTTGCCTTCTTTGCTCAGCCTTGGGCCTTCAGAATGGGCCTGTGCCTCTGCCCATCAGCCCCGCTTTGGGAAGGGGTCCCTGCCTAGTTCAGACACTCCCATCCCCTGCCTTTTCCCACGTTCAGGCCCGCTAGGGGCTTTGTTGTAGAACATGAGTTCTAGCCGCTTGGTGTCCCCCTCAGTGAGAGACCAGCCTCCTCCCCTTTTATGTGGTGTCCCTCAGCAGATTAGGAGCACCTTGAAGACAGGGAAGGCTCTCTCTTCAGACTAGGCTACTTTCGAATTGTACATCTTTCTTGAGGCTTCCTTCTGTACAGTGGAGGTACCCTAAACATTGCACTGGAGAGGTGCACCCCCACACAGGTATACATGTAGATTCTCAGTGGGGGTCTGGTCCTGATCTCCCCAGGCCGCCCTAGTCCTTTCCTGGTCTGTGACACCAGGTTTTCTGAGTGAGGTGGTTGAGGGAGAGGGAACTAGGAAGGAGGGAGGGAGATTGGAGCAGCAGGAGCAGTGCGACAGCCCACCAGGACTCCAAGTAGGGTCTTGAAGGCCAGGCCCCCATGCCCACCAACTTGAGTCTCTTGGAGCCTGCTCTGGGGTCTGAGGGGGTCCCTGTAGGAAAAGCAGCCTCTGGAGCTGAGACTGGGCACTGCAGAGAGGCTGTCACTCAGGCAGGGTGTGTGACATTTGGGCCTGCCTGGGAGAGGGGAGGGAATGTGAGGAATATCCTGACTCAGCAGTTGCCCCCCTCCCAACTCAGATGGGACGTGGGGGAGGCTGACTATTGAGAAGATGCAGATGGCAATACCACTCCCCCTCCCCCACCCCGGCCATGCCCCTGGGTTGTTTGGAGAGGAGGGCTGGGGCACAGACAGCATTGGGAAGCACTGAAGTCTCCCCCAAAGATACTGGGGAGGCAGGGAAATGAGTAGTGGTAGAGGGGGGACACGAGGGAGTCGTTAGACATGACTGAACATCAGTAACAAGCAAAGGAGCGTCCATCAAAGAAGAGAATTGCTCCTTTGTGAGAGAGCTGGGGACAGTGAGAGGATCTTCCATTCTGCCAGGGGGGCGGGTGGGGTGGCGGCATTTGGAGAAGAAGGGTTTTAGAAGAGCTGGTATATGCAAAGGTATGTGGCAGTCTGCTTGGGCACAGTCCCAGCACCTTGCCAGAACTCAGTTTCAGGCTTCATTAAGGCAGGGACAGCTCATAACATCTCTTAATTGCCTGCCAGCCCCTCCGCAGGGCTGGGCACACACCGCACTCTGCCCGAGCTTAAGTTTGAGTATGGATAAATTATTTTTAAGAGCAGTCTTGTCATATCAGGTACCCCTAAATTAAGCTCATAGTCATAATCGCAACTATTTATCGCACGGCATACCTTCCAAGACTTGATAGGTATAGGCTTACGTAAGACTGACTTATGTAAACTCAGCCCTGACTCAGGCTTGCCAGGAGCCCTGGTGAGTAGTGAGCGGGCACGCACACGTGTCAGGCTGTGCACTACAGTAACCCTTGTCCACACACAGGGAGAGCTGAGCTGATGACACCCTTGGTAGGCAAGTCTTCAAACTTTCCCCTCTTGACATGACTGGCAAGAAGATACCTGCTTCATTTATCCTCTGATGCAAAAAATGAGTCTGATTTATGTAAAAATAGACTTACATGCGATTTGCCAGGAATACATAAACACTCATAAGATTTGGGGACCATGAATGTGTGTGTGTGTGTGCATGGACAGATATGCTCAGGTTGAAATCCCCCCTCTTCCTTTGTGTACGTGTTTGTACACAGCCATGGATGTGGAGGTCTGAGGACTATGTCGGCTGCTCCTCACCTCAGCTTTGAGCTAGGATTACTCACTGGATCTGGAGTTCACTGTCTTGGATAGACTGACCTGGCCAGCTAGCTCTCAGAGTCTTCCTATCTCCGAATCCCCAGGGCTGGGGTTACGGTCATGTGTCAGGGCAACGAGCTTTGCCGTGGGTTCTGGGAATTGGATGCAGGTCCTGATGCTTTTGTGGCAAGCACTTGGTTGATTGAGCAATCTTCCCAACCCTCTTTTGGAGACACTTAGCCAAGGCTAACCAGGCTTGAACTCCTGATGCTCCGGCTTCCACCTGCAGAGTGCTGGGGTTATAGGCATAGACTACAACAGCAGTTTCAAGATTCCTAATTATTTGAAGCTAGAAAACTCTATTTTAACAGTAAACAGTTTCAGAAAAGTCTAAAGAACAGTGGTTACATGACGGGTAATCCATCCTTGGGGAAAATATCTGTGACGACAATATGTCTGCTGAAGTCAGGCATACTTTGAATTTGCATATTATTAATCTCCATGGTACCTGCCCAACTTTGCATGAACAATACCGGAAGCACGCAGGCGCATCCTTCACTCAACTGTGTGCGAACTGAGTTCATTCCGGCATCATAATTTGAAGGGTTCACTGAGGGGCTTGTCCCTTCTCTAGGTGACATGATTGAGCAGGAAGCATTGTGTGTTGGTGGGGCTGTGGAGAGGGCATGGTAGAACACAGTCGTTCATTGGGAGAACTTGGGGGAAAGATGGGGGAATAAGGCAGAGCTACCCTAAACTCATCTCCGATATGTAGGTGCTGCAGGTCTATTTGAGCACAAAGTTAGCATCTGCCCTAGGGTTCTACCTGAGAGGGGAGTGGAGGCTGGAGAGGCAGGCAGGGGACACATTGCTACCACACTGATCCAAAGTAGGGAGCTATGGTTCTGAGAACAGGGAACCAAGGGCAGCTGGGAGGCTCTTCTCCGGGCTGAAATCCCATTTGCTTCCATTACTGACCTATCTCCTCTTCCTTTTTTTTTCTCTAGTTGCTCGCTGAGCCCAGAGCAGTTGCAAATCCCAGGGATCTTTCCCCCAAACTCCAAATCCAATGAGTCCCAGAAGAACTGTGGGCATTATGAGGCAGGATATATAAGATCAGGGCCTGGTGGGAGCAGAAGTGGATGCCTGGGACCCAGTCCCACTCCCTGACCTCATCTCCTGGTGGGGTGGGGCTGGGGGCACTGGCCTCACTGATCCTCTTCAGCAGCTTCCTTGGGGCTCCTCTGAGAGAGCATTTGCAAGCAGTGAGGGCAGGAGCAGGGGGCAGGGGGCAGGGGGCAGCAGGCAGGATGCTTTTTAATTTCTTGTTAGTGATAACAGCTGGAGGACTGCAGCAATTAAGGAGGAAGACTCCCCCAGGATGCCAGAGAGCCCCACGCCCCCACCAGAGCTTTATACAGCTTCCTCCCTTCCTCCCTTTCCATTGCCAGCCTCCCCTCTTGGGCCCCCGAAAGCTGTGGACTGTAGTTTGGAGGAAGAGAGGGACATGAGCGGGTTCCCTTCTGGGACTTTAGTGGGGACCACAGTATAAACTAAGTAGGGGAAACTGGATCTGGAAGCAACCTCCCACTTCTCTACAACAAGCCCCCAGGGGCTGCTCCAGGCTTCTCTTTGGTACTGGTATTGAGGATTGTGCCAAAAAAATTGACAAAAAGCAGCAGGTTAGAGAAACTCACACCTCTAATCCCGGCACCAGAGACACTGAAAAGCAGGACCATTGTGAGGTCTAGGCTAATTCAGGCTGCATAATGAATCCAGGCTAGTGTGGGCTACAGTGTGAGAACCTATCTCAAAAACAATGACTGGGCTGGTGACACGGTGGTTGAATAGATGGAGTGCTTGGTGTGTGTGCATGAGAACCTGAGTTTGGTTGCCCTGCATCAATGTGAAGCAGAGTGTAGAAGCATGTGTTTGTAAGTGCAGTCCCGGGGGCAGTGTGTGGGCATGCACACACACATGTGCAAGTGGACCCTGGAAGCCTCCTGACCATTCAGTCGAGGAGAAATAGTAAGCTTCAGGCTCTGGGGAAACAGCAGAGGAAGACACGACACCTGGCATCGATCTCCTGCCTCTGTATGTTTGCACACTGGGTGCACCAGGGATGGGGTGTGCTGGCTGATCCTGTGATTTCACCAAACTGGAAAGGTGGGAGAGGGAGGAACCAAGTATCATCACAAGGAGGGAACTCAGGCACTTGGGGGACGGTGGGAGCAGAGGTGGAAGTCTGACGGGTGCTCAGCATAGGAAGTGAGTTCGTATCATCCTACTTCCTCTGTATGCTGCATGTACGTTGCATATGTGACGAAGGCTGAGGCAGGGATTCGACGCCAGCTTGAACTACAGTCATCTCTTTCTCTCCTCTTTCTCCTCTTGCTTCTTTCTACTCATCTTTCTCCTCCCTTTCCCTCTTTCTTTCCTTCTGTCCTCCTTCCCCCCTCTCCCCCTTTCTTTATCTCTCTTCTCCCTTTTTCCCTCAGCCATTTTTCCTTTTGAAAAACAGTTTTTAATTACTTACTTACTTGTGTATATTTGTTATGTGCACTATGTGTATGCAGTACCTGTGAAGGCCAGAAGAGGGCATCAGAGCTCCTGGAACTGGGTTTGCAGATGGTTGTGAGTCACTATGTGGGTGTGGAAACCAAATCCTGGTCTTCTGAAAGAGCAGTAGGTACTCTGAACTTCAGAGTCACAGCCAGCCCTCTTTCTACATGGTCTCACAATGCAGCCTTGGTTGGTCCCAAACTCTTGACACTCCGCTTTGACTGTCTGAGGTCTGGATTACCAACCAGTGCTGCCACACTTGAGATGAGATTTGAGTTTTGCTTAAAGAACTTACTCAAATATCAGCACTCCTTCATGACCTTCAGAAGCTGGGCGATTTTTCCAAGCAACTTGCCTATGGTCAAAAATGTTTACCTCCTTGTGGACTCTTTGCTGGATGTCTGTCCCCGAAGGTGGCTCTTACAGACATGTGGACACTTCTGGAAGCTTTTTAGCTATGGGGGAGGATATAAAAACAAAACTCATTTTTAAAAATTCATAACTGGGGCTGAAGAGATGGCTCTGAGGTCGGAGGAGCATTTGCTCATTTTCACAGGCTCAGAGTTCAGTTCCCAGCACCCACAGCATGTGACTCACAACCATCTGCAATGAGATCCAGTTGGGATCAGAGTCACAGCCAGCTCTCTGTGTGTGTGTCTGATGACAGCAACAGTGTACTTATATAAAACAAATAAAGCTTTTTAATTTTTTTTAATTTTTGATTATGTGTTTGCGTATGTCTGTGTTAGGGTATGTACACATGCACGACAGCAGCCTTCTGAAGCCAGAGCACTGCTCGAGTTATAGGTGCTTTCAAGCTGTCCAATGTGCCGGGAACTGAACTCAGATCCTCTGTAGGAACAGCACAGGCTCTTAATCCCAGAGCCATCTTTCCAGCCATGAAGAAGAAGGAGAAAGAGAAGGAAGGAGGGAAGGGGGAGGAAGGAGAAGGAAGAAGGAGGGAGGAGAAGAAGGAGAAGGAGGGAACATCTTTATGTTTCCTCACAACACACAGCAAGAAGCTAGACATGGTGGTTCCTGTAATCCCAGCACTCCAGAGGCAGAGACTGATGGATGGATCTTTATGAGTTTGAGGCTAGCCTGGTCTACATATTGAATTCCAGGCTAGCCAAGGCTACATAATAAGACCTTGTCTTATAAACACACACATAATAAACAAACAAACAAAGAAACAAATAAATACAATTATAGGACTCACTTCCGAAAGAGACCGGGATTACCGTCTTCTGACCTGCAGGAGTCTTGGCTGTAGACTTCATGGTTGTGACTTCCCTTCCACCAGCCCCACGCACAGAGCATGCCCTTCCCCTTCTACCTACAAACCAAAGCCAAGCGAAAGAGAAGTTGAGAAAGCCTCCGGCTTTGCTTGAGCAGGGTTTCAGGATGAACCAGAAGCTGGTGCAGGTGTTCAAACTGCCATGGTTTCCTGGAAGTCTTTACTCTATTATTAGAGAATTTGACTGTTACCAGGTCAACACCATCATACTGAAAACCAAACCAGATATGCTGTGGGCTTGCATCCGTGTGCTTTACCAGGACAGTGCCATGTCCTGCGCTGGAGCTGGTAAGGATCAGCACACACTCCCTGCATTTAGGAATCGACAAATGAGCAAATAGACAGAGGCCTTCAGAATTTTACTGCATTAGAAAACTGTTTGAAGCTGGGCAGTGGTGGTGCACGCCTTTAATTCCAGCACTTGGGAGGCAGACACAGGCAGATTTCTGAGTTCGAGGCCAGCCTGGTCTACAGAGTGAGTTCCAGGACAGCCAGGGCTACACAGAAAAACCCTATCTTGAAGAAAAAAAAAAAGACAAACCAAAATAAAGAAACAAAAGAAAACTGTCCGAGAAGCTGCTGGTGGTGTCTGCCTTTACTGCCAGCAGGAGGGAGGCTAAGGCAGGGGGATCTCTGTGAGTTGGAGGCTAACCTAACCTATATAACTAGTTCCAGGCCAGCAAGGGCTACATAATGAAATCCTGCTTCAAACGGACAAAGCACAACTCTAAAATAGTCCCAGACTGGTGAGACGGCTCAGCAGGCAAACACACTTACTGCCAGTTCCTAATGGTGATCCAAGTGCCAGTCCTGGGTCCATGCGGAGGAGAGAACTGACTCCCAGAAGTTGTCCTCTGATCTCCATAAGTGTGTAATAGAGCACACACACACACTCACACATATTTTCAGGCCAGCCTTGGCTACATGAAACCAGCAACAAAAACCACTTACTAGTCCTCCATGACACCAAGGCTTTATCAGCCCTGGGAACTCAACAGTATGTGGAAATAACCAAAAGTTATTTAATGCCAAGCCATGTGACAGGAGAGACGAAGCAAACGGGGTAGGTAATAATAGAACTTTTTTTTTTTGGTCTTAAACAAGGTGTGGCACCAAATTGTGAGATTGATTTCCTTGTTTGGTGTACACTAAGTCTGAGGTCAAGTCACGATAAAATGTAAAGGTGAAAAAAAAAATGTTTTCAGCCAAGTTGATTCCTTTGACTTAGGCATGTAGGGCTCACTGTTGGGGATTTTGCCTGTGAGAATGATTGGCTTTGTCTGTGGTTTGAAGCCAGCCACTCAAGTCACAGAGGATGCTGCCTTCACTCTCAGAAAGATGAGTATGGTATACACATGTGATCCCAGCACTGGGGTGTGGGTGGGGGTTTGGGGGGGATGGGGGAGTGGTGGTAGGAGAACTGAGGTAGGAAGACAGTGAGCTCCAGGCCTTGGTCCCATGAGCTGGGAGGGAAAGGACAGTGTATGACATCGCTTACAATCCCTTACTGACATGGCATTGTCTACAGCTCAAGCATTTATGATGTCCGCACCATGCAGCGTGCGCTGTCTCTATATTTGTTTATTTTTTATTACATTTTTATTTGTATAGCATATGTGTTGCCCATGTGTGGGGGCATGCTTGCCAGAGTGCATACGTACAGAGGTCATCAGGCAACTTTCGAAGCTTGGCCCTCTCCTTTTACCATGTGGCTTTCATGTCCCCACATCCATGTGCTTGCTTTAAACACATCACCTCGAGTGGAGTATGGATTGTGCCGTGTGGAGCCCTCGGTTTTTTTTGAAACAGTCTTGTGTAGCTGGCTACATAGACTCAATATAGCCAAAGCTGTCCTTGAACTCCTGATCCTCCTGCCTCAGCTTCTCAAGTGCTATTACAGTCATGAGCCACTGAGCTCATAACTAGCACCACTGAGCCACAGAAAGGGGAATACAGTAAGATTAATTCCCAATTAATTTTGACCTGGAGAGACAGGAAAGAGACAAAGGTGAATGGAGGAGATGGAGAGGAACACGTGAATGTCCCCCAGTGCGGGTGTGGCGGTCAACCTTGTGAAGGGAAACGTGGGATGGAGAGTGAGGAGACACAGACTCCTGTGACTCCTGATGTGCTGTACACAGCATTAGATCTAAGATGGCTCCTGGAACACCAGTGAGACAGCAAAAAGGTCCCGAGGTCAAGGCAGTGACTGCTTCCTCACTTTCACAGAAGTCTAAACGGGTGACAATGCCGCTTCCATCATCAGGCAGGGCTTTCACTGGAACACTGTGATGGTGCGGCGAGACACAATTGGCTGAGGATTTAGGGGCTTAGGATTGACTGGAACACTGTATATAAGCTTATGCACTGCCCAATGGTCTCTGGAGTCTGAGTCTGGGGGTTCATCATGCCCTCCAGTCCCCATTTATCCTCCATCTAGTATAAGGCCAGTAGCAGCCTAATATGATGTCAGAGTATGGACATCATTCAGTGTGCTCCATCCCATCACCTAGGCACTGTGTCTTCACTCATAATGCCACAGTACAGTCGGAAGGATGAGTGCCACACAAGGAGGGGGGAGGGGAACATGGTTTTCATTACAGCATACTGGCATACAATTGTTCTGGTTTATTGCTAGCTGTTGATAGTTTCTTACTATGATTCCTTTGTATACATGCATGTGCATATTTTTGTGTGTGCAGGTACACACACGCATGTATAGAGGTCAGAGGTCAGCTTTGAGAGTTGTCTTTCAGAAGCTGGTGATCACTTTGTTTCGTTTCTTTTTGTGTTTGTGTGAGATGTGTTTGTGTGTGATATATGTGTGTGGTATGTTTTGTGTGTGTGTGGTGTGTGATGTGTTGTGTGTGTGTGTGTGTAAAATGTGTGTGGGTTGTGTATGTGATGTGTTGTATGTATAATGTGTGTTTTGTGTGTGGTATATATGGTGTATGAAGTGTGGGTGTGTGTAATGTGTGATGTGTTGTATGTGTGTGATATGTTATGTATGTGGTGTGTATGGTATGTTGTGTGTGTTTGATGTGCTGTGTGTGGTGTGTATGGTGTGTTGTGTGTGTGATGTGATATGTATGTGTGTATGGTGTGCGTGTGGGGTGTATGGTGTGTGTAACGTGTGATGCGGTGTGTATGTGTGTGTGGTATGTGTGATGTGTGTATATGTGTGTGTGGTGTGTGCTGTATTGTACGTTCAGGTATGCACGTGTGCGTGTGGAGGTCAGAAGCAGGCATCTGTAGTCTTCCTTGACTGCTTTCTTGTTTTATTTTTTAAGCAGAGTCTCTCACTGAACCTGTAGCTCATTAGTTCAAATAGGATTTTGAGGTCTGTTTGTGTCCGCACCCCTCCCATAGTCCCGGGTTTACAGACATCTACCATTGTGCTTGGATTTTTACATGGGTTCTGGGAATCTGAACGCTGAGCCATCTCCCCAGTTCCAACCTAGTTTTTTGAGACAGGGTTTCCCACTGGCCGTCCAGCCTCAGGGGTCCTTGTACACCCTGCCATCATTGGGATTGCAAACACACGTGACAGCAACCAGCTGTTTATATGTCTTTTGGGGTTCTAACTCTAGTCTAATTCAGTAAGCACTTTGCCGTCTGAACTGTCTCCCCAGCACACTTAACCTAATATCTAAACTGAGCTTTATTACGGACACTTACAAGTAGCAAGTACCTTGCATCTGTTGGATTTCAGGCATCCAGTGGAGTCTTAGAATTTACCCTTAGGGGCAAGAGTTACTGCTTAAATATTGCTAGCTGACAATGTCCATTTAGTGACTCTAAAGTTGTTAACTTGTCAATAAACCAAGGGACAATGAAGCTATAGAGAGTGTCAATAGGAACATAATTGATTTTCTGATCATTAGAAAATAAAATGATTTTCGAAAGATTTATTTTTATTTTTATGCGTATGGGTATTTTGCCTGCATGTATGTCTGTGCACTATATGTATGACTAATGCCCAAGGAAGTATGAAGAGGGTGTTAGGTCCCCAGAACTGGAGTTACAGATGATTGCCAGCCATCAAGTGGGTAACAGGAACGGAACCAGGGTTCTCTGGAAGAGCAACTGGTGCTCTGAACCACTGAGCTGTCTCTCTAGCCCCTGGAGTATTTTTCCCCCAACCATTTGTTAGAAGATGATATGAACCCTGGTAAGGGATGAGTACTTGAGAGACATTTTCTGGTTCTGGGATGACTGAGGCTTTGGCCATGCTGAATAGTGTGTGACGGTGTTTGGGACGCAGTGAAGTCCAACTGAAAACATTCACCTGAAGTTCTGATGTCTGTTTGTTTCTTCCAGCACAGGAAGGACTGTCTGGTTTGTTGGTGGTTCAGTTGTTTGAGCTATCGAGGACTGAACCTAGGCGCTCACACCCACCAGGTAAGTACTGAGCTGCAGCCCAGTGACTTGTTTTATCCAAGCCATAGTGGCTTAAGAATGTCACGTTTGGAGCCAAAAGATCTGTGTCTGTCTTACCTCTGGTCTTTATTTGACCTGTGAGTGACCTTAGGCAAGTTACTTTCTCTGTCTTGGTTTGGCTTATAACTATCTCCTGCCTTCCAGAGTTATCACAATGTTATTATGTAGCTACTTCCTCTTAATTTGATACACCACCCTAGAGCACAGTTGGGTAAGCCTCGGGGTGTTCTAAAAAGAGGTGAGACTTTTTATCCTGCAGGGCAACTTGTTAAAATTCAGGAAACAAACAACTCAAGAGTCTCCAGAAGTCCCTGAAACTGACCAGCTACATTAGTTTCCTCCTCCTCAAGTTTATATTCGCAGCAAGGACTATTAAGAAACACATGCAGACAAGGGACTCTGCTTAGAAGAGTCTCTCTGACCGGACCAGCCACCTGAATGACGGGCCAGCTGAGTTGCTTGGAAACAGGCTAGACCAAGCGAGCAACTTGGAAGAGACACTGCCCGGACCTGTCGAGCTGCCTGAAGATTGTGCTGTGAGCTCCAGAGTCCCAGCTTTCAGGAGCCTTGTTTGCTGGGGTGGGCCTTGGCAATCCCCGCTGTCTTCGAATCATTTCTGCTTCTGTAGCCCCTTACCCATAATCCTGTGAGTAACCCCAGTAAATCTCATTGGTTCACCTAGCTGGGCTTTGCTGGTATCCTTAATTGTTGCTGGTTCCCTACCTGGGGCGAGTAGACATTTGTTCATGTCTCCCTGTTGCATACGTAGCACATGCCGACCAGAGAGACTGCTTCTGCCCGCTAGGGACACAATTAAAGGCAGCAGTTGCCATGACTATGGTGTTCCTTCACAGAGTACAAGGCTGGAGTGTGGCCCAGCAGTAGGATGAAGGCCTTAGCCCCTCCCCAATCCTGAAAACAAGCTTCCCTAGAACACTGTGTGGTGCATTCCTAGAATTCCAGCCTAGGGGAGGATCATGAGTTTGAAGTCAGCCTGGGCTACATGAGACCTTGTCTCAAGACAAACCAAGAAGCAAACAGAGAAGATGGGGTTCCCATTCACTCACTAGCCCTTGCTCTGCTCTGGGTGACTTTCCATGGGGTTGGAGGTGCCTCCAAGTTGTCTTCCAAGATCAGGCAGAAATTCCAACTAATGCTCTCCTTTCTGTGACCAAAGGTCCCTCAGAGATGGCACTACTACACTCACATACTCTTTCCCTAGCAAAAGCCCATCCCTCTTTGGAGTCCCCTACAACCCAGCTTCTGGTCCATGGGTCCTCCAGGAATCTCCTGCCTTAGTCCTGAACCATTCTTCCTACTTTTCTGTCCTGAGAGGGCCAGTCTGGATAGACTGTGTGGTGTGTCTTCCCAGGGGCCCGGAGCCTGTGCATAAAAACCATCAGCACATGCCCAGGGGGCAATAAGTCCAGCACTGTTCTCCAGCACCCTCTAGAGGCTTCGGGTGACAGCGGGTGAAACACACAGGATGGGGTTTGCAGAGGCTGCTCCAGAAGGCTCCATGGTTAGGTGACTACCACCCTGAAGCACCTGAAAAGACTGTTCTGTGGGCTCAGGAGCAAGGTGATGACCCCCACGTCTGTCAGGGAGAGTCAGGCCAGGGTAGCCCTGCATCATAGTCTTCCTGTTCCTTTCTCCCCTCTGTAGACACCCCACCCAGCCTTTCCGGCCCCACAATGGGGCTCAGGCTGGCCGGTATCATCTATGTCTCTAGGTCTCTGACTCACACTGGTGTTCCTGCTGGCTCTGCCCTAAGGACGCCTTGTGGCACTGAGAGATGGACTCAGGGTGCCCAGGATGGGGGTCCTTCTCATCGTCCCTACCAGGACAGGTCCTCTGCATTTCCCACAAACCCTTGCTAAAATCCTTAATGACGTTTGCATTATACCATAACCCTTTACTCAAATTGCTACCAGCTCTCTGCTCGCCTGGCCTGAAACATTCCTTCACTACTTGTGCTCTGTCAGGGAGGCAGGGCCCCTGCCTAACATTTCTGCTAAAGCCGTGCTGGGGAGCTAACATCTTACCTTGCCTCCTCCTGTGAGGCCCCACTTTCTGTACATCCTGACATTTCATCTTGGCTCTAAATGGGCCTAGAAGTGTCTAGATAAACATCCTCCTTCTCTCGTCCCACAAATCCTGCAGAGAGAGTGAATTTGGGAGGTCTCTGCTTATCTAACTCCTGCTTGCTGCATTTCCTGTTGCTGGTTGGTGGCAATGGACAGACTCAGGCTGCTGTCCAGACAGTTGGCGGAAGGGGCTGCTTTTCTGTCTCCCTGCCCACCTGGATCTGAGTGATCTTTACAGCACCTTTAAAGGGTTGTCCTGGGGTATCATTCCTGGGCAAACTCTATGCTCTACAGCCAGTCAACCCGAGTCCCTTAGCATCTACAGTGTTTCTTCCTGCTTCCTTAGTATTCTCTATAGTCATGTACCGGAACCCTACTGGAACCAGGGTTGGCAGTCAGGCTAGTCCCTTCTGCCTGGAGAGAGCACAGAGGCACGGTAGGGTGCCAGACATCCCACCCCAGGGTGGGAACGGGGCCTGAATTTTGTTTTTGAGACAAGAGTCTCATGTAGCCCAGATAGGCCTCCAACTCACTAGGTAGCCAAAGATGATGCTAGACTCCCAATCCTCCTGCCGCTACCTTCCAAGTGAGAGAATTAAATCTACCCCACAAGTGCTGGGATTGCAGGTAGCCACCACCACACCTGGTTTTATGTGGTGTTGGGGATTGAACCCAGGGCTTTGTACATGCCGTGCAAGCTAACTGAGCTCTGTGCCCAGTCCCAGAGCTTGGTTTTGAGTGCAGGTGACTTCAGGGAAAGACCCAGCCTTTGGCTTCCTAGGCAGCAACAGGGTAAAGCTAGAGCTTTGGAAACCCCACTAGTCCTCAGGCCTCTTAAGGTTATGCCCAGGGTAGTATCAAGAGGTGATACTGCCCTTCCTCTCAGTAGCCCTGCTGCAGGACGCAGTGACCCAGGTCGTTTTGCCTGGACTAGATGGGTTTCTGAGAACACTGCTGTCTTTTCTGTGGGGCCATGTTGTGGGTGGTGGTGGTGGCAGTGGTGTGTGTGTGTGTGTGTGTGTGTGTGTGTGTTTATTAGTTCTGTGGCCTTTAGTGTGGTCAGCTGAGGGACAGAAAGGGACAGAAGATTGGTGGGTGGGGGTAAGTTGGAGTGGAGTGGTTCCTTGGGCTTCCATCAGCAATGGGTAAAAGGCAATGTGCCCACCTCTGTCCCCTTAGAGCCTCAGGGCCTTGGAGGAGCGGCCTTGACACCTCACTCTCTAGAGGTGCAGTCCTAGTTCCCCCAGCTAAGCAGTATGGCCTGCACCTTCAGAAGTTTCCCCACAAGACCCCTCAGGGTCCAAGGGATCATGAGAATTGGGGGTATGAAGACCATCTCTTCTAGATTGTCCCCTACTTCCCAGTGTGTACCCCCAAAAGAACTGTGAAATGGGGAGAAGTCAGAGTCTCTTAGAGGCTGAAGCTTGTGACAGTCTCAGAAAGGCAGTTAACCAACAGAATTGTCCCAGGAATTCTCCTGGGACAAATGACAAGGCCAAGAAGAGGGATGGAGATACTCCAGGAAAGAGAGAGGAGGAAGAGATAGAAAACTGCTCTGGCTACTATAATTGTCCCTAGCATAGGCCTGTTGTCACTTGGGCTGGAATTTCAATCCTCACCCAGCTGGTCATGTCTGCAACCTGACCTGGAACCTGACAGTTCGCAACCTCATTCCTCTAGAGGGTGCTGGAGATCAAAGATGGAGTTCCTGTCCCAGGGGCATATGCAAAGCGGTGGTGTGTGCACACACCCCTGGGAAGGAACAGGGTTTGGATGGTAACTTGCTGTTTTGCATGTGGGTCACAATTGCTTCTGGACATTAAGTGGGAGTCCTAGCCTGGTCCTTCTGAAAGCTGATGAAACATGGAACCATGTAGATAGGCCTTAGATGGGTTCTGGGCAGAGACTGCCTGTGCAGTCTATCTCTGAGCAGAGAGTGGTCCAAGGCAGGATGAGCACCCAGTTGACATGCCCCAGCACAAATACCTGATTGGCAAAAAGCTGCCTTTGAGACCCCTGCCTCTAGCCACATGGCTGCCTGGCTACCTTTGTCCTCTTCTAGGTCCCCTGGGCTTTCCTGCAATCTAGATACCGAGTAACTGCTCAGATGCACACCAGCACTGCCCAGCTCCCTGCCAGTCAACTGTTGTGTCCCGAAGCCCCATGTATCCCAAAGTCACTCGGCTCAGGGCTGAGTGAAATGATCTGGTGGGTTTTTGAGAGGCAGAGAGAAGGATTGGAGTCTAGGTTTGCCTTTTGTTTGGCTTCAGCCAGCTCTGGGCCCCACTTTGCCAGGATTGGGAATTTTCAAACTTCTTTAATAACGAGTTGTTTCTTCATGTGACATTCCAAAGGAAACATCGATAAAGAAAAAGATAAAACTGGGAGCTGCGATCTGCCCATGCTAACCCACTACCTCCGAGGACCCTAAGAGTCTCAGAGCAAGTTTGATGCTCTCTTGGCTCAGAGAGCCTTTGATGAATTGCTTCGCCGCTTATCTAGTAGGAACCAGGCCAGGAAGGTTCTGGAAGCTAAGGGAAGTCTCCCTGTTCCCTGATACTCTACGCTCCTTGTACTTCTGGGTGTGGGAAAGCGGGCAGGATAGTGGGATAGCCCCCTCTGGGGAGCAATCATTAACTGGCGTTATCTCTGTGAAGTGTCTCACGGGGGCAGGCCATGAGCCAGGCTTTCACCTGCATCCTGGTGGGTCCTGGGGAAAGGGGCCCTTGCTGGCAGGGCCTGACTCATTTCCTAACAGAAGGAATGCATTGCAGCCATCTCTGTGACCATTGGTGATATAGTCGCTTCAGAGAAAGGCTAAAGCAGAAACCACGCTAACATACCTGCTCTGTCTTCTCCAGTGTACATTATGCAATTGATTTCTTCCTTCATTTCTCCCTTCCCTCCTCCCTCAGCCCTCCCTCCATGCCTTCCCTCTCTTTCTTCCTTTTTGTTTTTCTGTGGCAGGGTCTCACGTAACTCAGACTGACCTTGAAGGCAAGGCACTATATTGATAGGATGACCTTGAACTCTATCTAGTTCTTTCTTCCTCTACCATCCAAATTCTGGGGTTGCAAGTATGTGGTCCCTCCCCTCCCCTCCCCTCCCCTCCCCTCCCCTCCTTTCACCTGGGTGTGGAACAGTCTACTCCCCCAGCCCTCCCTGACTCTAGCCAGATCATAGTGGCTTGGGCAGTGAAACGTATCAGCACAAGAGTCTGAGAAGGGCTATAAGAAGTATGTGGACTGCACTCGAAGCTTGAAGCTCAGCACCCATACATCAACTCTCACATCTCTCTACAACCCCGGCAGGCGGGCTGCAGCACCTCCATTTCACAGATAAGAAAACTGGGACTCACAGCTCCGGAAGTAGTGAAACCCGATTTGTGCTCAGCCCGCCATGTTTTTCCCATTCCTCAGTATGGGTTGGGTGTGTGTGTGGGGTGTACCAGGAGCTAAGGATCCTCACAGTGAGGGATCACCAACCAGTGTCTTCAAGGAAGATGAGGGCCAGTTGGTTGTGTATATCGACTAATTCTAATAATCCTACTACTTGAAAAACCGAGGCAGGAAGATTATGAATTCCAAGTCAGCCTGGGCTACATAGCAAGACCAAAAGATGAAGATAAAACAGAAAGAAGGTGAAACCAAAATGACTGGGGAAGAGACAGAAGAAGGAGTTTCCTGCCTTCTGGGACCTGAAGTTATGTTTCCCCTCCATCGATCAGTGCTAGGCCCCGGATGTCACCATGACACTCCTGCTAGACTTTTTTGAGCTTAAACATTGCTCTCTTCAAGAGTCATAAGAACACAGGCCACCAGGAGACGTGACATTTGGTGTCAAGGAGCAGCCTCAGCTGTCACTGTCCCAGTGACTCAGAGCTAGGGAATCTGCCTACAAGCTGAGGGCCAGCAGCAGGACTGGTGACCTGGTGCTGACCAAGGTCACGCAGCATGCGGCCCTCTCAGCTCTCCTGGAGGCAGGGACAGAATAGAGAAAGTGTCATTCTGGTCTGTGTTCTGGTCTAGCCAAGTGGCCCTGGGCTTGCCCCGGGTTGCTGCTCTTGGGGTAAACGATAGCACCAGCACTCAATATATGACTGGACCAACCTCTACTGAACGGATGGTTATTTTAAAATTCTCTGGGGACATATTACCTCCTCTGGGGGGCGGGGGGGGGACTGCCTGTGGAACTCACCCTTGAGAGAACAGTATTGTCCTCTGGGCTCTGTCTGGGATGTTCCTTAATACAGCCCCTTAGCTGGGCCTACCCTCCAAGACCGAGGAGAACCTGGGAGGCAGCCTTACAGAAATCTCTAGAAATCCCTTGTCTCTTCTTTGTCCCCAGTTAACCCCGATGGCTAAATTCCTGAAACTCCTGCCTTTCCATTAAAACCCAACGGAACGTGTCACCTCCTCCAGGATGGCTTCACTTATTCCTATAAATTATGTACCCCTCGTCAGTTTAGTCTCTCGCTCACCTATAGACAGGAAGCCTCTTCTACACTGTGGAAAACCAGGGTCCTGCCCAAATCAGAGCTTGCCCGACCAATGTAGCAACTGCTTGGGAGTCGGTGCCCCATGACACTTCATGCAGGAAGCACTTCAGGCCAGCCAACATGGCTGCTTTGTTGGCTAATGCTGAAAGTCCTTTCCCCGTCTTGCCTTTGGTATATTATTAGTCTGTCTACAGAAATTCTTCAAGGTAGAAAACCTGTCTCAGAAAAAAAAAAGATAGAAAAGAAATGAAGACAAGAAGGAAGAGGAAGACTGATGATGATGATGATGGTGAAGGGGAGGAAGAAAGCTCCATTTTTGGCCTTTACTTTTGGAAGGGCTGACACAGCTGCCCCATGTCACTGGTTTGAGAAAGGGTCTCAACATGCAGCCTAGGCTGTTCTTACTTTATGAACCCCCTGAGAGTTGGGATTACAGGTGACCACTCCCACGCCCAACCTGACTTTATTTCAGTTCTGACAATTTTCTCCCAGTCTCTGAACAATATTCTCTGAAGATGTCACTGATTCTCCACCTAGTGGACTATTCCCTGTTGTCCCACAATGGCAGGAAAAGATTCATTCTGGTTGGTCTGACTTGCATTGGCTAGCATGAGATCGACAGGGGAAATCCCCATTTCTTTGAGGGTATGCTGTTTAGATAGACTGATAGGTTGAGAGAAACAAGTGTCTCTTTAGAATATTTTCATTTCTCCCAGGCCCGTTTCACTCTGATGTCCTCTGTCCTGCAGTGACCTGGGGGAGAGAAGATGAATGGAATCTATTCTGGGGTGAAGTGTGTTCTGGAAAATGAGCCCCCAGGAAGAGCAGGAATAGTGGGACTCTTGTCTCTTCCCATCTTCTTTCTAGATTCCCCGAGGTTTCATTAGGTGACAGTATTAAGTATGACACTTACTAGGTCCATATCAGTATACGGACGACATCATTGTGGAATGTGTTGGAGGCAATGTGCAGCTCGTATGGAATCTAGAAGTGACCCTTCCTCTGACTCAGCTTCAGATTGTGTCTCTAAAATGCATGATGGAGGTAGGCGGCCCATCCCTACCCTGATACGGGTTACTCAGAACCCTTCAGGCCAAGGCGCAATCTTAGCGTGGCTTTAGTGCTTTGGAAAGGGAAATCTGCAGCATCATTTCTCTGGCTCCCTGTGTACAGGCTCATCTGGGAACCTTATATGTCATATCACACCTTATACATACATATACATACACGTATACTATACTATACATATACCATACATATATATACATACACACATACATATTGGGATAGGAGGAGGAGGAGGCGGCTAAAGCCATGAAGTTATAGGTCGTTAACCGCCCTCAAAGCCTCTTCATTCCTCTAAACCTAGGAATCCTTTACTGAGTCCCTCTTCTGTAGGCCTATGGCCTTTCCCAAGACCACAGAACTGTGGTTCTCAGCCTTCCTAATGCCGAGACCCTTTACTATGTTCCTCGTGTTGTGGTGACCCCCACCCCCAGCATAAAATACTTTTGTTGCTACTTCATAACTGTAAATTTGTTACTGTTGTGGATCGTAATGTAAATATCTGGCATGCAGGCTATCTGATATGCGACCCCTGTGAAAGGGTTGTTTGACAACTCCTCCAAAGGGTTAGGGGTTGAGAACCACTGCTGGAGAAGGTGGAGACAAGAGAGACGGAAGAGCAGAGCTCTTCGGTGACCACAGCCCTCCTTATACCATGATGAGGGACAGGGCTCTCTGACAAGGAGCTACATTTGGTGTTCTGGGGATGTTAGTGACAGACACATGAGACATTTGGTGGCTTTCCTTTCCAATGCCTCTTAGTTGCATAGAGCAGGGGTCACGATCAGGTGAGGAAACCCACAGGAGGGCTCTGGGTCCGCAAACATTTGCTACTACTCTCCCTGCTACAAGAGAGCCATCCAGGGGGTGTCTCAGGACAGGTATGACGGGCAGGATGGGTGGCGTGAGTAGGAGTCAGCTTCTTTCCTCATAAGATCCTCATAACACTGCTCCATTGGATTTGGGGTGCCCAAGAGGTACCAGCCTCCCACCGAGCCTTGGTACTGTGCGCAGAGGGATGAAGCCGGTAGAGTAAGCTTTTGAAGGGAGCAATAGGAAGATTGTTGAGCTCTCTTTCTCAGAAGCCCAGCAGATCTGGGTGAGGACTGGGACTAGTTGGTCCCTCTCTTCCCACAGGTATCAGAGCCCCCTCTTGTTCCCAGGGGAGCCTAGGAGCAGCTGGGCCAAAGCCCAACCAGGAATTTTTCCAGGCTGGTTCCTATATCCAAGGGTGGGTTGGAGGTGGGGGCTTTGGGGAACTCTTAAGGAAGGCAGGAGGAGGTGGAGAAGAGGACTTTGTGGAAAGGGGGGGGGACAGAGCCACACAGGTTAAGTGTGCAAGCATAGAGAAATAGCCAAGGGTCCTAGGGAGAACGGGGGGATGGAGCACATCCCAAATTCTGTCTAGATGAACTGTGAGCCTAGGCTAGAACTGAGGGAGTCTCCACTTCCCAGGGTTGGTGGCAGCACTGGGCAGCTGGCCTACCTTTGTTTCTGAATGCTAGGGTAGGTTTGAATCACCATGCAGGCCTGGCCTGCTTCTGCCTCCATTGGCACCCTGGCCTCAGTTCCCTGGCAACATCTGGGTGTGTGTATGGGGTGTGTGATCAGGAGGAACAAGGGCCTCTGTCTGCCCAGCTGTCTTTCCCTCAGAGTTCTGCCAGACTCCACAGTGCATACGTGGGCTTCCACAGGTCGTCTCCCTCCCAGTCACTGACTAACTCCAGAACTGCTCAGCTTCCCGTTCTCAGTGCCACAAATTTGGTGCCAAATTCTCTTCAGAGAAGCCTCTCTGGAAACTTCCCAGAAGATCCCATTTACCCCAGGGCCCTAGCTCCTGATGTCTGCAGATCAGACAAAGGCTCAGACAAGTATTCTCTCCCCCCCCGCCCGCCCCGTAATCCCCCTCCCCTGTATAAACCTAGAGTTATGCTTCCGAGGTCAAACCCGCAACTGTTTGGGGTGTGTGTGTGTGTGTGTGTGTGTGTGTGTGTGTGTGTGTCTGTCTGTCTGTCTGTCTGTCTGTCTGTCAGAAACACTCAACTATTTGGGAGCTCAACGTTTGCCGCGTTCAAGAGTCAACTCTCACCCCCTTTCCAAGACCCGTGTCATTTGAGCCAGAGTTGGGGTGTGCATAATGTAGTCACTAGGGGGCGCTCGGCCATCACGGGGAGATCGTGAACTTGGGCGAGCCGAGTCTGGAGGACGGACGTGCGTGCGTGTGTGCGTGTGTGTGTGTGTGTGTGTGTGTGTGTGTGTGCGTGTGTGTGTGTGTGTGTAGTGTGTATGTGAGGTGGGGGAGAAGGCCAGGGGTCACCTCCGGGTGTCCCTTTTCCCATACGTCCCTGCCAGCTCTCCGCCCTCCAACCCCCACTTTCTCCTATATTTCTGGGAAAGGGAATTGTTCTTAGACCCTGTCCGCATATAACCTCACTCTCCTGTCTCCCCAGATTCCCAACACTCTAGGATCCCCAATGTGTCCCTGAGCCCAGTTTGAAGGGGTGTACAGATAATTTTCAGGCTGTGGACCCTGGTAAGGGGTTTAGCTTTCCATTTCGTAGAAGTGGTCTAGGGGCTCCTGAAAGGCGGCCCTAACAGCCTGGCCTCGCCCCCCGGGGCGGGTCTGGGGTGGGGCTTTTGGCGGGGGAGGGGGAGGCGGGGCCAGATTTCCTTTTTTTTCCACCGCTGTTACCGGTGAGAAGCGCAGAGGCTTGGGGCAGCCGAGCTGCAGCGAGGCCGCGGCGCTGGGGGCGAGCTGAGCGGCGGCAGCGGAGCTCTGTCGCGAGACGCAGCGACAAGGCAGACTATTCAGCGGACTCACCAGCCAGGGAGTCTGTGCTCTGGGATTTGATATTCAAACCTCTTTTTTCCCCCCTTAAACTGTATTGTTTTACGCTTTAATTTATTTTTTGCTTCCTATTCCCTTCTTAAATCGTGCCAACGGTTTGGGGAGGCTGCTCCTTCACTCCCTCAAATCACTTCGGATTTTGGAAATCAGCAGAGGAAAGAGGTAGGAAGAGCTCCAGAGAGAAGTCAAGGAAGAGAGAGACCGGTCAGAGAGAGCGCGCTGGCGAGCGAACAGAGAGAGGGACAGGGGCAAAGTGACTGACCTGCTTTTGGGGGTGACCGCCAGAGCGCGGCGTGAACCCTCCCCCTTGGGATCTTGCATCGGACCAGTCGCGCTGACGGACAGACAGACAGACACCGCCCCCAGCCCCAGCGCCCACCTCCTCGCCGGCGGACTGCCGACGGTGGACGCGGCGGCGAGCCGCGAGGAGCCGAAGCCCGCGCCCGGAGGCGGGGTGGAGGGGGTCGGGGCTCGCGGGATTGCACGGAAACTTTTCGTCCAACTTCTGGGCTCCTCTCGCTTCGGAGTAGCCGTGGTCTGCGCCGCAGGAGGCAAACCGATCGGAGCTGAGAGAAGTGCTAGCTCGGGCCTGGAGAAGCCGGGGCCCGAGAAGAGAGGGGAGGAAGAGAAGGAAGAGGAGAGGGGGCCGCAGTGGGCGCTCGGCTCTCAGGAGCCGGGCTCATGGACGGGTGAGGCGGCCGTGTGCGCAGACAGTGCTCCAGCCGCGCGCGCGCCCCAGGCCCCGGCCCGGGCCTCGGTTCCAGAAGGGAGAGGAGCCCGCCAAGGCGTGCAAGAGAGAGGGCTGCCTCGCAGTCCGAGCCGGAGAGGGAGCGCGAGCCGCGCCGGCCCCGGACGGGCCTCCGAAACCATGAACTTTCTGCTCTCTTGGGTGCACTGGACCCTGGCTTTACTGCTGTACCTCCACCATGCCAAGGTAAGCGGTCGTGCCCGCCTGGTGTCGCCGGGCCGTGGTGAGCGCCTCTCCCGCTTGGGGACGTGCGTGCGTGCGAGCGCGCGCGTGGGGGGCTTCGTGCCCCAAGCGGGTCCTTGGGCACCGGGCGCGAGGCGTCCCCCTCTGTCGTCTTACGTGGAGGGGGAGGGGGTGCGCGCTAGGTGGGAGGGCGCCAGGATAGTCTCGCCGCCCACGCGGGCCCTGCCCACCCACCAGAGTCACCGCACGTACGATCTGGGCCGAGCAGCGGAGGGCGGGAGCCAGAGGAGGAGGCTGAGGGGGCTGGGCTTGCGCCGCGGCTGGCGGCAGAAGTTTGCTCCGGGTCGCGGGTCCCGGGAGAACTGGAAGTCCGGGCAAAGGGGGCCGGAGTCCGGAGCCCAGCGGGCATGCCTGGGGGTGCTCGGACCTTGGACCGGGGGAGGGCAGAGATCGTGGAGGGGGCAGGGCGCGGGCGACCTAGGGGGCTTTGCTGTCACTGCCGTTCGGGTCTCTTCGGCCCTTGCAGGGAGTTTGGGGAAAGTTTTAGGATGGATTGCTGCGGGGAACCCTCTCCCACCCCTCTAGCTTGTTGGGCCACCTGCACCGCGCCACCCCCTCCCGTCCCCGCTCGCGTCCCGCGCGGTGCCCGCCCTCCCCCGCCTGGCCGGGCGCGCGCGGCGCAGAGCCGATTACATCAGCCCGGGCCTGGCCGGCCTCGTGTTCCCGGAGCCGCGGCTGCCGGAGCCCGGAGACCCGGGCGACGAGCGGCGCCCCTCCCCCCACCGGCCCTCCGCGAGGAAGGTGACCTCTGGAGGTATCCCCAGCTCCGGGATCCTGAGAAACTCCCATACCCCTTTCCTCCGTTCCCAACTTCTACCCGTGCCTCGCGCTAGGAAGAATTTCCCGACGCCCCTTCCCCCTTTTCCCCATTTCCTGCCTGGTGTAAAGAAAAGCCCTTCCCACCCTTTTATATTTTCCTTTTCTTGCGAAGACTCTTCGGACCCTTCTTGGCGCCAGAGTCTAGGAAAAGGACGGTGACTGTCAGACGTGGGGGTGCTGGGGCCCACCCTCGGGTTCTTTGTGGAAACGCTGGTCTAAGTTTTGAGTTGGTGAAGGTGCGCTTCCCCACCCCCGCAGCTCCAGCTAGCTGTTCGTCAGCTTTTTTTTTTTGAGGGGGGGGCGGTCAATGGAGGGTGGACTGACATCACCCCATTTCCCCCTTTTTGGAAACATGACTTGATATTTGCTCTGACAGGGGCAGCCTGGAACCAACCCTTTCCCACACCTTTGGCAGGATCCCTTGTCAGTATCTCTCTCACACACACTTTGTCCTGGCAAAGCCAGATGCCCAGAGAGCAGGTGGTTTAACTCTGAACTTGCCCACCCAACTTGCCTACCAAGGGGTCCTTTCATGCTCATTTCCACGAATCCTCAGCTATAGACCCTTCTTGGAAAGGAGGCAGAAGGAAGGAGAAGGGCAGGTGTCCCTGCCACGCTCCAGAGTTCCCCAGACCCTGGCACAAAGGCCTTGGTTCTGGGCCTCCATGTGGGGAGGAGGGCAAGAGTGCTTGGCCACAGTGTGACCTTCAGAGGCCCCCAGAGAAGGACACCTGGCCAGTCCCTGCCTAGAACCTCCCCATCTGGGAAGGGGTTCAAAGTTTCTGTTCCCTTTCTCCCATGTGGGGTTGACAGGAGTAAGGGAGAATGTCATGGGGCTATTGAGGGGGTAGTTGAGGGCCTGAAGCAGCTGCAATGGGAGGCTATCTCTTGAGAAGGGTCACCTCTGACCTTGGCCCTGGTGGCAAGGCTGAGGGCCCTGGATGAACTACTCTTAGGAGAAAGACAGAGACAGACCAAGAGTGGGAGTCGGTCTTTCTGAGGCAGTTGGGGGTCCAGGTTACTGTGAGGCAGGTGGCTGGGGAGTCCGTGGCAGTAGGAGCCCCTCAGGAAGGTCTGGAAGCCTTGGCTTGCTCGCCATGGTCAGGCCCACAGGGCCTTCTTGGTGACCTTCATGGCTTCTGGGGAGGGGAGAGGGGAGCTGGTGGGGATGAGGAGGGTTGGAGAACCCCGGCTCAGGGTGGAGCGAGGGGACCCCCTGGGAGCCTGGCAGGACTGAGGAGAAAGCTTCCCTGGTTACATTTGAGCCAAGTGCCCTGCCCAGGTGAGAGGCTTGGGGATGTGGGAGTGGGAGGCTAAGCCAGGCTTTGGAGCTGCAATCAGGCCCTGGGCAGACTGGGGTGGGAGAGAAATGGGACTCTCCCTTCCTTAGGATCCTCCTCCCAGCCAGTCACCCCTTGAGCAACCTGTGGGTATGCCGAATATTCCCGAGGCCTGGGAAGAGTTTGGATGGGGGAGGGTAGCTGGTGCCCTTCGGTCCTCTGCACCCCTCCCTCTTCAACACGAGCTCCCTGGTATTTGTCATGTCAGCAGGAGAAGGTCACCACGTTGTTTTTCTCGCCCCCAGTCCTTCCTTCCTGCCCCAGTCCAAATTTGTCCTCCTATTTGACCTTAATACTTACCCATGGCTTTGGACCAGGGAATCGGGGGCAGTGGGAAGAGGGAGACGGCAGGAACGGGGCTGGGGGCCTGGGGCCTGGGTAAAGCAGGAGTCTGGTATTTTCCTCCTACATTGTGAGCTCCCTAGCTCCTGGTTAGCCTTTAACTTCCATGGTTTCAGAATTGAAGCGGTCCAGAGTAGTGGGTCTTGCTCTGGACCTGCAGGGACCACTTACCATTCCCTATGCGACTCAGAAACCATGGGGAGTCTGGGAGCCGGGGTTGGGAGAGGCAAGAAGAGATCAAGGGATTCACTGGTCAGGCCTTGGACTCCTGTGGCTGCCTCTGTCCCTGTCAACGCTCCTTACTCTTTGTTTTGTCCTCAGTGGTCCCAGGCTGCACCCACGACAGAAGGAGAGCAGAAGGCCCATGAAGGTGAGTCTCATGCTTCTTAACAGATCCCTGTTGTCTAAGTGGGGTGCATGGATAAACCCCATTCCTCTTTTTCAGACCTGGGGGAAGGTGGGGTGCAGGAATATGAGGCTGGAAATTGCAAGGGTATTGTTGAACTTAACCCTTGGGTTTCTTAAGGTGTCTCCTGATTGGCTTTCTGCTAGAAGCAGGACTTGTTGCTTTTTCTAATAGCTTTTCCAGTGAAATTCTATCTGGAAAGCTTGCCGTGAGCACTGACGAGGAGGAAGGCAGTGGTTCAGGGTTTCCAGATGTTCTGGGAAGTGTCTCTTGTACCCTCTTCTCCCAGGAGAAGATTAATGTTCAGTGCCACTTCCTACACATCCATGGCCCACCCGAGGGGCAGTGACCCTTCCTGTGTGAGGTGGAAGTAGGAGGCTGGGGCAGGGTAGAAAGGTATCCTAATAGGACTCCTGAGTCCTGCCTTTGCATTTCTGAGTGTGGCAGCTTCCACAGACTGCGTTTGGGTGCTGTGAACTTCCCCACAGGACCAGCAGAGGGCCGGCTATATCTCTCAGCTGCCCCGCCCCCCGCCCAACCCTGAGTCCGCCTGCCTTTTGTTCCAGTGTGGTTTGGAGTACCGGGATCCTCCCATTTCTCTGGGGACGCCCTGGCTCTCCCCAGCACTGAGTGTGGCCTCTGCTCCAGCCGGATGCCACTCCCCCAGTGTCCTTCCTCAGAGTAGGGAAGGCCTGGGGTCTTCCTCCAGGCCAGCTTCCCTGACCCAAATCCACTGTGGCTGCAGGAGCCAGCAGACAGGGAAGGCTGGTGATGTCCAGCCGGTTTTGCCTCCTCCCCCAGGAGCCCTTTCTCTGGCCCAGGGCCTGGCTCTCTGCCACTCCCTGGCCCCTGCCACTGACAGGCCCCTACTTCCTAAGTGCTACCCACCCCCTTCTGCTTCCTAGTGGGCTCTGTGGTCTGGGAGAGGCAAGACAAATGGTCTTTGTTTGATGGAGAAGAGCTTGTCTGCCATAAATAAGGAAAACCACGAAAGCCCGATGCTGAAGAGTATGTGTGCACACGCCCGAGCGGCGGGGCAGCCTTTCTCAGGGGCAGGGGCCAGGCTCCCATGGGGACCGGCCAAGTCACTTCCTCTACCTCTTATGGACCTTGGGGACTCTTAAGAAGTTTTTGGAAAGGATTTTCATCTTAGGTCTTTCTACACGGAGCTCCCACCTCCATTCATTGCTCGGTCGTATCTTTCTGCAGCCTCCTCCCGTGTGGGGCCTCTAACTAGTCTGGGCCACCTCTGTCCCAGCCAAGATGAAGGGTTAGTTAAAAAAAAAAATTCTGCGTTAGTCAGCTTCAATATAGACTTTCCTTGAAAAGAATTTTCCAGATCTGATCTCATGGACTTTTTTTTTTTGGCTGTGTTTTATGTTAACTCTTTGGGGGTAGACACAAATCCTTTGCTTGTTTGTCCGGATAGAAAAGAGAGCCCTTGAGCAGAGCACAGGGTGGCAGCTTAGGTTCCCCCACCCCTTTCCCTGTTTGACATCTGAGGCCGTTGCTCCACCTTGTCCTCCATGTCCCCGTCCTTACCAGCCGACCTGCCATACACCTGGGTTCCATCTTCTTTACCTGTCTGGAAAAAGAAAAAAAGAAAAAAAACTTTGAAGAATAAAGGGAGGTTTGGCTGTGGCCCCAGGTTGGGAGGGTGGGGTGTGTAGTCTCTGGAGCGTGCACTTAAAATCCCTTTGGTGACATTCCAAACTTTGTCACCTGGAATGAGAAAAGAAGAGTTGTTTGCAGGGCTAGCAGAGAGTCAGAGCACTGCTACCTTCCCGCTCCCTTAAGTGTCTTTAGAGGTCAGGCCAACCTGCTTCTTCAGATAGAGGCCCAGAGACTGGAGGGACAGACCCAAGGTCATTCTAACTGCTAGCAAAGTTTGGGCCCCTGTGTGGGTTTATGTTCCTTTTCTCACTCCAGGGACAGGCTTCTGTGGGGTAGCCTGAGGGGTGTGACCAGAAGTGGCAGGCTGAGCCACCATTTGGTGTCCTAAAGAAGTCCTGTACTCTCTAGTGCCTGCCCCTTGGCCTTCAAGTACCTCTTCCTGTTCTCATGTACCCCAGACTGCCTGCGAAATGCTCTCTACCCTGTCTTCCTCCAGGTCGGCTTCTAGGCTTCTAGAAATGCGTCGTACGGAGGCAGCTCCTGTTCTTTCCGTGATGCAAGCAGTTTGCCCTCTTGGGCGGGGTTCTTGGTGCTGGCAGGACCTGCTCACTGTCACCTGCTGATTTGTATTAGAAGTCTGGGGAGGGGGGACTGGCAGGTGCCTCTCGAAGCTTCTGTGTCTGCGCATGATGTAGGTGTCTGAAGGCTTTGCTGTCACACATCATTCTAACTGCTTCTTACTGCCATCGTGGCCTTTGGGACAAATAGTGGCATTTCTATGAACCTCTAAATCCCCATTTGTAAAATGGGGTCCTGTTGTGTTCAGTGGTGACATGGGGAAGAGTGTATATACATAGCTGTCCCCAGTGTCCAGTATGTATTTGGCGAGTGGCTGTTGGCTTGGTTGGCGGTGTGGCCACAGCTCTGAGAGGAAAGCAGAAAGCAGATGTACTCATGCTCAGGCTGTCTTCTGGCACCATGGTTGATAGGCACTTGCTGTTACAATGAGGAATGGAGTCAGATGGGGCAGGCCACCTCCCCTGGACCTGGACCTGGAAATGAGGGAGGGGCTTCAGTTTTAGAAGCATTTACCTGATACAAAAGCTGTGAGGAGTGGTCTCACAAAGCTGGGTGGCGATAGAGGCTGATCGTCTTGTGTGTCACCTAACTGTCGTCTCTCCCACACAGTGGTGAAGTTCATGGACGTCTACCAACGAAGCTACTGCCGTCCCATCGAGACCCTGGTGGACATCTTCCAGGAGTACCCCGATGAGATAGAGTACATCTTCAAGCCGTCCTGTGTGCCCCTAATGCGGTGTGCAGGCTGCTGCAACGATGAGGCTCTGGAGTGTGTACCCACATCGGAGAGCAACATCACCATGCAGGTGGGTACCTGTGGCACAGGGGACTGGCGGTCCAGGAGGACCAACCGGGGGTACAAGGAGGGGCATTAGAAGGCTGTCTGGGCCTCTGCCTGGGAAACTTTTGGTAGGAGGAGCTACATTGGGGTTGGGGGTGAGGAGATGAGGTCGGGGGTTCTTTTCTACCTTGGGGAAGAAGCTGCCTGCCTGCACTCTGCACTTCCCTGCCGAAGCTCTCCACAATTTGACCATCTGCTTTTGTGATCTTTGCTTCCTGGGCTCAACAGAGGGCTGCTGCCTGCAACAAGTGTTCTTCTCCTTCTCTGGGAGCCCAAAGGCTCCCCCACACCCCCACCCCCACCCCCACTTGAGGGTTCTGTTTGGGAAGCTGGATGGGACTGGTCTATACAGAGTCAAAAGCCAGTCTTGAGGTGCTACCTAGTGGGTGGATCTGGGCCCAGACGGGGTGGAGAGTGGGCGGAGCTCAGCAGCAGGGGGTGGGTAGCTCTTAGGTAGCTTTTAGGGGTCAAGGTGAAGCTTGGGAGGAGTTGCAGGAGGGGAAGGGATGGGGATGGTAAGAATCCAGGACCTGAATTCCCAGCCTGGCCAACCCTTGCAGCTGTGTCTGCTCTCCGGAAGAGCAGGTGCTCTTTAAGACCAGCAGGACTGGGGGAGTTGGGGTGACCTGAGGTTCTTTTCTGTTAGAGCCCTGGTCCCCCTACCTCCACCGCCTTATCCCTGCTCAATAGAACCCCTGGGTGCTAAATGGCAGGAGCCCCGGGGTGTCCCATAGGGGTATGGCTGGCTGGGTCACTAACCTCTGTGATCTGCTTCCTCCCTCTCCAGATCATGCGGATCAAACCTCACCAAAGTCAGCACATAGGAGAGATGAGCTTCCTCCAGCACAGCAGATGTGAATGCAGGTGAGGCCTGAGCGAGCTGGGCGTGGCACATGTGTTAGCGCAGGCCCACCTTCCAGCTAGCTGTGTGAGCTGATCCCACAGTGTTATAGGGCCCCACATTGTTATTATGTAAAAAGATTAAGATCGCATTGCTACACCAGAAACATCGTGTAAAATTATTACCAAGTTGTTGTCATCGTCGTCTTAACTCCTCTGTGTCTTGTTTTCTCCCCCCTTTCTCTACCCACTGCAGACCAAAGAAAGATAGAACAAAGCCAGAAAAGTAAGTGACCACATCTTAGCATTTCTTTCCGATTGTCTAGGTTCGGGGCTTTCCGCTTCCTCTCTTGGGTGCTCTGATGGCCTCAGTGACTTTGGGTGGGTCAGTAGTATGGTGACCGAAGTGGGCTGGAGTCAGCTTTAGGCTTATGGCTCTAGAGTGAAGAAGAAACCCAGCCTGAAGAAGGTGCTGCCCTCCAGGTCAGCACGCAGTGTTTCAGTGTGGGTGGCGGCGGGTGCTGTGGACACTTGCGCCGCAGCAGAGTGAGGGAGAGCCAGTGGGTGCCACAGGGCAGTTTCTGTGTATCAGGGGACGTGGTGTTTGGTGGTGACTGTGGCCGTCCAGGTTTCTTAGGTCCCAGGATATTTCGTGTGTGTGTGTGTGTGTGTGTGCATGCCTTCCCATAGGAGCACACACAGGTAGCAGACACAGCTCTTAGTGGGGGAGGGAAAGTGGTGTGGTGGCCATTTTCTGAGACTTCCTGTCGATTGCCGTGGAAGGTCAGTTCAGGATGGGAGGGTGGCTGACATTGCTTGGGTATGAACTTGTAGTGAAGGAGCGACTGAGAGAGAGCACCCCCACCCTCCTCCCCACCCCCACCCCATACCCCTTTCTGTCTGCCTTACCACTTGGTGGATATGAAGTCCTCATGCCTCTCCCTAAGTCCCCAGGTTCCACGACTACTGTATCTACCAGAGCAATGGGCCAGGAGTTTATCAGTGAGAGAGCAGGGTGTGCTCCAGGGGAGTAGCCCTGTGTGGAGAGCCTTCTCCTTCTATATGCTTCCCAGAACTTTCTCCCAAGCAGGGCAGCCGTGCCTTCTTCTCCCCAGGTCCCCTCTTCCTGTCTCTCTTTCCCTGTGATAGACAGGATGCCGTATCTTTTCTGGGACTTGGCAGGCCTAGAGAGTGCTGGTTCCCTAGAGGGTGGCAGGCTGTAGCTTGTCCCTCTCAGCTGTTCCCTAGATGTCTGCTTTGCCCATAGGGAGAGTAGTAGGGCTCGCCTGAGCTCGGAAGAGAGACTAGCGGCAGGCTTTGGCCTCTGGAGAGCAGAGCCTCTGCCAAGTCGTCTGGCCCCCTAATCACACACCCACACTACACTGTTCCTCTTCCCCTGGCCCCACCATCAGTGCTGGGCTCTGACGACAGCCAGCCCCACCACCCATCCCAGATGACTGCTGGGTAGATGGTGCCCCATCTCCTGCCCTGGCTTATATGCCACCTCTCAAGTAACCGCCCCCTCTCACCAAGGATGCTGTGAGCAGGTCCCCCAGAGGGACTTCTCCTATCACACTTGGAAGTCAAGGCAGACATTCTGAAGTGCAGCCCACTTCTAACCCCTTCTCATTAAAGTCTGCCTTAGACCATCTATTGCCTCCTGACCTTCAGGGTCTAACCATTCTGGCTTGCTGGGCAAAGATCTTGCCCTCATGCCTTTGCACCCTGCCTGAGACCAGGGGCCACATGAGCCTAGAAACTGTGCCTTTTACAGTTTCTGCTAATCACCAAGAGCCCTAGGATTGCTGCCCTACTGTGGGCAAAGTGAGGAGGAAGATGTGTGTAGTCCCTGCCCACCTGTGACTGAGGTCTGGCCTGGAGGCTGCTCCCGGGAGTGACTAGGCTGGCTTTGGGTCTCCTGCTCTGGCCTCTGTCTTCTTCATTGCTCCTCTCTTCTCTTCCCTCTCGTTCTCTTCCTGTCTGTTTCTGTTTTTATATTTTCCAGAAAATCAGTTCGAGGAAAGGGAAAGGGTCAAAAACGAAAGCGCAAGAAATCCCGGTTTAAATCCTGGAGCGTGTACGTTGGTGCCGCTGCTGTCTAATTCCTTGGAGCCTTCCTGGCCTCCAGACAATCGCCTGCAGCTCCTTTAACCCTGCCCTGCCCCACCCCCGCCCCACCCCCAGCTCCCCTCTGGCTCTTGCCCTGCCTCAGTCTCTCTCTCTCACTCACCCCACTAATGGCACCAATGGGTAGACTTGGTGGTGGTGTTGCTGGTCCAGGGTTGGGTTGGGGTGGGAGGAAGGTGAGTAGATCTGGAGCACTCAACTCAGGGAGGGGCCTCTGGCTTGGCTGGGCACCGACTTTCTCTCACCCACTGGGCATTGGTGGCGGGGCCATTGTTGGCATGGGTGCTGGGCATTGGGGCCCTCTCATCCCAACTGGTTTCCACTGCTCTAGGCTCCTGCACACGTCTGGAGGGTAGGGGTGGTGTGGAGGGCAGCGTGGAATGAGTTAAGGGTATATTGGTGGGAAGTAGATCGTGGTGGGCTGAGGACGGAACTTGAGTGAGCTGTGTGGCAGCCCGTTCTCATCTGTTGGAAATGCTTTGACGCCTGCACTTGAGGCTTCAGGAGGGGAAAGCCCTCTCTATCCATCCAACTGAAATCACCCACAGAGATCTTCTATGGTGGCCTCTTCCTCTGTTTACATGCTGTGGTGGGCTCCGGAGGCCTGGCTGGTGGGCAGTGCCACTGGACTTGGCTTGCCTTCTGCTGGCCCTCTTCCTTGGTGGAGGGTCTGGGCAGGGGCCCTTTTTCAGGGAGAAGGTACCCTGGTGGTCCCCTGGGCCACTTATCACTGTCCCCAGCAGGTGAAGAGTTGAGGTGTGTTGTGGGCACAGTAGTAGTGGGGGCCCTGTGGCCCAAGATAGGCCCATATCTTCGTGGGGCACAGCACCGACCGTCCCTCACGGCAGCCTTTTCCCCGCACTCTGCCCGCCTGTGTCCTCCTCTTCCTGCAGGCACATGTCCTGCCAGCGCTGCGTCTCTCTGCCGCTCTCTCTGTCTTCTGCTAGAGCGCTCGGATCTTTCCAGAATGTGGAAAGGGCCTAGGGGCCGACAAGCTGGGTGGGGAAGCCGTGGTGGACATGTTAGGGGGTGTTGCATGGGATTTTTTTTTCTCTCTCTCTCTCTGCTGACGCTCTAGCTTAGATGTCTTTCCTTTTGCCTTTTTGCAGTCACTGTGAGCCTTGTTCAGAGCGGAGAAAGCATTTGTTTGTCCAAGATCCGCAGACGTGTAAATGTTCCTGCAAAAACACAGACTCGCGTTGCAAGGCGAGGCAGCTTGAGTTAAACGAACGTACTTGCAGGTTGGTTTCCAGAGGGCGAGCAAGAGTCAGAGAGGGGCGTTGCAGACACGGGAGAGAGAGAGAGAGAAAGAGAGACAGAGAGAGCACGCTTGTGAGGGGCCAGCTGCTTGCTCAGCTTCTAGCTGCCTGCGTGGTGACTGCTTCCTTCTCTCCTGCTGGGGCTCTGTAGGGCCTCGGCCTCCAGTCTGGCCCAGCAGGCCTGCTCGGAGATGGCCCTTGTTGCCTGAGTGGGTAGGCTGCTGTGACTTAATGTGATGGTGTGGACCCAAGCTGTGTGTTGTGTCCTGTGGTCCTGCTGCTTGTGGAGGCTGTTGGTGCTGATGTTGTTAATTCTATCTTTGGTGCCAAGTGCTAAAACCTCAAGTCCCTTCCAGGTATGGAGTGATGTCTAATAGTGTTTCCTGGCTGCACCTTTGTCCCCGGAGAGCCTGCACAGCTGGGCCACTCATAACTCAGTGTATTCTTCCTGGGCTCGGAGCCTTATCTCCTGTTGTCTATCCCCTTAAGACTATGGCTTCTTGAAGACAGGCTGTGTCCCTCAGACTGGAGCTCTGTGAGAACAGACCATGCCCACCTCAGACTGGGGTGCACCTCAGACTGGGCTTCCTGAAAGAGGCAGGGGTCTGCTGTTGGTTTGGGATGGGACATTTTTTTTTCTTCATACATCCGAGGACACTGAACAACTTATCCTACATCAGTCAGGGCAAGGCTGACGATCCTGAACAGCCCACATATTTCAAAAGTGTTTCCAGCGTGGTTTCAGGAAAGAGCGGGACTCTATGAACACCTGAAGCCTGGGCCTGGGTCATAGACCGTTGGGATGCCCAGGTGTCTGTACTTCTGTCTTTTGTCCATGTGAACTTAGGAAGAGTCACGCTCACAAGTAAATATTGTATATGGCCACATTCACTGGGGAGCTCAAGAGCACAGGGCTGCTGACTGGCAGCCCCAGGGTTGTTTATACCGGTGTGGCCTGCCCTGAGGAAGAGCATTACCTAGGGGTGTTAAGCTTTTAAGGGATGGCCAACATAGGGCCAGCCTTCCAGGTAGAACAAGGATTCTTTGGCATGTACCTCCATCCCTGCCTGCATTCTTGTGTCTTGTGGGTGCTCAAAGGACACCAGAGACCTCTCTCTCTCTCTCTCTCTCTCTCTCTCTCTCTCTCTCTCTCTCTCTCTGGTCGTTGGTATGAAGTTGTTCCTGTGAAACTGTATGAGAACAATGAATCTGTTAGTGCTGTGGTAGTGCTCTTCCCAACAATAGGCCTGGGTGAAGGGGCTTAGTTCACTGGAGGATTTTAAGGAAGATAAAGACCTTGGTATTGTAGGGTTTTGAGCTGGGTGCTAATTGAAGTCACCTGACTTCCAGAGACCCAACTCAGTCCACTACTGCCTGTGTCTGGGAATTGAGTCCAAGACTAGGTTAGGACCCATGTTTTCAGACTGTCCTCAGGGCAAACAGCCAGGGGCAGAAGCAAGAGGAGAAAGTCCTTGGAGACCCCTTCTGCTTCAACAGGAGGAATAAAGCCACTGAGTTGTCTGTCCTCGGCCTAAGTCAGACATCATGTGGTAAAAGGCAGGTGTAGCCACCAGGCAGTTCAAGGTAGAAGCTAAGGCTGAGAGAGGTTTGGGAAGCATAGATGTTCTCTCACCTTTCAGGAGTTCCTGTGTCTTCCCTTGGGCAGAACCCATCCCCAAGGCAGTCAGTCCTCTGTCATTGGCTTAGCTCAAGGGACTTTTCTATCCCCTAAACCTAACCCTAGAGCCAGAACTGAAGATCCTTCTGTAGGGATCCTTTCCCAGCTAACTGCATCTAACCCTGTCACCCACGTGCTGTGGAATGTCACATGAGGGCTGTCCTTTGGTAATTGCTCCTTTGTTGCTTTTGTGAGTATTTCCATGTCTGTCTTGTCTTCCATAGTTTGCCATCCTTACAAGGCAGGGCTTGGTCTCTCTCTCTCTCTCCCCACTGGGACTCTGCCTCACCTGCACCTTTGGGAACTCTGTCCCCCTAGCACCAGCCTACAGGAACCCGTGGGCTCCCAGGCCTGGGGAGGCTCCTTGCCTTCAGTGCCAGGCTCCTATGACCCTAACCCCTGCCTCTCTTTGCTGTTTCCCACAGATGTGACAAGCCAAGGCGGTGAGCCAGGCTGCAGGAAGGAGCCTCCCTCAGGGTTTCGGGAACCAGACCTCTCACCAGAAAGACTGATTAACCATGTCACCACCACACCATCATCGTCACCGTCGACAGAACAGTCCTTAATCCAGAAAGCCTGACATGAAGGAAGAGGAGACTCTTCGAGGAGCACTTTGGGTCCGGAGGGCGAGACTCCGGCAGACGCATTCCCGGGCAGGTGACCAAGCACGGTCCCTTGTGGAACTGGATTCGTCATTTTCTTATATCTGCTGCTAAATCGCCAAGCCCGGAAGATTAGGGAGCTTTGTTTCTGGGATTCCTGTAGACACACCCACCCACATACACACACATATATATATATATATATATATATATTATATATATAAATAAATATATATGTTTTATATATAAAATATATATATATTCTTTTTTTTTTAAATTAACTCTGCTAATGTTATTGGTGTCTTCACTGGATATGTTTGACTGCTGTGGACTTGAGTTGGGAGGAGAATGTCCTCCCTCGGATCCCGACAGGGGAGACAATGGGATGAAAGACTCTGCTGTGGTCTTTCATCCTTCTTAGAGAGGCCGAAGTCCTTTTGCCTGCCAGGGAGCATGCAAGGCCAGGGCACGGGGGCTCATTGGCTCACTCTCAGAAACTCGACAAACCCATCCCTGGCCCTGAGTCAAGAGGACAGAAAGACAGATGACAGATAAAGAGATAAAGATGCTGGTTCCAACCAGAAGTTTGGGGAGCCTCAGGACATGGTATGCTTTGTGGATCCCCACTATATTCTACAAGAGCACCCCGCCCTCTGGGCACTGCCTGGAAGGATCAGGAGCCTGTCTAGCCTTCAGCTCTCTCCTCCACTTCTGAGGCACCTAGGAGGCCTCCCACAGGTGTCCTGGCAAAGAGAAGACAGTGGTGGAAGAAGAGGCCTGGTAATGGCCCCTCCTCCTGGGAACCCCTCGTCCTCTCCCTACCCCACTTCCTGGGTACAGCCCGGGAGGACCTTGTGTGATCAGACCATTGAAACCACTAATTCTGTCCCCAGGAGACTTGGCTGTGTGTGTGAGTGGCTTACCCTTCCCCATCTTCCCTTCCCGAGGCACAGAGCAATGGGGCAGGACCCGCAAGCCCCTCACGGAGGTAGAGAAAAAAGAAAGTGTTTTATATACGGTACTTATTTAATAGCCCTTTTTAATTAGAAATTAAAACAGTTAATTTAATTAAAGAGTAGGGTTTTTTCAGTATTCTTGGTTAATATTTAATTTCAACTATTTATGAGATGTATCTCTCGCTCTCTCTTATTTGTACTGGTTTTTTTTGTGTGTGTATGAAATCTGTGTTTCCAATCTCTCTCTCCCAGATCGGTGACAGTCACTAGCTTGTCCTGAGAAGATATTTAATTTTGCTAACACTCAGCTCTGCCCTCCCCTGTCCCCACCACACATTCCTTTGAAATAAGGTTTCAATATACATTTACATACTATATATATATTTGGCAACTTGTGTTTGTATATAAATATATATATATATATATGTTTATGTATATATGTGATTCTGATAAAATAGACATTGCTATTCTGTTTTTTATATGTAAAAACAAAACAAGAAAAAATAGAGAATTCTACATACTAAATCTCTCTCCTTTTTTAATTTTAATATTTGTTATCATTTATTTATTGGTGCTACTGTTTATCCGTAATAATTGTGGGGGAAAAAGATATTAACATCACGTCTTTGTCTCTAGAGCAGTTTTCCGAGATATTCCGTAGTACATATTTATTTTTAAACAGCAACAAAGAAATACAGATATATCTTAAAAAAAAAAGCATTTTGTATTAAAGAATTGAATTCTGATCTCAAAGCTCTCCCTGGTCTCTCCTTCTCTCCTGGGTCTTCCTGTCCCGCTTTCCCTCCTCTTTTGGAGTACATGATATTTGTCGTAGGCTTGAGAAGCAGTCCTCGGTGTAGGATATGGGGTGACCCATCCATTCCTGGCTCACTGTAGAGAGTCGGTGCTCTGGGGATGGGCAGAGGGGAGATGGCTCCCTAGCCAAGGGTCCTCACACTACGCAGTACTCATCTAGGTCCCCGTTCCTTGTCAGACAAGGACGGGACCGTGTCTCCAGGTGTTAACTGGAGATCGGAGAGAGCTGTTCGCTTCAGCTGGCCAGGAGCTGGTACTGCAGTGTGTGTGTGTGTGTGTGTGCGTGTGTGTGTGCGTGTGCGTGCGTGTGTGTGTGTGTGTGCGTGTGTGTGCGTGTGTGTGTGCGTGTGTGTGTGCATGTGTGTGCGTGCGTGTGTGTGCGTGCGTGTGTGTGAGTGTGTGTGTGTGTGTGTGTGCATGTGTGTGTGTGTGCGTGTGTGTGTGTATGTGTGTGCACGTGTGTGTGCGTGTGTGCTTGTGTGTGTGCTGTGAGCCCAGTGTGCAATTTACTTCTGGGTGCTAAGTGGAAGAGTCCAATAACAAGAGTCTTGCTGCTTCCAGTGGAATTCCGTTCCCCTTTTGTGCAAGCCTTTCTGTCTTGTGTTTGTCCCAGGCCATGAGGACCCTGCTTGGATCTTTGACACAATAGCATTGTGTCCAAATCTGCTTCTAGAATCTTACTCCTCCTGATTACAAAGGGCCGGGAAAACACAGGGCTAGCTAGTATGGTACATCCTAGGGTTCTAATCCCGATAGTATATGCCACCTGAAAGAGCCGGAGAGGGAGACAAAGCTTTAGTCCCACAAGTAGGAAAATGCTTTAGCCAGGCACTTCTAGCTTGGGCTGGAGGATCATGGCACAGATAGGATTTCTCATGGCATGGCCTGCAGTCTGCCTCTTTGGAGATGGGAGTTGTGGATATTGAACCCTAGGCAGAATTGCTGAGTAAGGCCTGGAAGTGGTACTCTGGCATGGAGCGGGGGTTGGGACGAAGCAGGTGCCTGACAACAGTGGGGGAAGATGTCTGAGCATGATAAGGTGACGTGGGAAGGTGTCAGTGTGGCCACAGGGCGTGCACATAGGCAAGGAGGACAGGAGACATGGTCCTGCCCTCTGGAAGCTTCTGCTTAGTGCCCCCCCCTTCCCAATCGCTTACTCCACATGGGTTGATGCCTGCAGAAGGCCCAGTGAGGTAGGTGCTCTTACCCCTTGGAACTTAGCCTCTCGGATTCTTTCTGGCCTCCCTTTGGCTGGTGCTCACAGGCAATCAGAGTGAGCTGGTTGGAGGCGGAGCCGAGTCCTATCCCTTTTTGGCTCAAAACCCTGTAGTGTCTCCATTTTACCCAGAGTAAAGGCCCCGCTCTGTCCAGCTGCCCGGGCCTGCAATAGCTTCACCACATCTCACTCAGCTTGGGCATATGGTTTCCACCATACTGTTCCCCAGATTCTTCTCTTGAGGCCTTAGCATGGGCAGTTCCCCTGCTTGGCACACCCCATCCCGCCTAGGATGTTTGGCTTTCAAACCTTCACGTCTCGTTCCTTTTACAGTGAGACTTCTCTTGATCACGACAAACTCTGCCTTTGGACTCTTCCCTTTTTAATTGTGTACAGTCTATGCGCACAGACAGGCATGGAGCCCAGCAGCCAATGTTAGTCAATGTCTCCTCAATAGCTCTTCATCCTATTTCTGAGACAGAGTCTCTCACTGAGCCTGAAGCTCACTGCTTTGTCTGGCTGGGGTTCACCTGTGTCCTGGGGACCTAAGCTTAGGTCCTTGAACTTGTATGGCAAGCATTTTATTTCTTGAGCCATCTCCCCCTCTTCCTCCTCCTTTTGATCCAAGATCTCACTATGTAGCTGTCCTGGAACTCAGTCTGTAGACCAGGCTGGCCTTGAACTCACAGAAATCTGCCTGCCTCTGTCTCCTGAGTGCGGGGATTAAAGGTATGTGCCACCAAGCTCAGCTCTCCACCTCCTTTCCAGGACCCATTTTTCTACTATCTTCTTGCTTAGTCAACAGCAGAATGAGTCAGTAGAAATAACACATGGGCCACATGTAAGTTATTTGTTGGTTTGACCTGGTGCTGGGAAATCAAACCCAGTACTTCACTGGTGCTAAGAATAAGCCACAGTCCCAGGCCATACACCTCAAATTTCTCTAGAAGCCAAATTTTAAAAAGAAACAGGCAAAATTCACATGAAATTCATACTCATATTATGCTTTACTTAACCTCACATATGTGAACTATCATCTAAACCTTTGTTAAAATGGAAATTATCAGTAAGAACTTATTAGGGCTATCAATTTTTTCTTTTTGAGACTAGGTGACATTGCTGCTCCAGTTAGCCTAGAACTTACTCTGTAGACCAGGCTGGATTTGAATTCACAGAGATCTGCCTGCCCCTGCCTTCTGAGTGGTGGGATCAAAAGCTGTGGCACCACACTTTGTCATTGTTGATGTGGTTTTGTTTTAGCTAGTTTATCTATCTATCTATCTATCTATCTATCTATCTATCTATCTATCTATCTATCTATCTACCTATCTATCTATCTATCTATTAATTGTTGCTGTTTTTTTGAGACAGGGTCTCATATGTAGCTTTGGCTGTCCTGGAACTCACTATGTAGACCAGGCTGGCCTTGAATTTATAAAGATCCATCTACCTCTATCTCCCAAGCACTGGCTTAAAGGCCTGGACTACCATGCCTGGCTGCCTCAGTATGTATTTCATACGTATAACATATCAAAATTAGCAGTGACCTCATCTTAAGAGCTTGATATACATGCATGCCTGGGTCAGGCCTACCATTTTGGACTGGGTAGTTCTAAAACTTCCCTCTTCTTCTCTTTACCGGTGTACACACACACACACACACACACACACACACACAAATACACGGGTTTGAAAATGGAGTCTTCATCCCAAGACTGTGGCAGTGGGGTGTCTGTAGAATCCCAGGAGAGGTCAGTGGGGCCTGACTGGATAGGTGGGAGTCTGGCCGGGGCTGGAAGCGATGGCCTCTTCCCTGTTGCGATATTGTCTTCTTTAACAGCCCTAGTGATGGAGCTTGCTACTATTGCTTAGCAGAGGAGAAGCTGGGGGCCCAGAGAAGATAAATAGTTTGCCTGAATTTCTACATGGCCTGTAAACAGCCTGGTGAGAATTTAAGCCAACTTTCTCCGACTCCAATTCGAGTGCTCTTCCCACCCACGACAGCTGCCCCGGGCTAGGGCAGGACACCAACAAATAAAAGCAAGTCGTCTAGACTGAATACAAACAGGCCGGAGAAAAGTGGGACACCGGGAGGATGTAGAGGTGGCCAAACCCAGGGCCGAAATCCAACTTCCCTATGCACGGTAAGGCTAGGCGAGCAATGTCTCTGGGGCATGGGGCCCGTCAGTTGAAGATCGGAAACCTAAGCACGCAACAGGTTGCAACACACGGCCCCTTGGACAAGAGGAACAGTCTTGAAATACACGATGGAGAAAAAAGTAAATGTTTTCTCCCGACTGTAGGCACAGGATCCCGTGGGGCCCACAGAAGACCTGATCAAGCCTAAGACCTACCCTACCCTGAACTCTGTCTTGTGCTTTCTTCTTTTGTCCAAAAGGCTCTTATCCAGTCACAGCTCATCAAAGCCTTCAGACTCTAAGGTTTAGCTCAGTGGTTCTTAACCTTCCTAATGTACAGCTCTTTAATGCAGTTCCTCATGTTGTGGTGACCCCCAACCATAAATTATTTTATTGCTACTTCATATCTGTAATTTTGCTATGGCTATGAATCGTAATGTAACATAAATATCTGATGTGCGGGAGCTCTGATATGGGACGTCAAGGGGATTGTGGCCCACGTGTTGAGAGTTACTCCTTTAGTCTTTCCTTCTTCAAGAAGCCACTGACTGAGTCTACTCATTTTCTTTCCATGGCTTCTTCTGTAAGATGGGTGGTTGACTCCAGCAGAAACAGGTGACCCTGGGCACACATCACCTATTAGGACTATCATGGTGACATAGCTAGAATTCTTCCTTTCTCTTCATGTTGTGTCTCCCAACACCAGCCAGTCAACCTCACTGTTTCTATCCATGATGGCTTCCAGGCCTTGCTTTGATTAGGAATGAAAAGTTCATCAGAAGACAAAGTTTAGCACTTCTGGGACTAAGTTTCAGCAGACATCACACTGTCTGATTTCACTCTCTTGGAAGGCAGCTATCTTGCTGTAAGAGAGCTCAACTACCCTGCCAGGAGATGGGAGAGGGAGAAGAAAGGGGAGAAGGGGTTACAAGCCTCTAGTGCTCCTACCTTCCCAAGCAGAGGGCCCAGACATGCAAGCCGGCTCACTGGGATTCTTTAGTAAAGCTACCGTCTGCCCAAAAATACAGTGGTGAGCTAAGTGTGGAGGCTGCAGGGAGCACGGAGCATTGCCCACGTTTCTTGAATGAGGAGTGTAATGGTTCTAGTGATGTCCATCCAAAAGAACACGGGTCTCACCTTCAGGCCAGAGATGAGAACAGTCAGGGAGAAAAGACCAAGGGAACTGCAGGAGGAAGCCGTGAAGTCTTTCCTATCCATGCTCCAACATTTACTGAATACCAGCTAAATGTGCTGTGCCTTGGTACTGAAAGACAACTCATGGGCTCTAGCAGCTTCTGCTTCTGCTAGCCTAGAGATGAAGTCTGGGCAAAGTAACCCTTGGAAGGGCCCACCAGGCTGGCCTCAGTCACTGGGAGATTGTTCAGCTACATCCACAGGACATTATCTGTCAGGATGGAGATTAGGGGTGGCCAAGAGAGGAAACGGTAAATATTTATAATTTGCCTGGACTTGGGAAATGCAAGACAAAGTCAGCTTGAAGGAGAATGGACAGTGGGAGGGACAGAAGTGATTTTGAAGGGAAAGAATTCGGACCGAGCAAGTGCATCTTTGGGAGCAAAGCCTGGGTCTTCCTCTCCAGGATGGAAGGGCTGGATGCAAAGATTGATTATCTATCTATCTATCTATCTATCTATCTATCTATCTATCTATCTATCTATCTATCTATCTATCTATCTATCTATCTATCCATCCATCCATCCATCCATCCATCCATCCATCCATCTATCTATCTATCTATCTATCTATCAAAAAAGAGAGAAATAAGAAGAGACATAAGTTGGTTTGGAGAAAGTTCTACCTGCCTTGGTGTGGCCTCTGTGGAAGGCCTTGGGCATCGATGCATGTCCGGGTGCCAAAGGTGTCCTTTAAGAGCTTACAGCCTCGCCCTTCCATCTCTCTCACACACTCAGTCCCCATGGGGTGCTCTCTGCATTTGCCATGAGCCATTCATGGCTCTGCTGTTTCTCCACATTTCCCCTGAAGGTGCTCCATCTGGCTTCCAAGCAGGGCAGATGCCAGCACGTGCCCACTTCCCGGTGCTTTACCTGTTCCTTCTAAGGTCTGAAGACTTCATCTGTCATCTCTTCAGACCTCTGGTAGGAAGACCACACACCTACAACCCACCTCACCTGGAGCTGCTGTAGCTCTCCTGGCCCAGATGTACCCCCAAGTGATGGCCCAAGAAGACCGGCCCACAGGGAGTTCTCAGATGCTCTGCTGAGTGCCACCCAGAGTCCAGTTCAGGTCACTCTAAGTCCCACTGAGACTTCTGACTCAAGCAGGAATCTTGAGACTGCCACTGAGTAATTTAGTTCCCTGAGCCTTGGTTACAGGGAATAAATCTAGAAAGTGGACACAATAGCACTTACGCTGTGGAGCCTCGGGGGATGAAGTGATGGGCATGTGACTACTATGGACACTGTCATTACATTGTCCTCGTTCCCATGACGATGCTTTTTTCTTCTGAGTACCACTTTATTACATTTGGGTTGTTTGTTTTTCTCACTTTCTTTCCCAACTCGAGTAGTCTCAGTAGGTTTGACAGCCATCTTTGCAAGTGCAGTCTCCTTCTTGCTGAGGAGGGAGCCACGCCAGGATGGGTTGGACCCTGGAGCCCAGGACAGCAGGAGAAGAAGAGATGGAGTAAGTCCGCCTCCCAAGGATGCTGGCCACGCGCTGGGCTGGTGTGGTGCACATAGAATTAATGAACGAACGAAGAGGCCCACGGCACTTCAGGAGTGTCCACCTTGACAGAAGACACCCTGTGTCCACCTTTACATGCAGTGCTAGGCCTGGGAAGAGTCCTTTGTGGCCTGGGTTAGCAGACATTCCAGAGGTCAACAGTGGAGCAGCACAGGGTGACTGTTCCAAAGCTTCTCCTATATTTTTCAGGGTCTGAGAGCCAGAGACAAGCTTGTGGCACAGATGTAGGGGAGACCTCGAGATCTGGGTTGGGAGAAGGCTTTACTTAGACTTTAGAAGTGGTTGTCTCCTGAGAGGGAGCAGGAACACTCTTCTGAGGGAAGTATGTACCTCTCTTCCCCCGCTCTCTCTAGGGTTTCCTTCCCAGGTCTGCCCTGCCTCTTGACTGCCTGTATGCCAGGCCTTCTGAGCCCCTGAGGCTGGGCCTGTTGGGAAGGCCTGCCTCTAGCAGACATCCTCCAGAGCCATCCTCCCTCTCACAAGACTTCTGCTCATGGACCTTCCACATGAGCACATTCGCCCGAGCTCGCAAGCACACAAGTGTGACAGGGGTCATGTTTCCTAGTCATGGGGTGGCTGCCTGGTTGAGTAAGGGCTCCCAGGGGCAGGATGGGGCCCAGCTGGGAGCCAACTTCTCAGACAAGCCCCCATGGGACTGGGGGATGGGGTGGGGGCTGACCTGGCTGAGGTCCCGTGACCCCATGCTGCCCTCTGGGAGTTGCTGACTGCTTGTTAACAAACACCTCGTGGCTATTAATAACCCTCTATCTGGAAGAGACTGAGCCGATAAGGTGAGGAGCACTCTGGCCCTGCTCACCTGACTGTCCAAGTTCAAATCCTGGCTGCTATTTCTGGATTCTGAGGTCCCAAATCCCCAACCACAGCCCCATGTTTGTCTTAAGGCAAAATTGCCTTTCTGAATCTGTCCTTCCTCATCTGTAAAACGGGCGCCATGACAGCTATTTCTTAGCATTTCATGTGTTCAGGGTCACATACTCTTCCTAAGCTTAGCTGTAGACCGTAGTGTTCTGGATCTAGAGATGAAAACACAGACATGTGTGACCCAAGAGGGTGGCTGACCTTCAGGGCATGTGGGTGAACTTAGGGTGAGGAAAGAGAGAATTTGAAAGTTGGGCAGTGGTGGCTCACACCTTTAATCCCAGCACTCGGGAGGCAGAGGCAGGAGGATCTCTGTGAGTTCAAGGCCAGCCTGGTCTACAAAAGGAGATTCAGGATAACCAAGCCTACATAGAGAAGCTCTGTCTCAAAAAAAAAAAACAAACAACAAAACAAAAACAGAGAGAGAGGAGAGAGAGGAGAGAGAGGAGAGGATGGGAAAGGGGGAGGAAGAGGGAGACAAATTTAAGTTACACAGAATTTTTCTGATTGTGTGAACTTGGGCAAATTGGTAGACCTCTCTGGGCCTCATTGTGTCACTGTGTATAACTGACATGATGCTAACTTCTTCCTAAATGTAGGTGTGGATTAAATTAGATAACACATGTGAAGAAGCTCGAAGCCAGGAGTGGCAGTGCTTGTCTGTAATCTCAGCACTTAGGGGGCTGAGACAAGAGAAATTAGAATTTCAGGCCAATCTGGGTTACACAAAGCTTTTGAGGCTAGCCTGTGCTATCTATATAGCAAGGCCCTGTCTCAAAACGCATCCTCCCCCCATCCCCCAGAAAGGAAACCCGAAACAAAACAAAAACCTCAAATATAGGAAAACAAAACAAAGTGGGACTTTAATAGTGTTGGCTGTGGAGCTCAGCGGCCCAATACTTGTCTAGCGCGCATGGAGTCCTAGGCTTTATCCTTGGAACTGCACAAGAGGGGCCTCAGTTAATACCGCTTCTGTTGAATAGATAGATGGATAGGTAACTGGATGGGTAGGTGAATGAGTGATTGAATAAATGGACCTTGGCTGGCTCCTTCCGTCGGGTCCACAGACCTGCCTGGTTTTGCTGTGCCCGCCACACTTGCTCCCTGAGGTAAGGGTGCAGCTTTGCCCTCGCCTCCTGGAGGCTGACCTACAGAACCTGAAAGGCTCGGCAATCTAGATGCTTTGCTTCTTAGGTGTGTCAAATGCCAGGGCAGAGCGAACACAAGGAGAATTGGGACTAATAGTCACTAATGAAAGGCTGTTGGGGCATGGTATGGGGATCCCTACTCCGCCACCGAGTCTCTTCCACGATGGAGTTCCAGGCAGGCTCCTGGCTGTACGCTGTGACTGGCTTTATATAGTACAGCTCTTCCTGGATTGAGGAAGGGGTTTACTGCCTCTATAGTGTTGGGATTTCCTCCTGGCTGTGGCCACCTGGTCATACCCTGAGCGTCACCTCATATAGAAACCACTTTGAGAACCCGACTGAAGGGTGCGAGTCATGGGGAGAGGGCAAGGCTAAGTTTCACACTGCCAAGTCTTCCAGACCCGTGACTGAGGAGAAACTGGTCCCTTCTCCCACCATGGGCCCCAGACACCAGGGAAGCGTTGGCCTCTGACAGTTGCCTTACAGGAGAATCCCAGGAAGACTGGCCTATCTTGAATGGCCAGCTGTGGTTGATGGAAGGGGCAAAGTCACCATTCATACCCTTAACCGCTATCACACATCCGTTCAAAAGCCCCCTGTGGCTTTCCCCAGCAGCAGAGCTTGTTCCTTCCTGTTTCTAGACTAGAGGGAACGGCTACTTGACCAGGGTCCATCTATGATCTCACTATTATCCCATGGAGGTTGGAGTCTGTGGGTTAGTCCTAGAGACCTTAATTCTGTCCCATCACACCCTGGATCAATACTGAGTATCTAGAAAGTTCTTCCTCATACGTGACCTGAGTTCCCTGTACGTCTCTTGGTTCTACCTGGGTCTCAGGGCTCTGTAAGCAGCTGACCCTTCTGGATCTGAAGAGGGAAGATCCTGGAGGGAATTTGCCAGATAAAGCAAATAAAAACACAGAGTGACCAGTAAACCTTCATTGTTTGTCTGAAATTCAAGCTCAACCACGCATCCTGTGCTTTGTCTAGCAATGCTCCTGACTCCTGGTGGGAGTGCCTAGGCCTTCTCCTGAGGTAAATTTCTCAGACAATTTGATGCAGCCCCCTGCCATTCGGTGAAGTTCCCTGTATAGACACTGAAGGCGGCCCCTGTTCTAGGTATGGCTTCAACGTTTGCTTGCACTAGAGATCCGAGACCAAGCGGAGCTCTAAGGGCAGTGGCAGGGTCTCTTCAGACCGGGAGTCTCCTCAGCATGGAGTCTGTTACCCCTCAGACTAGCACACCCTCCACCTGACACACCTTCCTGGTGTACCCTGAGGTGCTTCAAGGAACCCACGGACCAGCGTTCCCCTGACTCCACAGCCTTCCATCTTGAGAAGCTCTTAGGCTCTGGAAACTTACAGCAAACTACTTCCCTGGGAAGCATGCCTCCTTCCTGAGCCCTGGCAGAGCCTCCATCACCCGCTAGCCCTGCAATCTTTGAGAATGCTTATCTGCTCTCTGGGCCACAGTGCCTCTGTTGTACGGTGGCAGTCTGTCTAGCCTGCTGATCTTGGGGGTAGCGACTTCCAAATTGCAAACACTGATTTGTTGGTGGGTCAGGAAGTTAAGTTAGAAGTTTGTAACTACCATAGTCCCTTCCATCCTCCCTTCGCTTTGTGAGACAATAGCTAGCTTGCCCAGGCTAGCCTCAAGCTCTAGCTCCCTAGACCTGAGGTTCTTGAATGTGGAGATTATAGGCAGGCACCTGGTGCACTTTTTCTTTAGCCCTGGCTGTCTTGTAATTCACACTGTTTATCAGGCTGTCCTCGAACTCAGAGAGCCACCTGCCTCTGACTCCCTAGTCCCGGGATTAAAGGCATATGTTGCTACTTACTATTGGCTTTATTATAGTAAAGTTTTTCTTTAAGGTGAAAGCAAGCTGCATAGAAGATTCTCTGAGAACCTTGAAAGAGTAAGGCTTAGTATTGTTTCTCGAAACTGTTGTGGCAGGAGTGTGTCTGGGTTGCATATGAAATGTGTTTTTCACAAGGGTTATTGTCAGATAAAAATCTGGAAGACAGTATCTTGGTAACAGGGGCAATGTAAACCCTAAGGCAGGACTCTGATAGTTGTCCGTGTTAAGGATGTGGACCCCGGGGTACCCGCCCCTCTGGAGCCTTTTTGAGATGAGATGTCTTTCCGCTCTGCTCTGTGGGATCTGTGCCTCCACTCTTCTTAGGCTGAACCCTCACGGGCGAGGGCCTCCAGGCTCCAGTCTGGGCTGCTGCCACAGGAGGAGAAGGTTCTAGGCTCCTGGCTGCACCAGTCTGGCTTTACCAGTAATCACACTGGATTGAGAAACCAGCACTGAGGCCAAGTGGAGAAACACACTCCCTCCCTAGCTTTCTCAACTGCCCTGCACCCTGGCAGGGCCTTAACCCCTTCCTGAGAAACGATAGACAGTACAGTACTGAGTAGACAGTCTGGAACCTGAGTTCTGGGGCCTGGCTAAGTGGACCAGAACCAAGAGAAAGCGAGGGGTCTAGGACCTACAGTTACCAGGCTCCCTTTAAACCTCTGATATGTAAGGCCCCTATGCCCGTTTTTCTTCTGGGGAGTCATATCAGGTGTGACCCACATCATCTCAGAGGATCTGAAGCTGAAAGAGTGAAAAAGGCAAAGGGCTGGTAAAAACAGCTCCTCAGACAAAGACAGCTTCGTCACTCCCTTTGTGGGGCTTGCTACTGTGAGAATCCCAAGTGGGGACACAGCCAGGCTTAGGGAACCCTTGTGTGAGGGAGACACAGCCCCATCTTTAGGGAGTCCACATCAAAAGGTCCTGTCCTCAAAGAAGCCCAGTCAGATGGTGCCCATGGAACTTCATCTCGGTTCTTCCCAGGAGGTGGTTGCTCTGGTGGGATCTTGCCTTGGTGGAACATCTTCCAGGGCCCTGATCTCATTGCTCTGTGCTGCCTGACTGCAGTTAGATGTGTGATGATGTCCCTGGGGATGGAGAGGTGGGGGTGGGAGGTAGGAGGGACATGCCCCCAGACTCCCGATCGTTTTTTGGAGGAGTGGTGGTGTCTGGGGGCGGAGGGCAGATGCTTCCATCTTTCACTCTCTACTTCCATTCTGCCATCACACTCCTGGGTTTATTGTCCCTGATGGATTACAGGTGTGTAAACACCTTATTAAAATACCTACTTGGGGCAGAGAGATGGCTTAGTGGGTAAAGGTACTAGTTGTCACTAAGCCTGATGAACTGAGTTTGATCCCACAACCCACATGGGAGAGAACTGTACGAGTGTCCGTGTATATGCAGGCATGCCCGCATGTGTGTGTGTGTGTGTGTGTGTGTGGCCAATGGGGCAGGTAACAGAGTTCAGCCCTACCCTGTCGGCAGGACTTTTAAAGACTTGAGATGTGAGGTCATCTAACACAGGTGAGGGTGGCAGGCACCCAGGGCATGCTGTGATGGGTTGTGGGTGGGTACATCTGTCCTATGTCCTCGGCGGGAAGTCATGTGTTCCCGAGAGTGTTACCCTGAGAGATCTGCTATTCTTGAATCTGGTGGTGGGGGAAGGGAAGCTTGTACCAGGGACATCAGACTGGTCTTATCCCATTCAGGGCTGAGTCCACTTGGCCCATCCCTCTTGAGCCAAGGGTAGAGGGCAGTGAGTCACAGATGACTCAGGTGCTGGAGGCCACAGCCACGCGTGGCACGTGACAGCTGAAGGCAGCCAGATCTGTTCCCGGACAGACAGGTGACCCAGGAAGCTGACATAGAGCTTTTGTTCCTAGAGAACAGGAAGAATTATTCGCAGTCTGGAGTGGGGTGACAAACAGCAGGGACTTGCCTGTCTGCTGGAGCTATGATGAGTAGCCTAGCAGGGCTGTTCCTCCAGAGAGCAGGAAAACATTGTCCTGGCCAAACCTCCTCCTCAGACATACAGGGCTAAGGTCACCACTGTGGAAAAGCATTTTTTTTTGTTACATTGCTTCAGGTAGAGAAGACTTGCTCTGATGATCGATTCTAAGGCCTGACCTGGAAGAAGAAACATCTTGGATACGGTCAACACTGGGTTCAAATCGCCTGTGTGTCCTGGACAGCACCATTTCCTGTTGGGGAACTTCAATGCCTGAGGAGACCCCTTTCAGCTTCTCTCATTTGGGCTTGTAGGCCGGGCTGGAGCCCCCGCGATGTCCTCTGCCTCCTCTTTGCTTGAGGTGAGGCATCGTCGGGATGGTGCTGGGGACCGTAGCAAACGCTGGCCCTGCAGGGGTGTGGCCTGGGGTCCACCTGCAGCCCAGGATGATTACAGGGTGAGCGGCTAGGACCAGACACTGTAATCTGCTCCTCTCCTCCTGCCAGGCCCACTGTGACTTCTTTCTGTCCTGCTCACTTTTTTCTGAGAGTGCTTGGAAAATGGGGGTGTGGGGTGTGGGGGTTGGGGGGAGAGATGGGCGGTGGGAGTATGAGGGTGGGGGGTTATGGGGTGGCAGTGGGAGTTGTCACACTCTGTGGGGTGAAGCTAAAGGCAAATGGAGAGCTGGGACAAGCAGGAATGGAGAGAGGACCAGGGAGTGGAGGGGAGGTGGGAGAGGGCTAGGCCGCAGAAAGCTCTGCCCTGCCTGACAGAGAAAAGAGGAGCATGCCCTGTCCTTGTCCTCCCAGCCCAGGCTAGACCTGGCTTACACCCCTCCCTAGATAGCTGCCTCCTGTCTCATCACTTCCTACTGTGAGGAATGGGGGAGTCACATGGGGTCACCTTATGTCTCAAATCCTGGCAATTTCTCTTGTTTTTGTTTCTTTGTTTTTTCCTGAGAGTAAAAGCTAAATCCTTATAATGACGATCTCAAGACTCCAACATGATCCCTTCTAAGAGCAGCAAGTACAGTCTACCGACAGCTGCCATGCTCCTGCCCCAGGACCTTTGCACAAGCTTTCCCTTGGCCCAGGATGTTCTCTGTGTAAATATCTGCAGGACCTATTTCCTCATCTTCAAGTATTTGCTCACACATCACCTTAGAGTGAGGTCAACCCTGGAAACAGTCTATGCTCATGCTCGAGTGTGCATGCGTGTGTGCATGTGTGTGCATGTGTGTGCATGTGTGCATGCGTGTGTGCATGTGTGCATGCATGTGCAAGCCATGGCTTGCATGTATCAGATACATCTAAACTCCACAGCAGGCACTCAGTTCGTCCTGTGAGTAAATACTCTTTGTCCCCGATGGTTGCTCTTCCTGACCTCATGGGGCAGCCCTGCAACCCCAGTAACTCAGGAGGCTGATGCAGGATTGTAAATTCACGGTTGGCCTGTTTGAAGACTGAGTTCCACGCCAGCTTTGGCAACTTAGTGGTACTGTTTCCAAGTAAGAAGATGGTTCTGGTGGAGAGTGGTCCGCTCTCATCCACCATGTGCAAGGACCTAGTTCTATTCCCAGCACTGGGGTAGTGTGGGGTGGAGGAGGCCCAGATGGAGGGAGGGTCCGCCTGGAAGGGTCAGAGAGGCCCAGGGAGCAGCACACATGGGGCCAGGACTAACGGAAGTCCAAAGAAGGCTAGGGCTGGAGGCTCCTATGTGATGTCCTTGTCTGCTTTCTGCTGTTGTCACAAACTCAATGATCAAAGGCAACGTAGGGAAGGAACGGGTTTATTTCATCTTGCATTTCCAGGTCACAGCCCATCATCCTTGAGCAAAGTCAGGGCAGGGACCATGGAGGGAATACTGCTTTCATACTGGATCTCCGGCTGCTCCCGGCTCGCGCTTTCTTACACAGCTCTGGACCACTTGCTGAGGGATGACTCTGCTCACCAGTAGGCTGGGTTCTCCTATATCAATTAGCATCAAGATGATGCCTCCCAGACATGCCTGCAGGCCCATCTGGTCTAGGTAATTCCCCAATGAGCCCCCCTCTTCCTGGTGGCTTAGGCTGTGTCAGGTTGATGAGAAAAACTGACTCTACAGGTAGAAGCCTCACAGGAGATGGCCCTGGGAGAAGAGGTTGGCTTTGCCCAGTATAGTCCCTCTGTGGCTGCCGACAGACAGATAGTCAGTCAGTCAGACAGACAGGCAGGCAGATGCTCTGCATTGTCCTGAGTTGCAGGGGCCCCAGCAGAAGCTTGCCTGCAGGGCCTAATGCCTTTGACCATGCAGGATATAGTGCTGGGAAGCAGTTTTGCACATGATCCCAACTGGGACTTTTCTTCCAAGAAGAAATTCTTCCTTGAGTTCAAAAAGAAACCATACTAAAATTCAATGGTGTGGGTCACTTGCTGTTCAGAAGACACACAGGCAGGAATCTATGGGAGTAGAGGAATAGGTGTCTCCAGGGCCTTCTCCCTAGCCACACTGTTCTCTGCACAAAGGAGAGACCCGGTCAGCTGTGCATGGACTGCAGAACCCAATGGACTGTACTCATTTTACCTGGGACTGCTCACCTCTGGCACATTCTCTGCCTCATTCCAGCTTCCTTTGAATTCTTTCACTGGTGCGTATGTGCACATGTATGTATGACTGCAGGTACACATGTGTACATGTATGTGGAGGGTAAAGGTCAAGATTAAGTGTCTTCTGTCGTCACTCTTCATATATTTTTTTTAATATAATTTTTATTTTATGTGTCTTGGTATTTGGTCTGCATGTATGTCTGTGTGAGGATGGTGGATCCCTGAAACTGGAGTTAGAGACAGATGTGAGCTACCATGTGGATGCCAGGAATTGAACCCAGGTCCTCTGAAAGAGCAGCCAGTGCACTCTTAACCCCTGGTTAAGCCATCACTCTAACTCCCCTCTCTCTCCCATCTCCCTTTAAAGACAGCATCTCACTATGTAGCCCTGGCTGGACTGGAACTCTGTAGACCAGGCTGATCAAAACTCCAGAGCTCTGCCTGCCTCTTCCTCCAAATTGCTGAGGTTACAGGCAAGCACTGTCAGATCCAAGCACCACTTTATCTCACACTGAACCCAGCACCGCTGACTGGCTAGACATACTGGACAATGTGCTCCAGGGATTCGTTTGTCTCTAACTCCCTTCTCCCAAGGGTATGGTTATAGTCATGTGACTATGCCCAACTTTTATGCGGGTGTTGGGCTCTGAACTTCTCATGCTTTTGAAGCAGGTAGTTTACTCATTGAGTCATCTCTTTACACCCCAGTGGGTTTGGTTTAAAAAAAAAGGTGCGTGTGTGCATGTATGCTGTCCCTTGAACACCTGTGGCTCTCTGGAACATGTCAATGGCACCATCATCTGCATGGGTGCAGCTTTCATGGGGAACACTCCTTTCATGGGGAGCACTCCTTTCATGGTGAGTGCTCCTTTCATGGGGAGTGCTCCTTTTATGGGGAACATTCCTTTCATGGGGAGTGCTCCTTTGCTTGTTTCCTCTATAAGCAAAGCCACCTGCAGTCCCTGGGTCTGCATTACTTCAAAAACAATTTCAAAGATGGTTCCTGTCATCGCAGCAATCAGGAAGTGGAAGCAGGAGGATCAGAAGTTCAAGGTCATCCTCAGCTACATAGAAAATTTGAGGCAAGCTTTGGTCACATGAGGCATGGTCTCAAATACTCTTCTCCAATAGATAGATAGATGGATAGATAGATGATAGATAATACATGGATGGATAGATAGATGATAGATAATATAGACAGATAAATGGATAGATAGATGATGCATAGATGGACAAGTGGACGGATAGATGGATAGATAGATGATAGGTGGATGGATAGAGGGATAGATAGATGATAGGTGGGTTAGGTAGACAGATGACAGAAAGATAGATAGATAGATAGATAATGGATGGGTAGAGGAATGGATAGATAGATAGACAGATGATGGATGGATAGATGATAGATAGAGAGACGATAGATGGATTGATGATGAATAGCTAGATGATCCATAGATAGATTGATAGACAGACAGATAGACAGACAGATAGATAGTAAGTACATAGATAGAGGTAGATTACGGGTAGATAGATAGACAATGGTAGATAGATAGATAGATAGATAGATAGATAGATAGATAGATAGATGATAGATAGAGAGGCGATAGATGAATTGATGATAAATAGATAGATGATGCATAGATAGATTGATAGACAGACAGACAGACAAACAGACAGACAGATAGATAGCAAGTAGATAGATAGAGGTAGATTACGGGTAGATAGATAGACAATGGTAGATAGATAGATAGATAGATAGATAGATAGATAGATAGATAGATGATAGAGAGATGATAGATGGATTGGTGATGAATAGATAGATGATCCATAGATAGATTGATAGACAGACAGACAGACAAACAGACAGACAGATAGATAGTAAGTAGATAGATAGAGGTAGATTACAGGTAGATAGATAGACAATGGTAGATAGATAGATAGATAGATAGATAGATAGATAGATAGATGATAGGTAGATAGACAAGATAGATAATAGATTAGATAGATAGGTAGAGATACAGGTGGATAGATAGACAATGATGGATGGATGGATGGATGGATAGATAGATGGATGGATGGATGGATGGATGGATGGATGGATGGATGGATGGATAGACAGACAGACAGACAGACAGACAGACAGACAGACAGACACTTGATGCCCTGTCCTTCTCCTGCTACCATCTGTCTGTCTGTCCTGGGCTCTGTGGCTTCCATTGCTTCTCTCTGGTTTGGCTGGGCTTTGCTCCACCCAGCAGTCAGACAGACTGACAGCAATGGGCTTCTTTTAACTTCAGGACAGACTGTTCTTCCCCAAGGATGCCTAGAGAACCTGAACTTTGGGTGATTGTCTTTCGAGTTTCGCGCTGTTGTTTGAGATGTTCTCTTTACACAGTCCAGGCTAGCTTTCAGTGTATGATCTCCAAATCAGACACTGGTGCCAACGCATCTGGTTGGAGTAATTAACAGAAGATCAGTAAACATTTGTTAAACACACGAGTAAGTGAACAAATCCTCCAAACCTGCCTTTACCAAACTTCAAGAAATTTGGTTCCTCTCTCACTTAGCACAGAGTCAGCCTTCACCTGCCACCCGGCCGGCCAGCCTGCCCTCACCCTCGCCTTACCCTACCCGAGGGCCCCTCACTCTCTTGCCCATGTGCCGCTCCTGCTTCCTGGAACCAATTGGTTTCACATCTATCTGCCTTAGGGACTTTGAACTTGTTATTCTTTTCTTCTGGAACATTCTACCTCCACACTTTTGCATGGATACCTTCTCTATACATTTATTTATTTATTTATTTATTTATTTATTTATTTATTTATTTGGTTCCTCGAGACAGGATTTCTTTGTGTAGCCCCAGCTGTTCCGGAACTATCTCTGTAGGCCAGACTGGCCTTGAACTCACAGAGATCTGTCTGCCCCTGCCTCTTTAACACCTGTCCTGGGACTGGTACTGCCATCACCATTGCCTAGCTTTTCTTGGTTTTATTTTGTTTATTGTGTTCTGTTCATTTTAGAAGGAGTTAAAAGAGACCTTCCTTCAACACCCTCATCCCCACAGTATAGCACCACCAGGGGCTGTTTTTCTAGAAGTCCTGAGTTCTTTTTCCAGCACCCACATCAGGCAGCTTAGAACTGCCTATAACTCCAGTTCCAGGAGAACCAATGCCTGTTGTAGCTTCTGTGGACTCCTGCATATCTCTCTCTCTCTCTCTCGCTCTCTCTCTCTCTCTCTCTCACACACACACACACATACAGACACACACAGAGGTGTGGTGGGAAGAGAATAAATCGTTTTTAAAATAAAATGACATCACTAAGTTCTTAGGTCACTCTCCTTATGGTATTTATCTCTCGGAAGACTTGATTTGTCTTTCTTCCTTTGGGATTTCTGGGAAGCAGGAAGCTTGTCTGGGTGATTGTCTTGACTGTTTGTTCCCTTGGGGTGGGGCTCAGTAATCATTGATTGAATGAATGAATGAATGAATGAGTAAATGAATGCTCCAACTCTGCATCAGCTGAGCTTCTGGAGATTTTGCAGCGTCTTACATAATCAGGAACTTGGTGACCCTGTTTGCACTTTTCATTTCAAGGATATTCAACATGCTTGGCCCATGCAATCAAAGCTCACTTATTCCTGGTGGCCCCTTCTTTCCCTAGTGAGGCACTGCAGGGATGCACAGTAGGCCCACTGCACACTTACTGAGATGGAGTCAGGAGAGGCCACCTGGCTGCTGTTCTGATTATCTCAGGGACTTTAAACAAGTCAGCATACCGTGCGCCATTACAGTTCTTGTCAGTAAAGATAAAGAGACGTACAGATGGTCTCTGAGATTCTGTTTGACTTTCAAAGACCAGCTCTGGACCCACCTGTAGGCAGTGGTTGAGGAGAAGGAGAGAGGCTAGGTGGGGGAAGGGGCAAGTAGCAAAAAGGACTTTTTCAGGAAGGGTAAGGTCACCTGCTTCTTTCTTCTAGAGCCTCAAGGAGAGGGCTCTGGAAGATTGTGGGTTAGGTTAGGTTTGGAATTTCAGGCTATAATACCCTAGGCGCTAATACCCTAGACACATAATCTAATGGTGTGACAACAGCTTTCTGTTTCAGCTGTCTGACCTGGGGCACACAGAGCCCTGAGATAGTCTGTGGTCTTGTCAGTATGTGAATGAACATATATTTTGGGGGGAAGATGTCTTTAGTTTTTATGGGGTCCCTAAAGGATGTGTGTCCCCCAATACTGAAGAGCTCATATGTAGAAGGCTAGGCTGACCTCATAAGAAGACTAATCAAAGAGATGTGGGCAAGCAAAGAGAGCCCCCAGGTCTCCGTGATCTTCATCTCTTACGAGGAGTTGGGTGACCTGCAGAAAGATCTGGCTGCCTTTACGCCATGAATGTTACGGCCTTTTGGTAGGCCTGCACAAGTATGCTTCTGTCGTATGGTGACTCCACAGGCCGTGATGCCTGTGAGTAGCAGGGAGAGCAGAGGCAGACCGTTGGTTGAGGAATTCCAGGCCTTCCCTTTGAAGTGTCCAGCAGGATGACAATCCAGCAAGGCTGGTTAGCTCCTCCACTCTTCCTCCACACGAGGACTGCTGAGGCGGCTCCTGTCAGCAGGTTGTGCTGACCCTAAAGAAGGCTGTGGACTCTGAGAGGAAAGATGGTGTCCAAGTCGGACTCCACAGCTGTTCAGGGGCCCTTGGGGTGCTGGAGTGAGAACTGGGGGTGGGGGGATAGGCATTCTCCAAGGGGAAGGCATCCTTTGGGTGGGTAATCCCTGAACAATGGAGTATTTATAGCATGGTCTGCGACTGCAGTGCAGGTGTGTATTCTCTACTGGACTTTGGGCTTTACTGCAGGCCTCAGGCCTGGGAGACTTTTTGGAATGTGCCCCTTGCCTTCTAGGGCCACCTTTGGCCTCACCTGCTGTTTACCTTCCTCTTGGAGTCTCTTTGCCGCCGCCCCCTTCCCCTTTGGCAGACTGAGCCAGTGCCAGGAAATTGTTGGTCAAAGGTGAGGTCACTAAGAGCCTAGAAAAACAACAGGTCACCATTAACCTTGTCTGTCTTCCAGGTGTCTTCTGCTTCATGCAAGCTCCTCCTTCCTTCCCTCCCTCCCTCCCTCCCTCCCTCCCTCCCTCCCTCCCTCCCTTCCTCCCTCCTTCCCTCTCTCCCTCCCTTCCTCCCTCCCTCCTCTTGTTCCCGGAGAAGCGATCCTGGCAGATTTTGGTGTGTGTTTGTGGTGGGGTGGATCCTGTAAGACTGACCATCTTGAGGCATTCCTCTTTACTATTTCTGACTCGAGAGATATAGTTTTCACATATTATCTCAGATTGCATGGCCACCTGAGCTTAGATGTTGGCTACCCAGTCAGGCCCAAGGGAAGCTGAGAGAAAGGCGATGTTCATTTGCCAACATATTCTCAGGGCCTGTCTTTTCATAGTGTTTGTTTCACTGGATGGATGAATGGATGGATCGTAGATAGGTGAGTGAGTTGGGTGGATGTGCAAGTAGATAAGTAGAGGGATAGGTGTGTGCTTGTGGATACATACATAAATGGCTCTCTGGGTTAGTGGGATGGGCAGGTGATGGATGGTTGGATGAGTAGGTAGATATGGACAGATGGGTGTTTGGATTGATGGGCAACTAGATAGGCAGGTGAAGGTTGGTTGACTCTCTGGTTGGTTGGAAGAGTAAATGAGTTGTGTGAGTGGGTAGATGGGTGGAAGTATGGATAGCTGGATGGGTTGGTGGACAGATGAAAAGTGAGTCTGTTGAGTGGTGGATTGGATGGATGATAGGTGAATAGATGGATAGATAGAAGGATGGCTGGACTGATGGTTAGATAGGCCAGTAGGTGAATAGATATATGAGTGGCTGGGTGTTTGGAAGGGTAGATGAATGGTTGGGTAAGTGGTATGATGGGTGAATTTCTGGATAGATAGATGGGTGTTTGGATTGTTGGACAGATAGATGAGTGAGGATAGATGGACTGATGGTTGGTGGGCCAGTGGATGAATGGATAGATGAATGGATGATGGGTAATTGGACAGATGGAAGGATGAATGGATAGGATGTAGGTGTATGGTTGGGTGGATATGGGTAGATGGGTGGCTGGGAAGATGGGCAGGAAGATGGAAGGTTGGGAGTATGAGTAGTTGGGTAGATGGGTAGACTGATAGATAACTGGATGGGTTGGTGGTGATGTATTGATGGTTAGGTAAATATTTGAGTGGATAAATGGATAGGTGGGAGTGGTGTCCTGGGTTCTATGGTTGAGAAGTCGCCTGGAAATCCCCTTGAGAAAACTTCTGCCCTACTGTCTACATATTTCCATTCCCATTGTTTTGTTGATATGACCTTGATTTCTTTATTGATCCTCCCAGATGATTTCAGATGGCTGTGTTCAAGCCAGTCAGAGACAGAATCTTCTAATTCTCCATGTTGCCCCCTGATGTTAGCCCTGGTACCTGTGCACTGTTAGATGCTTACCAAACTATGGGATCTGGACAAAGGAGGCAGGGATGGGCTGGGGTGGGTTCTTTTTACAAGATGATTCACTTTTGTTGGTGAAAGAGCTTAGCTCCTACCTCCTTGGTAAACCCCACACACCATACCTCAGGCCTGGGATTTCTTTCTGTACAGACCTGGTCATCAAAAACAGTTGACACCCTCTTGTGTATTCTCTCCAAAGTTGTTTGCTATGTGCCTCTGACATATCAGATGCTGTGCTTGGTAAAGCTCTAAGGTGGGGGTGGTGTCAGGAGTGTCGAATCTGTCAGAGGAGCAACTTAGCTCTGGAGCTAAGGACATCGGAGAAGACTTCCCAGAGAGATGGTGGCCCTGAAACCCTTGCTAAATCCTTATGTGAACTTTTGTTTGGAGAGCATAAGTCCATCTCAGTTAGCCAAGACCTTCCTGGTGGTCTCTCTGTGACCTTCTCCATCCTGCTCCATGGAGCTGTCAGAACTACCAATACTGGCTGACAGTGAGAGGCCCTTCCCCTGCAGACAGATGTTCGGGGCTCAGAGCTGGAGCAAGGCACAGCCGAGGCTCTGCTGTGACCCTGGGGATTGGTACCTAGCCTACACTCTCTCACTTCACTAGCTCCGAGACTTGTGTGCTGACCCAGTACCTGGGGCTCTTGGCACAGCTAGGATGTCCCTCCTTGTCAAGGCTCCCCTTCTTCACAGTGACAGGTGGGCACCGGAAACATGAGACTGTGAGTCTTGTTAGAGGGAGGTCGAGTGTGAGCATAGCCCAGCCATCGTGCAGAGAGGGTGTCTAGGGAGAGAGCATGGCTCTGGAACTCTCAGTCACTGTGTTACAACTCCCCCACCCCCCTCACAGGGCAGCTGTGCAGCAGCTGCCCTTACCCTCGGGGCGGGCCTCCAGCAGGACTCCCAGGCCTTGTTGCCCTACCAGCCTAAAGGCACAAAGTCCAATGGGGTGATTTTGTCACCTCTTCCCATGGCAGCCTTAAAGGGCCCATGCCTCTTGAGAGTTAATAATTAATAATTACCCATTGGGTCATCACCAGACCCAGATGGTGGCGTGTATGAAGACGAGTGGGTGGATGGTAGTAAGGAGGTAACAGGGCTGTAGCTTGCTTCTTAGGAGAGAATGGAAGCCTTGTCCTTGGAACTCATCCCCTCGGGGCTATCTCTACCCTGTAGCTCTGGCCTGGAGTCATAAAGAAGATTCTGTATCTTTAATGGCAAAGAGTCCAGAGAACTTGTGAGCTCAGAGGGAGAGTAAAGTCTCGGATGCTGCCCCCAGCTCTGACAGGAGAGCATTCAGAAGAAGAATCATGCCAGGCTTAGGATGCCCACCATGGACTCCCAGGCAAATGGGAAGTGGGGTTATATCTTAGGGCCTGAGGAAGGCAGGTCTTTCCACTTATGGCCTCCGTACTCTCTAGACTCTGAAGGGCCACTCCTCCCTATCTCATGATACATCAGCCTCCACATCTTTCTTCTATCCTCCATCTCTGTTCCCCTAGTTTTGGGAAGCAAGGTGACAAAGACTAATAGTGACATCAAGAAACACCTTCACGGGTGCCAGGCATATTATGTAGCCCACATAGTAGCCTTGGGGAAAAGGTATTTCTTTTAACCTTTTGGCTACTGTAATGGGCTTTGTCCCTCCAATGTCCACCACTAAACTGGCTCACTTGACCTTGATGTTGAGTGTTTTTTCCTCAATTACTTTATTTTTCTTTTAAAACATTAATTGAATAGATGAATGAATGAATGAATGAGTGAGTGAATGAGTTGTGCGTGTTCATGTATATCTCCAGGATACAACTGAGGTTGTCAGACTTAGCAGCAAGTGCCCCATGTCAGCTGAGCTGTCACACCAGCCCTCCATCTTTATTTATTTAGATATGGGGATCTCATTGTATAACTCCAGCTGGCTTGGAACTCTCTTTGTAGACCAGGTCGGCTTTGAACTCACAGAGATCTGCCTGCTTCTGTCTCCCAAGTGCAGAGATTAAAGGCATGCATCACTACCATGCCTGACTTCAACTTTATTTTCTACACTGGGGTCTCTCATCAAACTGAATCTCTTCCATCTGACAAGGTTGTCTGGCCAATGATCTTCAAAGATCTGCCTGTGTGTCCATCTCCTTTTGTGACCTCTGCTAGCATAGACTTAGATGCTGGGGCTACGAATCAGGTCCTTATGTGTGCAATGACAGGTATCTTCTGGGCCATCTCCCTAGTCTCCAGCTTGCTAATGGTGTCCACCTGTTGTCTGTCTTCCAACTGTGAACACAGTTTTGATGGGCTTGGAAGGGCAGGTTTTATGGTCCCACCAGACAGATGAGGTTTGGATTCCCCAAGTGAGGAAGTAATATCCACAGCCAGCCATAATGGCTGAAGCCAGCACACCCTCAGGCTTTTGTCCCTGCCCCAGGGAGTGGACTCCTTTGAGCCAGCCTGGCTTTAGAGTTACAGTTTGCCCTTTGCTTAAAAACAGTCTTTTTATTGTGGTTAAGTACACATAGGAAAATTTACCAGCATGACCATTTTCAAGTGCATGGTACCAGTGGTAATAAGCGAGTCCGCACTGTGTTAACCCTCATCGTCTTCCATTTTCAGAACGTTCCACCTTCTAAAACTGCAACTTTCCCCATTCAACACTACCTCTCCTTCCACAGCCTTCTGTCCTTCTGTCCGACTTCAACCATGGAAGCATGCAATATTTCTTATGAGCAGCTTGTATCTGTTAGCATACCACCCTTAAGGTTGCCCTGATTCATGGCCTGTGTTGGGAGGTTCTTGCTTTTTAAGGCTGAAGAGCGTCTCCTAGTATGGATGTAGCAGTTTGCTTATCCATGACTCTTCTACTGGCACTTGAGGTTTTCTACCTTTCCGTAATTGTGGATAATATTGGCTGAATGCAGGTGAACATATAAATCTCTCTTTGAGACCTTGCTGCTAATTCTTTCCCAGACATATAGGCCAGGAAATGGGTTTTATAAATTACATGGCAGCTCTGTTTTTAATGACTTAAGATCCCATCATATTGATTTGTGTATGCACCATCTTGCTTTCTTGCCATCCATCCATACACAGGGTCTGATTCTACACACTCGTGCCTGCACTTGCTAACTTTGGTTTGGGGACAGCAGTCACTTCTCACCTTAAGAAGGCTTTCAATATGCATTTTCCTAATGCTTAGCATAGCCAGAACATGTACATCTTGTCTTAGTCAGGGTTTCTGTTCATGCACAAAACATCATGACCAAGAAGCAAGTTGGGGAGGAAAGGGTTTATTCAACTCACACTTCCACACTGCTGTTGATCACCAAAGGAAGTCAGGACTGGAACTCAAGCAGGTCAGGAAGCAGGAGCTGATGCAGAGGCCATGGAAGGATGTTACTTACTGGCTTGCTTCCCCTGGCTTGCTCAGCTTGCTTTCTTATAGAACCTAAGACTACCAGCCCAGTGATGGCACCACCCACAATGGGCCCTCCCACCCTTGATCACTAACCCAGAAAATGCCTTAGAGTTGGATCTCATGGAGGCTGTTCCTCAAGGGAGGTTCTTTTCTCTGTGATAACTCCAGTTTGTGTCAAGTTGACACACAAAACTAGCCAGTACATGTCTCCTTTGGAGAAAGGTCTCTTGAATCTTTTGCTTGTTTTGAGTCAGTTTTTTTTCCCTTTCTCCCCCTTCCCTCCCCTCTTTTTCCCCCCTTCCCATTCCTCTTCTCCTTCCCCCTCTCCTACTCCTCCTTCTTCTTGAGCTTATGAGTTTTCTCTATTGGGACAGTGAGATTGTTTGTAGCGACAATTTTGGCATTTTTTTAAAGAACACAGAAAAATAAGAATATTTTTTCATCTTAATCCCAGGTGTGGGATTTGGAGTTGTTTCTGATTGTCCACAGCAGCTGACTATGATTCACTTCGTGCTCTAGCAGGGGTGTGATTTTTCCATGGGCAGATAGTTCCTGTGATTTTGTGATGCTTGGAATACTGGGGATTTTTCAGAAGGTATATAAATGCTTGACCCCTGAGAGGCAGGGTGGGTTGTTGGTTGTTAGCTGTTGTATGTTGGTTGCTAGTTGTGGTTTGTCTCATGGGCAAAGAAGAAACAACAGGAAGAAATGAGATATCCTGACAGCAAAGATGAAACTTGGCCCAAGGAACTTGATACCCCTATGTTGTCCTTTTCCATCTACCTTGTTTTCCTCTACTATCTAGTGTTAGGGGGTTGGAAGTGTGGGAAAAGGGTGGAAAAAGGTAGAAGAAAAAAGAACACACAATGTAGCAAAAGACAGCTACAATGGTTCAATGGGTAAAAACGTTGTTTGCCATGCAAATTTGAAGACCCAAGTTTGATCCCTAGAACCTATATAACAGTGAGAGGGAGCACGGGCTCTGCAGGGTTAGTGAGAGGGAGCACCAGCTCTACAAGGTTGTCCTTTGACGTCTACTTTCACACCATGGTATGTGCTCTTTGTCACAGAATTCTGTCTTCAAAATCAATCCTTTATCAGACATGTGATTTGTGAATTTTCTTCCTTCCTCCCTTTCTTCCCTCCTTTCTTTCCTTCCTTCCTTTTCCCCTTCCTTCCTCCCTTTATTCCCTCTTCTTTTCCTTCCTTCCTTCCTTTCTTTCTTTCTTTTCTTCTTTCCTTCTTCCTTCCTCCCTCCCTTCTTTCTTCTCTCTTTCTCCTTCTTTCATTCTTTCCTCCCTCCCTCCTTTCCTTACCCTTCTCTCTCTTTGTTTCTTTGTTTCTTCTTTTTTTTTCCTTCAACAGGGTTTCGTGCATCGTAGCCTGGCCTCAAACTCAACCTGTTCAATGTGACCTTAAACTTCTGAACTTTCTGCCTCCAACTCCCAAGGCCTGGGCCATGGGCTTGCGTTGCCACACCCAGCTCGCCCATTTCCTTTGTTCTTTGGGTTGCCTTTGTACTCTACCATGACAAATGCCAGCCATTTTATGAATGACTCCTTTAGTGATTGATTTCTTCTTACTTTATGTGGATGATTGCTTATATGCATGCGTGTATGTGTATGCCTGGACACATCAGTGGCCAGAAAAGGGTGTCAGATCTCCTGGAACTAGAGTTACAGACAATTGTGAACCTCCATGTGAGTGCTGGGAATTGAGCCTGTGTCCCCTGCAAGAGCAGCCAGTGCTGTTAAGAGCCATCTCTCCAGCTCTCTATTGATATTAGTATGGTTTCTTTCCCCAAAAGTTCAAAATATCCCGGGTCTATGTGGTCTCTAGATATGTCTCTTGTATGTGACATCTGTGTACCTGGATGAAGTCACCCACCAGGCCAAGGCACCAAACCAAGGCCCCAGCCTCACTGATACTTGTATTCCCAGACCCAGCAAGATGCTCAATGTATTTGATAAACAGTGAATGCAAACTAAGATCGCACATGGGTCATCTTGAAGCTTCCATTGCTATGGGGGATGGGCGCTCAGTGGCCTACCATCACTCCATGGGGGCCTTTCTCCCTGGCCATGTGGCCTTGGGCAGTCTACTCACCCTTTCTGTGTTTCCAGGCCTGCCATCTCCGAAACAGGAATGATAATAGTATCTAGCTTAGAATGCTGATTTCAAGATCAAATAACTCGTAAAGTTCTGAGAACAGGGCTCGGCATGTCATAAACACGACGTTGGTGCTGGCGGTTACTGTTATAGTTTCGTTGTAGTGTCAGCTCTTCGGAGACAGAGAACACGTTGCTTGTGTCTCTGTCACCCTGGCACCCAGCACAGGGCAGATGCAGGGTCAGTCCTCAACTGGGACTTGTTGCTTGAATTAAATTGTCTTTGGTGGGGTGGGCCACCCTCCTCACTCCACCCAGGGCTCCTCTTCCACTGCAGTCCTACCCGATTAAGTCCTAGCTCTGCACACTGGACAGCTGGGGCTGACTTCCTGACTCTTCCCTCTGTCACTGCAAACCGGTCTCCAGGAAGCCAAACTACTGTTGTCTGCTCTCCACAAGGGATCCTCTGGCAAGGCTGGCCTGGGGACTGTGCTGGCTCTGGTAGCAGGTCTGTAACCTCAGGTCTGACCACACCTCCTTCCTATGCATAGTCATCTCTCTAGGGATGGCCCTGGGTGGAGATGACAGGTCACGAGGTGGGGACAGATACTCTCCCTTTCTTTCTCCTCCATGCCCCTGTGTCACCCCAGGGCTTCAGGTTGGTGCCCTCAGGACTGGGTTGCTCCTGCTCACGATCACAGCAGAGCTGTCTGCCTGGGCAGTGGTATGCTGCTTGCTTTGCTTCAGAGAGAAACAAAGATACGGAGGTTCTCAGAGGCGATGGCTTTGCCTTTCCACAGAGACTAAGACCCTCGATTGGTTTGGTTTGGCTTTTGGAGAACAATCTTATTTGCCTGCCTCCGTCTTCCAACAGTCAGATTCAATCTAAGTCTTGGTGTGAGCTAGGTAGCACTCTACCAACTGAGCTGTGTCCCCAGCTCCTCTGACGTGATTCTCAATTGGTTCCTTGGCTTTGCCTCTGGGGAGGAACCAGAAATCAAGCTCTAGATCCAGGGCAGAGGACGTCTTTGCTCTCTCCTTGCATACATGATAACGGGAGACTCTTCTGTGGGTTGCCCAACTGCCCTTCAGCCATGGTCACTGTGGGCCTGCTGTGCCTCAGGGGTGCCAGGCCTTCACAGACCCAAGACGTCAACTATGCACTCTGTCCAGGCTCAGCGATCCTTGGGGTCCTGATGTTCCCCAGTCTCCTGACGTCACCTTAAGTCCCATGACTTGCCCAGCATGCTCAGGAAGGACATTGTCCTTGGAGACTTTGGACTTGGTTTGGAGGTTTCTGTCAATGTAGCAGGTGGTGACAGGCAGCCATGGACCATTGGGAGGCTTGGAGGCCAGTCTGGGCCAGGGGTGGGGGACATCTATCTGCAGGGTTGGCCTGGGTGTAGGCAGGAGTGAGTCACTCCTTTAGTAGTGGGGAGAGAAGGCGGACCCAGACCCAGACCTGTGTGGGAGTGGAGGAGGCTGGGATGCGTGTCTCACATCTTAGATGCATCTATCTTCCCATAAGTTGGTGTCTGACCTGTGTCAGCATGCACTAGGAAATGAGCTTGTGTGGAAGCCTGTGGTTTGGGGGTGTGAGTGGAGGAGTGTGGTTTGGGGTGTAAGAGGATTGTGCATGATATGGGAAGAGTGGATGCATGCATATATATGTATGTGTGTGTGTGTGTGTGTGTGTGCATGTGCGCACATGCATATGTAATACTTTTTCATGAGTATGTTTGTTTTAAACCTGAAGGGGGATGTCTGTGGGAGAGGGAATGGGGTGCTTCCCAGGGCTGGGAACGGTGGGGGCCTCATGAGAATGTGAGTGAGTGGCTTGTCTGGAGCTCTGAGGAACGGGTGCTGAGGTTGGGCTCGGGGAGCGAGGAGAGGTCAGAGTAGAGAGCAACCGCAAAATTACAACATCCCTTCATCTCTCTAGTTTAATTTACCCTCAGCCTCTGCTTGGGCTCACGTTGCTGGGTAACTGGGGGGAGGGGGCCAAACTTGGGATCTCTGATGCCACCCCAGCTGCTGATTATTATCTGAGTGATGACGTCCAGTGGGTTGGAAGGCTGGCTACCCTCAGCGACTGCATCTCCAGCGGGCCAGGGCAGACTATAGGGGCTAGAGGGGGTGTGTGGTGTGTATGTGGGTGCTACGTGTTGGAGTCCTGTCTCTGTGTTTATGATTGTGTGTGTGTGTGTGTGTGTGTGTGTGTGAGAGAGAGAGAGAGAGAGAGAGAGAGAGAGAAGAGGGAGGTGTATATATAAATGTATAGGTGTGAAAACCTAATCGCTTCTCAGCCTTTTGGCTAAGATCAAGTGTAGGTGTGAAAACCTGTGAAATTCTTTCCTCCCCCCCACTTATCTATCTATCTATCTATCTATCTATCTATCTATCTATCTATCTATCTACACTCACCAGTCCTGTGACCACTTCTTTATATCAGCTTTGAGGCATGTCTGTGACAATGTCTTTACATTCTCTCTTATTCTTTAATTTGGGAGATCTGGCTAGAGTCAAATTTTCAAAACTATGTGACAGATAAAATATTCTAGATTGAGTTTGAATAGCCATACAGATAGGTGCGTGCCTAAAATTTTCTCTATCTCCCAAGTGCTGGGATTCCCAAATGCCTTTTGACGGCCGCTCTTTTTCATTTTTATCTTTCATGTTATGGACTGAGCCCAGGACCTCGTGGGTGATGGGCAACCAACTCAAACCAACTGAACCATACATAACCCCAGACCTCTTTTTTTGTTTTCTTTTTCTTTGTTGTTTTTGAGACACAGTCTCACTCTGTAGCCCAGGCTGTGCTGGGACTCACAGAGATCGTCTTGTATCTGCCTTTTGAGGCTGGGATTACAAGGCTAGCATACCACACCAATTAAAATATGTTATTTCTTATAATAACAGTCATTTTGATAATAACAGTGAAATGATAATTTGTTATCTTTATTCCCAGCTAGAATATAATCTCTTTCCCTCCCTCCCTCCCTCCCTCCCTCCCTCCCTCCGTCTCTGTCTCTGTCTGTTTCTCTCTGTCTGTCTGTCTCTCTGTCTGCCTGCCTCTGTGTGTGTGTGTGTCCTCGCGCACATGTGTGCCTGCCCATGTTTTGTTGACAGAGTCAGGGCCTTGTACAGGCTGGCCAAGCACTCTGCCAGTGAGCCACGCCTCCAGGCATAGGATATAATCTTTATGAGGGCCAAGACTCTTCTCTTTGTTGGTTGTTTCGTCCTCAATGTGGGAACAATGCTTGGTATGTAGAAGGGACTGGATGTGTTTTTAAAATCTAAGTGAAAGAGAAGGCATTCCCAAGAGAATAGCTCGAAGGATAAGCAGGGATTAACCAGGTCAGGACAGGCGAGGACTGTTGTAAGTGTCAGGGACAGTATGTACAAAGGTCCTGAGGCAGGAAGGGATAGACTGCCTCCCGACAGGCAGCTGGTGCAGTTGGATTGCTCTGTGTGTGTGATGTTTGGGGAATTATAAAAGAGTTTTAATTAAAAGGAGTGACAGTATTAGATTCATGTCTTTCCAACAGGTCCATTGCTGCTGGAATTGGCCATATTCTAGGGTCAAGGTTAGAAGACAGCAGGACCAAGTGTGAGGAGAGGTTCAGGAGAATCCTACGGGAATGGTGATCTCAGGTTTCAGTGACAAGCTGGGTAGAAGTTAAGAGAGGGAGCTCTGCAGGGTGGCTCTGAGATTTCTGGCTGACTTATGGTTGAGTGGTGACACCATGGACCATTTTGTCACTATCGTGCAGACCTAGAACAAGTTTATACTGGTGCTGGGCACTTAGCTAACCAATGACATATCTTTATCATGGCCCTCTGAGGTCCATGCTCCACAAAGAAATGGAGGATCCAGGTGGCACACATGCACACCACACACACACACACACACACACACACACACACACACACACATGCACATACTATCCCATCAAAGCCTGTCATTAGCTGGTTAGAAAGGGGTTCATAAGTTAATGGACTCTAAGTCAGCATATGAGAGAGACTTGCACAAACATGGTCACTCTGTTACTACTTTCCACAGCTGTCCATCAGGGGACGGGAGGATACAGAGAAAACGATATGCCTTATGCACACAGTATGGAGTTTTATTCAGCTGTAGTAAGGGCTGAAATCATGTCATTTTTGGGAAAAGGGATGGAATCAGAAATCATTGTACTAAGTGAAATAAGCCATCTCTCCATAGACAAATATGACAGATCTTGTCTCAGGTGCAGAATCTAGATTAAACAACATATGGGGAACTAGAAGAGGATTATTTTTGGAGGTGAAGAGAGCCATCAAGGAGGGGTGCAAAGTCATGGGTAAGAGATGATAATGAGGAGGTATGAATATAATCAGAGCACAATATACATGTTTATAAATATCTCATGTCAGTCAGTAGTGACACACACTTTTAATCCAAGCACTTGGGAGGCAGAGGCAGGTAGGTCTTTGAATTCAAGACCAGTTGGGTCTATAGAGTGAGTTCCAGAACAGCCAGGGCTACACAGAAACCCTGCCTTGAAAAACCAACCAACCAACCAACCAACCAACAGCTAGCTAAATAGGCAGGCAGATAGATGGATAGACTGATAAATGGATAGATAGATAGATAGATAAATAGATAGATAGATACATACATACATACATACATACATACATACATACATACATACTATAGTCAGGGCTAGTGAGATAGCTCAGTGGGTACAAAGACATTTTCTATCAAGCCTGAAGACCTGGGTTTGATTCTCAGGCCCTACATGTAGAAGGAGAACAGATTCCTCTAGGCTGACTCCCACACATTCCTCCCTCCCCCAATAACATGTGATAAAAATCTTGCAATGTGTTCCCAGGTTTTGTGTAATCCTTGTGCACTAACAAAACCCTCTAGAGAAGGAACAGGAAAAGATGCCACCACAGCATGAGTGTACCTCAGTGGTCGACTTTGTGCCTAGCTTGTGCAAGGTCCTGGATTGGATCTCAAGTACAGCAAAGTGATGAGTGTGTGGCTTAATAAGAACCAAAAACAAACTCTGGACGCAATGTAGACTTTCTGTTTCCATTGTCTGCCCTTGTTTGCACTGGCACATAAAACCTTTAGATGGGCTATAGCCCAAGGCTTCTCTGGGACCCAGGCCCTTCTGAGCCCCTTAACGGTTTTTTGGTTTGTTTTGCATAAGCCAACCTGAGACTTTCTGACTTTGCTGAGCTCCAGCTTTGACCCTCTGGAGAAGTAGTTAAAGGAGGCATCCCACCGGCCTGCCAACTCACCCCTTCCAATCCATCAATTCCAGGCCTAACTCAATTATTCCAGTGGTCTGCCATTGTTAAACCCTTCATGGAATGCAAGTCAGACTTTTTTCTTTAGAAAGAGGAAAACTCTTTCTGTACCCATGCCTATTTCATTTTCATTGTTAAATTACACAATGGCAGTCACAAGCAGGTTGGGGGACAGAAGCAAAGGCTTTGGGACACACTTGGAGCAGAAACGGGAGAAGAGCTGGGTGACCCTGGGTCACATGGAGGTGGGTCTCCATCCACAGGCTTCAGAGGCTCCGTGGTTATTCCAAGGTTACCTGAGAGGCCCTAGGCAAGCTCACCTAGCAAACCACAAAGTAAGCAACTGTGAACAGCTGTCCCTGAGTGATGCTTTGTTGTCGTTCCTTTGGTGTTTGGTCATCAGTGCAAAATGCTGTCTTTGGTGTTAGGGCTCAGCATTGATTAAATCCAAAAAGTACACTTTGTTCCTTAAGTAGCTAGATTTATTATTTAATGAGTAAGACTCAGTTCAGTTCATTCTAGACCATCCATCTTTCAAGCCGGGCCCTGGAAAGAGAACAGTTGGGGCTGGGGGAAGAGTCCACCAAATGGCTTTTCTGTTCACTGGGAGTCTGCCCTTGGCTGCCTAGGGGAGGAGTGTGAAAGCCTGCACACACATGTATAGATGCGCACACAAGCACACAGATATACGCATGGTGAAAAAGGTTTAGCCTTTGATTGACTTCTATTGTTTGTTTATTTGCTTTTGGTGAGTGCGTACGTGCATGCGTGTGTGTGTGTGTGTGTGTGTGTGTGTGTGTGTGCGCGTGCGCGCGTGCATGTGCATGTGCATGTGTATGTGTGTATATGTTTGTGTGTATGCTTGTGTGTGCATGTACATATGTGCTTGTGTGTGTCTATGTACATATGTGTTTGTGGACATGCATGTGTGAGTGTGGTTGTTTTGCTGTTTTTTGAGTCAGGGTCTTATGTAGCCCAGGTTGGTCTTGAACTTACTAAGTTACTAAGGGTGACCTTGAGCTACTACTTCTGTTTCTTTCTCCTCCCATGTATTAAGATTACAGGTATGCACCACCATTCTATTATTTTTTAAATTAAATGTATGCATGTGGGTGTGTTGCCTGCATGTATATTTGTGCACTATGCATGTGCCTGGGGCCCACTGAGGCCACAAAAGAGCATGGCATATCTGGAACTGGAGCTACAAACCGTTGGGAACCTCCCTGTGGGTACTGGGAATTGAACCTGGGTCCTTAGACAGTGCTATTAGCTGCTGAGCCATCTCTCCAGCTAGAACATTGATTCTCGAAGGTGAGATTCCCAGAGGCTAAAACTAAACCCAGATGCCAAGAGGGAGGCACCTTGTGGCTGGGGCTCCTTGTGTATGTCCCTCTTTCTGGCCACAGGTAGCAAGGGGGCATGGATGCTGCCCTCTCTGCACAGTGGGGTGGAGGGTGAGCCCCTCTTGAGAGAGTAGGGAAGATGGGCGGAGCTCAGGGGGGTCAGCTGGCCAAGCTATACTGAGAGAAAACCTAGAATGAAACTAACCTGTCCCTTGTCTCATAATAGTCAGGAGAAGAGAAGCTGATGGTTTGTCCCCTGAGTCACCACCTATGGAATAAGTGTTGGGTCGGTGTCTCTAGCCATGGAGAGAGACTCCAAGACGTGTTTTGAAAATTTCTTTCTTTTTTATGATAGTCTCACATTACAACTCAGGCTGGCCTTGAACTTACTCTGTAGCCCTTGGTGTACCTCAAACTCATGCCATTCCTCTTGCCTCAGACTTTCAAGTGCCCTGCTCAGCTCAGAGATGGTTTGTACATGACCTCCCATGATAGCTGGGAACATATTTGGTCTCAAGTAAGAGAGGGCTCAGCAGACAGTGGCTTGAGTTATAAAGACGTATGTCACACAGTTCACACAACACAAGTCTGGAGGCGTGTGAGTCAAGATTCTGTGGAACGATGCCATTGATGGTGTTATCCCAACTCAGGCTTTTTGGACTGGTGAGCTCCCGGCAGCTAAGATCATAGCTGTTCTCCAAGAGTTCTGAGTTTAATTCCCAGCACCCACACCAAACAACTACCTGGAACTGCTCTTTCAGGGGATCCAACATCTTCTGGACTCTACAGACACCTGCGCATATATGTATCAACCCACCCACAGCTATTATAAATAACCACTATACATCTTTATAATAGTTAACCTTTTTTCCCCTTTCTACCCCACCATGTTAACTCCCAGTCTGTAAATTGTTGCCTAGTGGTCTCAAGATGGCTGCCATGGTCTCGTTTACAGTTTTACTCAAGACAGGAAGGGAGAAGGCCAAAGGGAAAGTAGGCTGTATCATTTATCAGGAAAGAAAAGCATTTCTCAGACGCCCTTTTGAAAAATGCCTTTACTGTCTAAACCGCACAATGAACTCCACCCTTCCACGGCTGGAACCATTTAGAACAATACAGGGTGAAACACCAATGCTTGACTGGGTGTGGTGGTGTGTGCTTGTTATTCCAGTGCTCAGGAGAATCGGGAGTTCAAGGTCAGCCTAAGAGTTTGAAGCCATTTGCCAGAGCAGAGACTGGGAAGATCATCAGATGGGAATGGATCACTTGAGTGTTTAAAAGAATTCCCCCTGAACCTGGGTCCATTGTCAACTGGACAGGTAGGGATTTTGGTGGCACAGAGAAAAGGGGTAGGGGACAGAATGGCTGCCGGGAAGAACGAGTGATGTTTGCCCATGTATGGTAAGAGCTATGGGAAGTCTAGGACTCAAAGGAAAACCAGGAGAGTGAAGTCAGCCTGCCTGGGGGTGAGACTCAGAGAAAGTTTCTTGGAAAAGATGACCCTGCCCCCACCCCCCATCTCCAAGTAAGGTCCTAAACTCTCTTAACCAACCCAGTTGATGGACAGCAGGATCAAAGCAGAGCTGTGCAATAATGTAGTGGAAACACACACAGTGAGATATTGAGCTAGTGGGGAATGCAGAGACAGAGGTCCGTGGGGGAGAAGCTAGTTTTGAGGCAGTTTTTCACATAGTCGAGGTTGACTTCAAACTCTTGGGCTGGCTTTGAACTCCTGATCCTCCTGATTCTCTAGAACACAGGAATTATGGGCATACACCACCACACCCATCCACCTATTTGGCTTTTACTCTGTATTGTTCTAAATGGGTTCCAGCCATGTTGGGGTGGAGTTCTCGTACATTTTAGACAGCCGGCTTTGTGCCATGAGGGGTGCAGATGAGGGAGGGAGTCCCGCCAAGAGCTCCCTTTGGTCTCCACACGAGAGCTGCTCAGGGTTGAGAGAAGGATTTTCCAAAGTCAGGCTGCTGATGTTTCGCTGACAAGACAGGCATGATCCCAAGGCACGGATCTCTGGGAGGGAGAGATGTCTCAAGGGGGCTGGGACACTCTAAAAAATGTCCGTTAGACTGTGCAATCACACGCAGGATATTTTGGGTCCTAGTGATGAAGAAAGAAAAGAGATGGCCAAGGAAGTCCATCGTCTGCAGAGAGTTCTCAGCCAGACTCTGAAGACTTGAACAGAGACTGTGCCTGCCGGCTAGTTTTATGTCAATCTGACATAAGCTAGAGTCATCTGAGAGGAAGGAACCTTAACTGAGAAAAATGCCTCCATCAGATCAGGCTGTGGGCAAACCTGTAGATTTTCTTAGTGATTGATGTGTGAGGGCCCATCCAGCCCATTGTGGATGGAGTCACCACTCCTGGGTTGGTGGTCCTGGATTCTATAAGAAAGCAGGCTGAGAAAGCGATAAGTCAGTGAAGAGCACCAGCTTCTGTCTCCAGGTTCCTGCCCTGTTGAGTTTCTATCCTGACTTCCTTTAATGATAAACAGTCTTATGGAAGTGTGAGCCAAATAACTCTTTTCCTCCCCCCAAGTTGCTTTGGTCATGGTGCTTTATCACAGCAACAGTAACCCTGACAGGAATACACAAGAGATGTTCATGTGCAAAGGATACTCATGGGCAGGAGGCCCTGAGTTCAGTCCCCAGTGGACAGTCCTCAAGTCTGGATGGTCTTCTTACGTAGATTGTCTTCCAAAGTGAGCTAGGAGGCAGAGAAAGGAGAACAGCTCCGGTAGTCTGGGGCCAGCTAACTTGTCCAGCATTCACAGTGGTGGATAACAAGAAGCTTTATCTCAAGTTGGAAATTGAGGAATGACATCTTAGGTTGTCTTCTGACTTCCGCACATGTGTCAGCAAGATGGCTCATGGCCTGAAAATCTGGATTCAATTCCTGAAACCCACCCGGTAAAAGGAGAGAGCTGACTGATACCCTCAAGCTGACCTCTGACCTCTGCACACACAATATGGCATGGCTGTTGGCCGAGCCAAAACATTCTGGTTCTAGGTTTAGGGGGGAGACCCTAACCCAAAGGAATAAAGTGAGGAGAGGTGGAAGAGGACCCCAATGCCTCCCTAGGCCTCCATGAGTTGTGTGTTCAAACACACATACACATACACGCACGCACACACACACACACACACACACACACACAGTAATTTTAAAAATAATTTCTTTAAAAAATTTTAAGAGAACAGGCTGGTGGCACACATCTTTAATCCCACCAGTTGGGAGGCAGGAGCAGGTGAATCTCTGTGAGTTTGAGGCCAGCCTGGTCTACAGAGTGTGTTCTGGGATAACCAGGGCTTCCTGAAAACCCTGTCTTGAAAAAAAAAAAACAAACCAAAAACAGACAGACAGATGGACGGACAACCACCTAAAATTCAAAACAGCAAAAGCTTCCAGTGATGGAATGGGGCTGATTGAACAGAAGCAGGAAGGAAGCAGATCCTAACTTTTCTTACATCTCTGGATTCAGCGTGCTAGTTTGCTCTTTGTTACTATCCCAAGATACTCCTCACCTTGCTGCCCCAGAAAGCCACCTGACTGAAACCAGCCACTTCCAAGTCCCGATCACAGCAGTGAGGTTTACAGTGGGGGGCTGGCTCGGTGTTCCTTGAGCTACCTCAGGTGGCAGGGAGCAGGGATCTTCAGGTCATTGCCCCTCCTCCGGTTAGACCCCGCCTCCAAGGGCTCTCTGGTGGCAGGAAGTGGAAAGGGTGCAGCTGCGAAGATCGATCTCCTGCGGCATCCTCAGTCCATCTGTCCATCAGGTCCATAGTGTGAACCACATGTATGGTGAATGTTTCTAGGAACCCATTATAAATGTAAAACCAAGAGCCAAGTGTGTGTAGTTGTGTTACAGTGTGCTCTGAGCATGCGTAAGGTCCTAGATGTTGTCCTAGCCCCACAAAAAGCAAAGCTAAGTCAACAGTCCTCACCAAACACATACATGGAGCAACTGAACTTTTTTTTTTTCTTAAATGAGACCGATCTGACTTTTGTGTGAGGAGAGCAAATAGCACGCAAGTGCAAGCTTGGGTAAGTGCATGGAGGCCCAGGGAGGCTTTGAGTCCTCTCCTCCTCCTGCCCTCCTCCTCCTCTTCTTCCTGCCCACCTCCTCTTTTTCTTGTTTGTTGGAAACAAGATCTCTCTATGTAACTCTGGTCATCTTGGAACTCGAAGGCTGAATTAAAGGTGTATACCACCATGCCCTATCGGGAGCCCGCTTCTGACTCTCTCTGCCTTATTACTTTGAGTCAGAGTCTCTCTGAACCTGGAATGCTATGCTTTGGCCATCAGCCAGCTAGTGTCGGTGAGCCTCCTTTCTCCACTCTCCATAGTATGAGGGTTGCAGGCAAGTGTGAGACCATGCCCAGATTTTTCTGTGAGTGATGGGATACAAACTCAGGTCCTCACGGTTGTGCAGCAAGCCCTCTTTCTCACTGAGTCATCCTCTCCCCATTTTAATGTGTTCTATGTTTATTTAACTTAACAGATAGAAAATGCCATCATTTCAACAGACGGTGGGTATTTGACAGTTGAGAGCTTTTGTTAATTTTCCTGGGCAACCTCCCACTGTGGAGCGAGAGTTGCATTTGTATCTGGACTGGCCATGTTAAGGGGTCCTGAATGTTTGTTTATCTGTGCTACCTACCACCTCTGTCCTGAGCTTATAGAGCTGGAACTGCCGGTGGGGATATGGTCTTAATGCTGTCGCACTGTATGCCACTGGTACCCACCTGGCTTTGGAAGGGACTTCAGCAGACCAAAGAGGCAATGTGCTGTGTGTGCACTTATGTGTGGGAGGGAGGCCAAAGCCTGTATGCACCAGTGTTTTGAAGTCATGGTAAATATTAACAAGACTTTGGGAGCCAGGCCCTCTGGGAGGCCTAGGTTCCCCAGTAGGGAGGAAAGGAGATAAAGCTGTGTACCTTAGATAGGCCTAAACCCAGCCTCCAGAGCTGCAGCACCCAAGCTGCCAGGGACACACGGCTATGACTTCTGTTCCCAGAACTAAGATGCATAGCCTTGCCCGGAGATTCTCAGAACTCTCAGACCACAGAACTACAGAACTTACCCCACCCCACTGCTCCAAGGCCCACTCTCTTTACCGGCATATGTCCTGTCTCCACACCCACTTCCCTAAGGATACAGTTCATCCAAACTTGAGGGCACAGGAAACAGGTTCCATTCAGACCGTTGCTTCTTTAAAACAAGCAAATAAACACCGAAAACCTTCCATTGTGGGGGTATACCTCGGTTAGTAGAGTGCTTATCTAGAATGCACAAAGCCCTGATTTGCTCTCACGCATCTTATACACTGGGCATGGTGCCACACGTCCATAATCCTGGTTTAGGGGAGATGGAGGCAGGAGGATCAGAAGTTCAAGGGAATCCTCTGCTATATAGTGAGTTGGAGGCCAGCCTGGGCTACATGGGACAAACAAATAAGCAATGCAAAAACATTCCCACAAAGTAAAGTTCGATCTCCTAAGCACCTGTGGTTCTGGGTTAGCCCTTGTCTCTTAACATCAAGCAAGCCATGATTGTTGTAGGGTGTGAGTGGCGCCCCCACTCCCCACCCCAGCAACTATAAACCCGGGCTTTTTTTTAAAAAAAAAACAAAAACAAAACAAAACTGGAAGTATTCCAACTCTCCTGGAGCTCTCTCTGAGAAGGGAAAGTGAGAATGCTATGGGCATTTGCATGAACAAATACTGCAAAGACACAGAGAAATCAAAGTGATGACGTGCACAGTGCAGGAGCAGAGGACAGGGAGGTACTGGGCAGGGAAAATCCTCAGGGTTTATTAACCTTGAGATTGAACTGTGCAAATACAGTATCTAGTTTTAAAAACAGGTGAGACAAAAATTTCAATTGTTTCTTTCCTTTTCCTGGTAGACGTGATGTGCTCAGACATTTTCTCCCAGTGCAGGAGCTTCCATGTTGAGTGACATCCAGGAGTGTGGACCCTGGATTTGCCAAAGAGATCATTGATTTAAGTGATGGGGGAGGGGTAAGTTCTTTCTAGGCACAGCTTGGCATTGCCCTCCAGTTTCCCTGTTTCTCTCCTGGTTTCCAGTCTGATAAGAAAAATAGATTTTTTTCTCAGCCCCAGCCTGAAGTGGAGATGGGGCCTGTTCTCTGGAGCCTGGCTTCGAGGGGGACATGGTTGGTCCTATGGGAGGCCCGCTCTGTTTTCATAGGGTAGTCCTGAACCTCACTCCTCTGGACCATGGAGGATTCGTGTAGGTTTTTCCCCTCTATTCTGAAGCACCCACTTCTGCTCCTGTCCAACCTCTTCTGTCCCAACCCTGGAAACTTCTTAACTTCTTACCTTCTCAGGGTGCAAAAACTTGAGTGTTTGTTTCTCTTGACTGCTGTGGCAGGTCCCTGGAATGTGTGTGTGTGTGTGTGTGTGTGTTTGCGCGCGCGCGTGCATGTATGTGCCTGTGTGTGCATGTGTGTATGTGTGTGTGTGTATGTGTGTGCCTGTGTATTTATGTATATGTGTGTTTGTGTATGTGTGTGCCTGTATACGTGCCTGTGTATGTGTGTGTACATGTGTGTGTGTGTGTGCGCGTGTGTCCTTTACCACCAGCCTCTTCTAGAACCAGAAAATAAATGTCTTGAGGCTCTAAGGAAACCCTTATGTATTCTTGCTAATAAATCATGACAGGCTTGTATCTGCCACTCAGACTTCGGCCTCTGACGTGGGTGAGGTGAGGCCAGTGGGTCAGGGGGTGCAGAACCCTGTGGGCTGCCCTGCCAACCTAGGTATTTGAGCGAGCATTAGAATTATGGGTTGGACCCAAACGTCCCTTTAACTTTGCTTCAGGGATGGTCTTTAGGTAGTCTGCCCTCAGACAGGCACAGGACAGATGGGAGGCCTCTGGTCATTCTTAGAGTTCCTGAGGTCATTGACCCAAGAAGGCAGGGTGTGCCTGGGTGGAGCAGGCCAGGGTACCCTGGGTTTTTTCCTTCTGACAGGAGGGCACTGCCCTAGGTAGCTTGGAGAATTCAGTCCTGGGTTCTTTGGTACCCCTGAGGGGAGGCAGATGTCCTCCTTGCGTGCCTGCCACCCCTCCCCACCATCTCTTTCCCTAAGGATTGGCAGCCTTGGAGCCAGCCAGCAGCCTTCATCCCATCCCCACCCAGCTGGAGGCCCCCTGCTCTGACTGTGACTGGAGATAGGGGAACACTGAGAGGCATCCCGTTGAGGGTTTTCAAGAAGCTACCATGCAGAGGGTCAATATTTGTTCAGCTCTTGGTCTGGGGTGGCCCGTCACTGCCTGTGGCCCCTCACATTCCAGCCATCGCACCCCTATCTCAGGAACGCGTTCCCATCGACTTGGGGAACGGCACCTGACCTTGGCAATGCTCTGCAGTCCTCCCTCCCTCCTTCATTCCCAGACTGGAAACTGGTCCCAGGAGGGAAGGAATAAGAGGAATGCCACAGAAGAGCCCCAGGCTCCTCTCCTGCTGCAACCCAGCGGGAGGCTGGTGGAACCTTGGCAGAGTCCCACCTTGGTCGCCAGGGACAGCACAGCTTTTGGTTCAACAAACACTTCCTGGGTGCCCACCCATTCCTAGAAAGATGAAAAAAGAGAAGGGCATGTAGCTCAGTGAGGTAGAGCACTTGCATACATGGGACTCTGGACTCAGTCACTACCATCAGGTAAAACCTGGCAGGGTGATGCTTATCTGTAAACCCCTACACTGGGGACACAGAGGCAGGTGGATCAGAAGTTCTAGGACATGCTCAGCTCTGGAATGAGCCCAAGGACAGCCTAGGATATCACAGTCCTCCCTAGACTGCAGAGTTACCAAGAATGCTGTATATACATTAGCTATGGGCAATTAATTGTACAAACAAGATCTGAACCATCTTAGCTTTTAGTTCATATGCAGCTCACAACGGAACAGTGTGCAGTTTATTTTTTTAAGTTGTTCCAAAATTGTGTGTGCGCACGATGTGTGTGCATATACATGGGTGTGAGTATGCATGTATGTGCTTATGCATGTATGTGTATTCATGATGTGTGTGTGTGTGTGCGCATTGTGGCATCACATAAAACTACTTTTATTATGTGAGTTCCAGGGATGAACTGAGACTGTACTCAGCACCTTTACCTGTTCAGCCATCTTACCAGTCTCTTAGTTTACAGTTTAAATAAACAGGAAACAACATATCTGGTACATTCCAGACAGAGGGCACATGGTCAGTGATTTATTTAATTATTGAGACAGGGTCTCCCTATGTAGCTTTGTCCTGGAACTTACCATGTCTGTTACCTAAAGCTCACAGAAATTGGTCTGCCTGCCTCTGCCTCCTGAGTGCTGGGATTGAAGGGACGTACTCCAGGCCTGTCTCCACTGGCTTTCCTCACTGGAATCACCACATGCAGTGTGCACACGGCACCGGCATGAGCAGCCCCGCCTGCCTCTTTCTCCTTTTGAAGACTGACCTAGTGCTTTTGCTAACTCAATAGCTTCTCTGTATCTTAAGCCCCGCCCTTGACATTTCCTCATTGGGCAGGACAATCTCCTCTCTTGAGGTTTGCTTAGGAGTGAGAATAGAATATAAAGGCAGAGAATTAATCCTGATGAGGGCCAGCATGCCTTCCCCTCATCCCTGAGAGTGTTCAGAGCCCTTGACTTCTGCCATTACCTCATTTACTTCTTATTCAAAGGTGGAGAATTTGGCAGGGCAAGTTCATTCCACGACTCTTGAATTTGTTCCACCCCAAGCCCCCACTCTTCCACCCATCTCCTTGAGGGAAGGCATGAAATTTTAAAATTTCTATTTTTACATGGAAAGAATGTTTTTGTTTCTTCCCCCTTTGCACGCGGCTCTGTGTCATGTCTCTGTTTTTTTTTTTTTTTAAGGTACAAAGAGAATGTGCTGGTCCTTTTTTATAGCTGTGTAGTATTTCATCACGTGGCTGATTCATCATCCACTATTGATTTGACTCAGCTTTTGCGTTAGGTAATTTCCTGCTTTAGCTTTGCAAACAGCATCATAAGTTCCAGATACATGTCATTTAGTACATACAGAGCATAGTTGCAGAATACATTCTTGGACTTGAGATCATTACTAAAAGATATATGTGTTGGCAAGTTTGATACCTACTGCCAACTTATTTTGTACCAAGATTTTGGCAATTGAGCCTCCACCAGCAATGAATGAAGGTGTTTCTTTCCCTATAGCCTGGTGGAGGGCTTTAGCTTTTTTTTTTTCCCCCAATATGAAAATCTGTCTATTATTTCTAACTTGGACACGGTTTTGTTTACAGGGTGTCTGGTTGGTTATGGGGAATTGTGTCAGAAAGAGAAGGGTTCCCTAGGGCTAAGTCGTGGGGAGAGGGCTCACACTTCTGACCTTCTTTAACGTGGCCCGTGGACAGCTGGCAGGAAGAGACCCTGCCCTTCCACCGGAGCCTTTTGAGTTTAGAGGTGGGCAGAAAGGCTGGGTTTCCCAGTGCCCATGGATGACGATCTGGGAGGTTCTGGGAGGGTGCCATCTGGACCTTGGGAGCTCATCCCAGGGAGATGGTCTCTGAGATCTAATGGCCTCCAAGTCTCGAAAGTTAAAGTCAAAAAGCTTTTCCTATTGCCTTGATAAAAATACCCCGACAAAAGCAACTTAAGAGAAAAAGGTTTTCTTCTGCCTCGCAGTCCACCAAGGCAGGGCAGTCAGTGCAGAGGGAGGAGTTTCAGCGAGCTGCCCACGTGACAGCCACTGTCTAAGCAGAGAGCAGCGGATGCGCATGCGTGCTAGGGCCCCACTCGATTTCTTTATTCCATCCGGATCCCCGGCCCAGCTTGTGGTCCTACCTATAGTTAGGACCAGTTTTCCCCATGTCAGTTAACAAGGGATAATCCCTCACACGTGTGCCAGGAGGTCTGCCTCAAAGGTGATTCTATGTCCTATAAAGTTGAGACACTGTCTAGGTTGGTCCCTGTGTATCAGAAGACTCAATAGGAGAAGTAGCCGCAAAGGAGTAAAAGCTTAAGCCCCTTTTGAGCTTGCTGGGGTTAGAGCAACCCAGAGTCTCTCAGGCCCAGAGATGTGCTGAAGAAGAGACAGTTCTACAGTTCCACGCTAGTCCTTTGTTGCCCTGACTTCCTTTTTAGAGGCTCATTCCCCACAAGAAGCCTGAAATCACAGGACTCTAAGCATGTGGGCTGACTTTGCGGAGGCCCAGGAGGCCCAGTAGAGGATCCTCTCATCAGTCCCGGGGGATGTTTAAATGCTGGCTTGACTGCTATACATGCTTTGCAGGTCTCTGTAGGCACTGGAAGAGGCTATGAGCTTAGCGTTTGGTCCACAGCACTCTGGTCCAGCCTGGGAACCCAGAGAAACCCAGTCTGAGATATATGAAGGCATCTAAGGATCTGTGGGGCTAGGACATGGGGAAAAAAAACAACTTCTTAACTTAGAACATTTGACATTTGAGTTGGGGGACAGTGAGAAGGCTCCGGGCATGTCTATGGTTTCTATTTCTCTGACAAACCATGACTGTTTGGGGGGAAAAGGGTTTGTTTCAGCGTCCGGATATAATGGATGGGGGCAGGAACTGAAGCAGAGGCCACGGGCTGGTTTGCTCCCCAAGGCTCTCTTGGTCCACTTTCTTATACCATCGGAGATCACATGCCCCGGGGAGCCACACCCCACAGTGGGCTGACCGCTCTCACACCAATCACTAACCAAGATATCCCACAGATGTGTCTACAGGCCAATCCGGTGGAGACAGTTTCTCCGTTGAGAATTCCTTTTCCCAAATATATCTAAATGTCAAGTTGATCAAAACTAACCCGCATGGTGAATAAAGATGCTTGCCACCCGCTAAGCCTGAGAACCTGAGTTTGATCCCCAAGTCCCACAGGATAAGAGAGACCTGATGTCTACAAGTTGTCCCTACTCCTTCCCGCCCCCCCCCCACCATGGCACACAAGTTCTTCCTTTCTAAAACAAATAAGTAAAAATATCAAAACAAAAACCCATCTGAGCGAAAGATGCCTTAGGCAGGGTCCAGATCATTTACTGGAGAGCTGGGGAAACTGAGTCATGGAGAAACGACTGTCAGCTGCCTCCAACTGTCAGCTGGCAAAGTATGAATGGTAGCGGGTCTCCTAGGTCAACCACTCTAGACTGTCTGCCATCAGAGCTCCTCTGACTGGGGCTTGGTTTCCAGTCTCAAAGCAAGTGTGTCCCCCCTCACCTGTCCACCCTGGCTGACTGGGGTTGCTGCAGCTCCTGCCATCACAGCCCACAGTTGGTCAGCTCAGGCAGGACCCCAAGAGGCCAGCGTGGACAGAGGGGTTCAGCCTTGGCACGTTCAGATTGATCTCCTGCCTGCCTTTAATTGCACTGGATGATCAACAGAGTCTGGGAGAAAATCCTCGCCTCCCTCCTCCAGAGGAGGGGAAAGGAGGGGGCAGGTAGAGGCATGGCTTTCCCAGAAATCAGTCTAATCTCTTGAATGTCTCAGGAGAGATCTTAATGAGGACTGCTCCAAAGGGTGAGATCAGGGCTCCCTTCTCTGCAAACACAAGGCATTCCTGAGAAGCTCCTCCCCCCAGATGCTAAGTAGTCAGGAGTCAGGACTCCCCAGAAAAGAAATCCAGAGGGGGTGCATGGTTGCCCAGGGTGAGATGGGCCACGCAGAAGGTCCTCATGGCTCTAAGTGGGCTGTCCTCTTTCCAGTGTCCCCACTTCTGTCTTTCCACCAGTCGGTCCATCTCCATCCCTGTCTGTCCACATCACGCCCATCCCCCATTGCTCCTGGATGACCAGGCTCAGCTTTCTCAAGGGATTTCTGCTAGAAACTGGGCTTGGTACACGCCTGTAGTCTCAGCTCTGGAGATGGATCAGGATTTCAAAGTCATCCTCAGCTGCATAGTGAGTTCAAGGCTAGCCTGGGCTATGTGACACCATCTCAACAAACAAACAAACAAAAAACCAAAAACCTGAAGTTCAAGGGACTTTTCCGACCCTGGGACCCACCTGTTGTTCAGTAGACCTCATTAACTAAAATCTACTGAACTTCTAGTATGTGTCAGTGCCTTGGGATGGTTTTCCTTAAAATACAGGTTTAATCATTCTTTTGGGATGTGATTATCACATGAAGCAGTAATAGAGTGAGGAGGGCAGGGAAAGAAGTCAGTAAAACGTGTTCCGGAGCACGGGCACTGGAGGCCACTGGTGTCTCACCAGGGGGGCACCATGGAGACAGCATGGAGTACTTATCCCAAACTTACCCACTTGGGGGGGGGCAAGGAACCGGAGAATTAGTCACCCTATCTTGTGGGCACTGGTTGAGAGATATGGAGATACCATCTCCCTGATCCTTTAGACCTGCACCTCAATGGACAAACTCAAGTGAACTCCAGTGTCAGTGTGTGTGTGTGTGTGTGTGTGTGTGTGTGTGTGTGTGTGTGGTGTGTGCACCAAGGGGTGGGTGTGCCCAGGTGGAATATGCTGGTAGCTGGAGAGTCAGAGATAAGTTCACTGTGCTCCAGAAAAGGAGGCACCCATCGATGTACAGCAGGCATTTAGAGGTGGGGCTTGGACCCACCTTGGGAATACAGAAGTCCTGGAGTCATGTCCACTTCTGAAGAATGACCACTCCACGTCGAGAGGAGAGCCTGGGTAAAAGTTGCTGTGGGGTGGGGGAGGGGCTCCCGAGGCTGCTGTCAGCTGACCCAACTCTGCCACCATCTCTACCCTGGTAGAGGGGTCAGCTCAAGTTCAGACGAATTTCAAAGATAGCAACTAATCTTCACGCTAACAAGGGAGGACTAGCTGATGCCGAACTTCACGCTAACATGGGAAGATTTGCTCTTTCAATGAGTCTAGTTAAAAAACGTCACCCATACTCCTGAGGCAAACCACTAGTCTTCAAATCTGGGCAGGCAAGACTGGCGGGTCCACCATATCAGAACCCCACTTCTCTTCATACTTTCTCTCATCCCCGGAAAATGTCTAGTTGAGGACATCCTCTTTCCTTTTTCTATTTTTGTGTATGTGTGGTGTGCACACATGTGTATAAGTATGTTCTCATGTGTAAGGGCACACGGAGTAGCTGGAGGTTCATGCCAGGAGTGCACCACTCTGTTCAGGGAAGCTGACTGAAGTAGTTGCTGGCTCGGTGGGGGACACCTTGGGTGTGCCCCTGTCTCTGCTTCTGAGATCTGTCCAGTTTTCATTTCTGTTTCTTCTTTCCTTGGGCAAGGGACTGAGGCAGGAGGCTTTCTCTGGTGGCACTCACTCTCTGTGTCATAACCCTTGCCAGTGTGGCCCCTTGGGGGTGCATCTTGAGCAGGGGAGGGTACTTAACCGCAGTTACAGCTTAGCTTCTCCAATCTCTGGTCTGCAGACCCAACGTCAGCAGATGCAGCCTGACAGAGGCAGCCTTGGTTACAAATTATTCCTACAGGTGAGGGTGGAAGCCATCCTTGCTTGCATTTCTTCGTACGAGTGGGTCTACCCTTGTCCCCTCTGCAGATCTACTGCAGGTCCTTCCCTCTGAGTCTCTGGCTTACATTCTTATTTTTGACTCATAGGGCTCTCCAGCCGCACTCCAGCCCCTGCTGCCCCTTTCCTGGGCAGCCCCTCCCTCCCAGCTCCCTTCAGTGGCTAATTACCTTAGTCATCTTTCCATCCATTCTGTTGAGCTAATGGAGAAGGCAAACAGAAATCTCAGCAAATGTGGAAACTTCCTGCTGATGAGGTGAGAGACTCCATCCAGGTTTGGGGGAGGGGGGTCCCATGAAGCGTTTTGGGTGTCCCTTCAATCTGGACCAACTTCTATTCTTAGCCAGGAAGAGGTGGGCAGCTTGCTGGCCGTCACCTTGCTCTCTGTTTGAAAGTTTAGCCCACCAAACATAGAGCTGGGCTTGATACGGTTCTGGGGTGAGGGTGTTGGAGGGGCTCAGGGACAGGGAGGGACAGCATAGCAGGTCCCTTGAGGCCAGGGGATTTGTCCATGTGGACTCTCGGCTCTGGCTGCCCAGCTGGCCCAGGCAGTTGAGTGGGAGGGAGGGGCCTGGGCTCCATGCTCCCTCACACCCAAGACATGTTAATAATTACCCCTGGGGAGGACAGGGCCTCAGCAGCCATCACTAATGAGCCTGCTAAGTGACACCTGGATCCTTTCCCCTTCACCTGTTCAGAAAAACAAGGTCTGGCCAAGGAACTATTTAACCCTCTTTGGACTGAGCAGTCCCTGAGGACAGGGCTGTGTTCTTCCCTCTGACTGGGGCTCTCGGAGTCCCTGGAGCCATCTGCAGGGCTTGCCCAAGACCTCCACTCGGGTGGTGACATTTCTGGTCCATGCAGCATTCATTCTTGGGAGGCCAGGCTGCTCTACTTGCTCTCAGCTATGAGGGGCAAGGTCTTAGCAGATGCTGCGATAGTGGAACGTTCTAGATCAGCACTGAGGGAGAACACTGTGGGGTCCTAGGCATGGAAGCTGCTGGTTTGGGGTGGTAGTGGTTTGTTTTGTTTTGTGTTTTAGACCCAATTTTCTTTATGTCATTGTAAATAGCTACTCAGGACTAGTCATTACCATATTTCCCAGGAGGTCTATAAAGTTTCATGATGGGATCTTGAACAGGTGGTAAACAAACTTATGTAAAACAACCCAGGTTATCACCTCACCTTTGGTGAGTCAGAGAGCCTTGTCTAGGCAGGAAGGGGCCCAATGTCCTTTTCCTTAGAGGGGGCTCCTGGAAGAGGGGTTCCTTCCCTTTCTTGAAATCTCTCAGCATGTGAGGAGCCCAGGGGCAGGAAGCTGTTTTTAATGAGGGTCCTTGGGACAGGGCAGCCCTTCTTCCCTAGGACATACAGCCACTGCAGTCTGCGGGTTTCCCAAGCTTCCATTGGCTGCTCTGGCATTCATTAAGGAGGCTGGGGGACAAGAGAGGAGGTGGGGAGTGAAGCAGTCAGTCCATCAGGTCCCCCACTCTACCCTTTCTTGTCTCTGTGGAGATCACACACCCTGTTTAGTAATTAGGAAGACTGCTGTCAGCTATGTCAGGCAGACCTTTGAGGAAGGCATGTGGTTCTTTTTCTTTTGGAGGGTTGTGGTGGTGGTGGCTTGAGGCAGGGTTTCTCTGTGTATTTCTGGCTGTCCTAGAATTCACTTTGTAGATCAGGCTGGCCTCGAACTCAGAGATCTGCCTGTCTTTACCTCTTGAGTGCTGGAATCAGAGTTGTGCACTACCACAACTTACGGGCTTAAGAGTGTGGTTTTAACTGGGCTCTCTTCCTTTCTCTCTCTCTCTCTCTCTCTCTCTCTTTTCTTTCTTTCTTTCTTTCTTTCCTTCCTTTCTCTTTCCTTCCTTTCTCTCCTTCCTTCCTTTTTTCTTCCTTTCTCTCTTTCCTTCCTTTCTCTCTTCTCTCTCTCTCTTTCTCTTTCTTTCTCCTCCTCCTCCTCCTTCTTCTTTGTTTTTTAATTCTTCTTTGAGGCTGCTTGTGTAGTGTTAGAAGACTCCATGAGCTAACTTCATTTGGTAAAGGTTTAGGCCTAGCTCTAAGAGAGTAAGGCTTCTCTCCCCCTCTTTAATATAGCAATGTTTCTCAAGAGGCAAGATTAGCTGTGTGATTTCCCAATTCAAAAAAAAAAAAAGCCAGCCCTAACCAGGAGCAGGGTTTGATGTCACACGCCTTTGATCCTAGGGAAGCAGAGGCAGGAGGATCTCTGTGAGCTCAAGGCAAGTCAGGGCTACACAGTGAGACCCTCTTAAAACAAAAAACAGCCTACCATCTTGATCAGAAGGAGAGCCACTGAACCTGTGAGGACTGGAGCCAGGAGCACCCTGGTGGGAATTCTAGAATCTTGTTCCACTGTCTGTGTTTTCCTTAAGCAGGTAGTTCTGCCTTTGGGGACAGAGTCAGTGCTCCGGAGCTCTGCCACCAGCTCTGTCTACCTCTGCTGTGTCACCTCCCCACAGACAGCTGGGGCCCTGAAGAGAAGCCCCTTTCTGAGAAGGGGCCACAGAACCAACCTCTGAGAATAAATTCTAGCCTGTCCACAGATGACTCCGCTTATAAGTCTCTGAGTCCCTTCTAAGTGCCCACCGTGCTAGGAGATCCTTGGCTGGGTCTCAGGATTGAGGAGCAGATCTTCCAAGGTGGCGAAAGTGAGTAAAGGGTTCTTAGGGCAGAATTCACATCCCAGGGCTGGCAGAATCCCACAAGGTCTCAGACTCACCCAATGAGAAGTTGGTAAGCAGAGCTGGTTCCCTCCAGTGCTGAGTATCCAAGTCCTGGGAGGTGACTGGCCTGGTGGAGGGAGCCACCAAGTCAGTCACCTCTTCCAGGCCAGAGAGGTGTTTATGGTTCAGCCTCTCCTGGGGGCATGGAGGGAGAGCCAAGTTTACAGTTGCCTAGAGCTCTATAAACACTTCCAAGGAGTGTGTGCGCATGTGAGTGTGTGTGTGGGTGAGTGTCCCCTCATCCCTTAACCTTCACATCCTGGGCTGAGCTGACCTTGGTTCCACTCACCCAGGAAGGCAGGAAAGACCAGGAGGAGCTGAGCGGTCTCATCATAGCTGTAGAAGGGGTTGGTAAGCACAGCCAGCAGGGGACACGAAAGACACCCTGGGAAGAAACCTCGAGGGTCTTGTGAATTGGTGTGAGGAGAGAGAAAGCATTTCAGACCAGCCAACAGCAGAAGCAAGGTGTACGTGTGTGTGTGTGTGTGTGTGTGTGTGTGGTCACATGTGTGAGTATGCATTTGTATGTGTATGTATACATGTTCAGACAGTAGAAAAGAGTGAGCCCAGGGGACAGGACTGGACCTTGAAGTTTGATCGTATAGTAGCAAAGTAAGAACTGGAAATCTTTCCAAAAAGCCATGAAAAGAGCATTAATCTTCCATGCCAGACACACCACACCTCTTTCATTATCAGTAGCTCTTATGACACAGAGTTCTTCACTGGTGTCACCACTGCGATGCCCAAGCCACTTCACACTCTGGCCAGCAATGCACACAGGTGGCAGTTAGCGTACTCTAGGTCTCAAGGCTAATGGGTGGTCAGGGCTAATGGGTCAGGGGTGGCTAGGATAAGCCAAACTGGAGGTTGATATAAAGGGTCAGTTGTGGTCGTAACCAGTTGGTGGTCGTAACCAGTTGGTGGTTGTAACCAGTTGGTGGTCACAACCAGTTGTTGGTCACAAGTCTAGGCAGGGGTCAGAGGTCAACTGAGGACTAGTTTCCATAATTATAGCTAACTGCCTTGGAAAGAGCTGTGTGGTCCCTTAGGAGTGATGGAGAAGAAGCAAGGAATGCTGCTCTGAGAACTCAAGAAGAGTTCAACTGTGCTTATCCGTGGGCAAGGGGCATGAAAATGGGCCCTAGTGCCCTGTCCTGCCCTAGTAGAAAGGTATTAGTATTAACACACACACACACACACACACACACACACACACACACTTACACACATACAGGTGTATATATATATAATAGTAATTAGCACATATGCTAATATATGTACTCCTGCCTTGTAGCATGTGAAGTATGTGTGTGGTACCTGTATCCTTGCATAGAACTGGGGCCGATCACAATTTAAAGGGCAACACTGTGCAGAATCCTAGCTCTTGGAGACTGAGACAAGAGCATTCCTGCAAGTTCAAGCCCAGCTAGGACTATGGAGTCACAGCCTGTCTCAAACAACAGCAATAGTCAAAGGCCATTGAGAGGCCCAGTGTGTTAGCACGTTTGCTGCACAAGTTTGACAGCGTGAGTCTGATCCCAGGAACGCAGGTAAAGGTGGAAGGAGAGGCCTAACCACAGAGCTGACCTCTGACCTACAAACCCAGCCATTGCATGCACACACCCTTGCTCACATATCATGTGTGCATGACATTAATAAAGTTTAAAAATAAAAACAAAGCAACCCCCAAATATAACAACAACAGCAACAACAGAGAGTCACATGCCTATTTTGTCCCCTGTGGGACACAGGGTGAGTGAATTTAAACGAGTCCTCTACAGAGCGCTCCCCAACTTGATTTTTCTTTAAAACCACTTGAACAGTGTATGTATGTGTGTAGAGTATACATACATGTGCATGTGGATAAACAGAACTTTGCACACACTGGGAGACCAGAGGAGGCGATCAGGTATCCTTCTCTATCAATTTATGGCTTATTTCTTTGAGGCAAGGTTTCTCCACAACCCTGGGGTCCATTTTTTTTCTTCAGCTAAACTTGCAGCCAGCAGCCCCAGAGATCTTCTGTCTCTGTCCCCCATAGTGCTGGGGTCAAAGGCGCTGCTCACTGGAGACTGCCTGACTTTTTGCAGGTGTCTGACACCTGAACTCAGGGCTTCATGGTCATTCAATAGGTTCCCTTACCACTGAGCCCTCTCTCTCCCAACCCCACCTGCTCATCCCAGCCCCCACAGGATAGCAATAGGTGTCCAGCTTGGGGACTTGAACATTTCAAAATTCCTCTGGTGATGCTGATGGTCGAGCCAGCTTGGAAGCCCCCAAATGAGAGCTAAGAATGACGAATCGTTGACTGTCATATGAGCTGTAGACAACCAGGCTCCATCTCAGTGGAGCTGGAGCTGAGGTGGGCCAGCAAGAGAGATAAGGACAACTTTCTCATCTGCCTCTCCTCAAGCCTGGTGTCTTCATCTACAATATGATACTCAGCTCATGAAGGCCTCTATGAACTCCAGAGGAATAAATACTTACATATCAATTATCATGACAGGTGTCAGGCAGCCAAGGGATGTTGGCTGAGTGTTGGGGGCATGACTGGAGAAAAGCTTCTTATATGAAGTTATTTTAAATTTAATTTATTGTATGTGAATTTGTGTTTTGCCTGCATGTGTGTATGTGTATCATATGCATGCCTGGAGTAGGCATCAGATCCCCAAGAGCTGAAGTTAGAGACGGGTGTAAGCTACCATGGGGGGTGCTGAGAATCGAATCTGGGTCCTTTGGAAGAGCATCAAGTGTTCTTGACCACTGAGTCACCTAGGAGATAGATAACATCCCCCCCCGCCCAGTGAACTGGAATCTAACTGAAATCTCTCAGCCCGAGGAGGAGGCTTGAGGCATGGCATCTGTTTCTTCTCATATTGTCACCTCCACAGCCACTGCCCTTTCTTTAATCAGATGTTTGACTTTTTGTTTCAGAAGATGCCAGCCTCAGACTATCCAGGAAGGTCCTGTGGGATGAGAGCCGGGGCTCCACCCTTCCTGTTCTTGGCGGGGCTGGGTGGGCTACTAAGGAGCGCCCAGAGTCTTCAGCTCAAGCCTAGAGGCCTTTCCTTGCCTGGTGTTCGGTGTCCTGGTGCTCTGGGGATGGTGAAGTTTGCTTGTGTGCCTTTAAGACTTGGAGGCTGGGGGACCTGACTGGGGAAAGCCAGTGGGTTCCTTTGAAATGGAAGTGACATCTAGTGGTCTATAAAAGAACTACTCAGCTGACCCCCAGCCTCAAGCTGGCCCCTGGGGTCCCCTTCTTGGTCCCTCTCCTCCTGGGCCACAACCCTACTTGAGGGATTGACACTTTTGATAGTAAATGGGTACCTTGGCTCAGCACAAGCCTGGAACTCAGGCAGGGCACTTGGCCTAGCTCAGACACCCAGAGAGACCAGCTCTGGGCAGCTAAGAGAAAACAAATACATAAGTCTTTCTCTTGGAGTACAGCACTGGGGTCTAAGGTTCCTGGATGAAGCAGAATCCTTGCACCTCCTGTCCTTTGATTGTGAAGTACCTGGCTCTGAGTCCAGGCACACAGAGGTATAAATGCTGTGTAGGCCTCAGTGCTGAATCATCGGGAACTCGTGGCTGTGCCACAGTTATGCAATGGTCTGACCATGGGTCGCTGGTGTCAATACAGGCCTTCAGTCACTGTTTCAATAGGCAAAAGGTTTGAGGGAGCACAAGTACCAGGTTGGGGTGTTGGAAAGGAGTCAGAGGGAGGCTAAGGGGGCACAACCCACTGCTCTATACAACCCTGGCATGAGAAGCCCTGGATGAGGAGTACACAGCCTGTATTCAGGGAACTCAAGTCTGAGGGGGACATTGTCCCATCCGTAGGGCACCCCAGTCTGATGGGGGTGTATCCTGACCTCCAGAAGCCTCCAGTCTGAGGAGGATGTGACCCATCTTCAGGGAGCCCCAGTCAGAGAGATTGCAGTTGAGGGTGCGGACAAGAAGGAATGAGACTCACCCAGACTAGACTTGAAGGCTCTTGTGATAAAAGCCCAGGGCAGATGGCAGGATGACAGAGTTACAGTGACTGAGATCTGTAGGGAAAAGTGTCATAGGGTGACTTACAAGGGACAGCAGGGAACTGGCTTTCCTTCCCTGTGCCTAGATTGTTCCCAGGACGAAGGCCCTGTGTCCAGTTGGGGCCCCAAGTCCAGCACATGGGGAAGGGGAGAGGACAGTGGTAGTCTCCTGGCTCGATACACCAGTACCCTCCACCCCTTCCCATCTGCTGGGTAGCAAGAGCCCCAACCCTCCCTTTCCCATCCTACTCCCCAGATCTTATTTTGATAGCCTTTCTGTAAGTTTAAAATGACTTCAGGGCACAGCCAAAAGCTGAAAATAAATCTGAACAGAAATGTGAGCCTCTCTACCCTCTCATCCATCCATAACTCAGGTTCCCTCTGGAGGCCCCCAGTTGTTGATTTCCTGTATATTCCTCCAAAGATAGCCTAATATATATATATATATTTATAAACTTTTCTCCCACACAAACAGTGGAGTCCTCCACGCGGCCCTGATTCATTTCTCTCTCACTTAACAACTGAGAGGCTCAGACTTCGGAAGAGGGCTTCTAGAGTTTAGATTCCCTACTCTGGTATGAGCCAGCTGGTCTATATTCAACCTGTTGCTTAATGTCTCGGTGACTCAGTTTCCTCCTCTATGGGCCAGAGAGAAAAGCAAATGTTGACCCCCAAAGAGTTTTTTTTTTTTTTGCTAGGATTCTGTTAGATAACTGGTCCTGAAGGATGCTCTCACAGGGCCGTGTGAGTCGCAGGCACTCAATAAACTCGAGTTACTGCTCCGAGATTATTTTGCCAGACCCCTTCTGGGAAGCCTGGGCTGTTTGCAGGCTCTTATTGTTATAAACAGTGCTGTAAACAAGCCACCCTGTCCACATGCCATCTGGTCCTCGTGGGAACGTAGCTGCAGGGAAAGTTACAAAGGCGATGCCCATTCTTAATTTTGAAGGCTGCCCCACATACGGGTGGTCCTTGCCACACAGTCAACAGCCACGTGTGGGCCTGTTCCATCTGAACACTGACTTTCTTAAATTTCTCTGGGCACAGAAGCCTATCACTGGGTTCTTGGGGGAAATCACTGGGCCCCTCCCTCTACACCTCCAGACTCCCATCACCGGGTATTCCCAACGCTGGAAGGAGCCAGCCGACTGGGAGGACTAGAGTGGTCTACAGCTAGCCAAAGTCTCCCAAGAGCTGGCCCTGCCAAGGTCTCTTCATTCATTCATTCATTCATTCATTCATTCATTCTTCAAATGGTTAATCAGCATTCCAGGGCTCATAACAGGCTTATAGACTGTTTGAGGTTGCCTTTGTCAGGGCCTGTTAGCACATCAAAATTGTTGGCTAAGTCTGATAATACTTCAGATTATGCTCACTGTCACCCTCTCATTCCTGAGCCGGGGCTTGCAATTCCTATTCACATTTTTAACATTTTATCTCACTTAGGAAAAAACGCAGACAATGCCAGGCAGGACTCAATTAGCTTAGATCATGACAAGCCAGACTGTCCTACCTGGAAGCAGGCAGGCCTCCTGCTATGGCAAACCTGGCAAACCTCTCTGATTTCCTTTGTGGACAATCAGTTGATTTTGAGAGAGAGAGAGAGAGAGAGAGAGAGAGAGAGGGAGGGAGGGAGGAGAGTCTTGTCCTTGAAAATGGAAACTTTGGTGAAGGTGTTTCAGAAGAAAGACAATGCCTTTTACAAAAGACGTTCCTACTGAGATAATTTTAGTCCACTTCCCTTCAAGTCCCTTCAGTATAACCAGGCGGATAGAGGCGTTGATTGAAGTCGGTGGTGGCTTTGAGCAGGGGAGAGAGAGCTTGCTGTGTCTCTTACTAATTCTGATTCCTATTCTCCATTCCCTCCCCACCAGGCTTGCTCTCACTGTCTCCCACAGGCCCAGGCTAGATGGCTTCTGTGTGCTTCACTCTGCTTGAGGGTGTCAAGCTAGGCTTTCTAGGACTTTTGTGGGCTCCCTCGGCTAGCCTGGCACCAAAGCCTCCCGTGTCTCCTCCTCCTCTGCCCTTGCATATCTGATAAATGCCAAGGACTTTGTCTACGTGAGATCTGGTCTGGAGACAATCCAGCCTCTCTGACTGGTGGAGGCAAACTCACCCTACTGCCAAAAGCCCCTAGGAGGTCAGGTTTAAGGGGAGGTCCAAAGAGGTTTCTTTTAACCTTCTCTGGTTGTTTAGTAAACACAGTTTCCTCTCTAATTAAAAGATCCACACAAAAGTATGCACAAAGCGTAAGTACCTCGATGATTCAGCAGGGATTTCACGAAATGCTTTTGCATCAAGAAGGAGAACTTTGCAGGAGTCCAGCAACCCTTCCCTGATGTCACCAAGGCAGAGACTCTTCTGCCTTCCAGTTCTGGAGGTTAGAGATTAGTGTCACTTGACCCTGAGATGCAATATAAACAGAATCACAGGCACGCAACTTGACTTCATCAATCTATTTAAAATTATTTTTGTTTTTCCTGAATATTTAAAATTAATTTATCATTCTCTCTGTGTGTGTCTCTCTGTGTCTCTGTGTCTCTGTCTCTGTCTCTCTCTCTCTCTCTGTGTGTGTATGTGTGTGTGTGTGTGTGTGTGAGAGAGAGAGAGAGAGAGAGAGAGAGAGAGAGAGAGAGAGAGAGAGAGCATGTATACCATCATGCTTATTTGGAGATCAGAGGACAACTTTTGCAAGTCTATTCTCTCCTTCCACTGTGGGTTCTGGGGATCGAACTCAGGTTATTAGATCTGCTCAGCCAGCTCTTTGAGCCCCTGAGCCATCTCAGCAGCCCCAGTGAACATTACAATGCATTTGTGACATGCTCAGTTCATTCATTCTCATCACTCATAGTGTTCCACTGTAGGAATATCTTATTTTTTGTATGTGGTATAAACACGCATATGTGTTCATGTGTGTTTACATGTGTGGGGGTGGTGCTTATGAATATGTGTATAGGGAGACCAGAGGTTGATATCAGGTGTCTTTCTCAGTACTTCTTCACATTATTATTTTTTAAATTTATTTATTATTTTTATGTGTATAAGCGTTTTGCCTGCAGGTATGTATGTACACCACATGCATGCCTGGTGCCTACAGAGACCAGAAAAGGGCATCTGATTCTCTGGAGCTGAAATTACGGGTGGTTTGTGAGCCACCATGTGGGTGCTAGGAGCTGAATGCTGGGTCCTCAGCAGAAGCTCCAGCCGAAATACATCCTGTTTTTCTCTCTTCTTTTTAATATGAACTTCTTAAGGGGCTGGCGAGGTGGCTCAGTAGTTAAGAGCGCCGGATGCTCCTCCAGAGGACCTGGGTTTGAGTCCCAGCACCACATCAGTAGTAACTTCCTTCAAGACTAGGCGCATGCATGTACTGCACAGACATACATGCAGGCAAAACAACCATAAACATGAACTAAAAATAATTGAAATATTTTTTAAAAACTTTAAAAAATAGACATGTATGTCTGCGCCTGCGTGAGCTTATGAGCATCTCCTGTGCTCAGGTATCCTAAGGGCCAGAGGGCGTCCGATCCTCCGGAGCTAGAGTTAGCAGTTGTGAGTCACCTGATGTGGGTGCTGAGAGCCAAGCTTTGGTCCTCTGCAAGAACAGCGAGTGCCCTCAACTGCTGAGCGGTCGTCCCATGCCTCCCCATGCCTCCACGCTATTCTTTGGGGCAGTGTCTCACTGAACCTGGAGCTTGCCAATTCTGTTTGATAGGCCAGCAGGCTCCTGTCTCTGCTCTCCTTCAGTCCTGAGATACAGATAAAGGCTGACCACCACGCTCAGCCTTTACATGGGTTCTGGGGATTTGAACTCAGTTCCTCACACTTGTGAAGCAAGTCCTCTACTGACCAAGCCATCTCCCTGAACCCAAGAACACCATTTGTATTTATGCTCCTGGTAATTGTTGGGTTGGTGCCAGCTCTGGCCTACAGTGGACATGCTTCTGTGGTAGTTTCTGCATTGTGTGGCATCCAAATGAACACCTTTGAATGATAAACTTAAGAATGGAGTCACTGAGCCATAGGGTGGACACTGCCAGGGTTTCTGAAGAGAAGTGGTGTAACCACATCCCAAGACTGTAGCTAAATGGCTTCTCAGTTCCCCAATCCTCACTGTAACCAATATTGGGAGTTCTCACTTTGTCTTTTTGGTGGTCCAAATGCCCTTCCTAAACCATCAGGCCTTCAATCATACCCCAGATGGCAGCTTTCTAAAAATGTACATTGATTGATTGATTGAAATAGAGTCTTCCCAGGGAGACCAGGTTGGCCTTGAACTCATAGCTATCCTCTTGCCTCTACCTCCTTAGTGCTGGGATTAAAGACTTGGGCCACTACACCTAGATTTTTATGACTTCTTCAATATGTGTATATATGTGTGTGTGAGTACATGTATGTGCATTGTGTCTGTTAAGATGCCCGTGTCTCCATGGACCTCCTGGAACTGGGGTTACAGGCATTATGTGCCTCCCTACAGCTAGGTGGGTGATCCTGGGTGGTGACTGCCTCCTAGGTGCTAGGAAATGAACCTGAATCCTTTGCAAGGAGAGCAGGTACTTAGCCTTCTAAGCCATCTCTCCCACCTTCTACTCTAGTTTTCTAAAAAAAACATTTTACTACATGTGTGTCTGTCTATGTCTGTAATGGGACAGTGTGGAGGCCATAGGACTTTAGGAAGCTGGTTGTCTCCTTCCACCATGAGTTCTGGGGAGCAAACTCAGGTTGTCCGGCTTATGCAGATGGTAAAATCACTTGCTGCACATTTAGCAAACATGCAGAACTTGCTAACATTTTGAGACAGTGTCCCTCAGTGAGCTTAGAGTTTGCTATTTCTGCTACATTGGTCCCAGGGATCAGCCTGCCTCTGCTCTTGCCCCCAGCACTGATTACGGATACATTTGCTATGTCTGGCTTTTATGTGAGTGTGGAGAATCCAAACTCAGGCCCTTGTGTTTGATGGACAGCCGTTACCCACTCTCTCTTATATCCCGCCTTGATTTTAATCACAAGGTCATAGTCTGTCTTAAGGAGATATTGTTCCTTTATGGAGTGGCCCATGGCATGGGAAGAAGACAGAAAGAGTGAGAGGCAGGGAGATAAAGACAAAAGGAGGTCGGAGACTATGAGCATGAGAGGCAGAGACTCCAGTATGTCCAGTATGTCGGGCAATGCTGGGCCTCGGAGAAACTTCCAAATGATGCTGTTCTCAGCCACCTTCCTCCCTAAACTGCATACACTGGCCAGTTACCTTCCTCTCGTGCTCACTGCTTGGTTAGTGCCTAGTGCATGGTCACTGCCTTGTTAGTTCCTAGAATGTTCTTGAAGAACTTATCTTGATGGCTTAGTGCTGGGGACATGGTTGTCTCCAGCATCCACTGCTCCGACATTTTGCTGTTCCCTCTGAAGGCAGAGATGAAAGCTTTTGTGTCCCTTCATTGCTAGAGTCTTTTAAAGATACTACAGTTTGTATTTATGTAGTGTCTATGTGTGTAGTAGTAGTTTAGAAGATTAACTTTGTAGAGTCTGTACTCCCTTTCTACTATGTGGGTCCCAGAAATTAAATTAGGGTCGTCAGGCCCGGTGGCCAGTGCCTTACCCATTGAGTCATCTCCCTAGAGGAATGTCCCTAGTCTTGTTAGAGCATTAGGCACAGAGAGATTGGGGACACACAGGTACTCCAAACTCAGGTTCTTTGATTAGGTCTCTACCAGGGAAATAACCCTGAACCGGGTCAGGGTGGGGATTGCTGGACTTCCATGCTAAACCATATCTGGGAATGCCAATGTCCAGCCTCCAGCTTATCACAAAGATCAAAGGATCAAAGCCAGGGAGGGCGCCTCAGCTCAGATGCCAACATGGGAAGGAGGAAGTGAACCCATGGAAGAAGTCACCAGAACTCTGAAGGGCTATATCAGTGATCGACTTAATTCTGGTTTGGGGAGTGACAAGGTGACTGACAAGTTCATCCTGGGCCTGGGGAACTGGACGGTTCATCTCAGCAGGGGCCAACGCGGCTGTGGAATCCTGGGGAGACTCCCTACCAATGAGGAAGCCTAAGCAAGAGCCAAGAACACTGTCCCTTCCCCACTTCCTGCAGCCCCACAGTTCCCAAGACCCCTCAGCCCCTCCAGAGCCACGCCTTGTTCCCACAGGATTCCAGGAGTACTCTGTATATGAGCACATGAATAGCCTGAGCTCGTGTGTAGACTGTGCTAGGCAAACACTGACATGGTTTCCGTAGACCTGGACGCGCCTCATTGTCTCCTCATCCAAGCAGACTAAGGCTGAGGGTTTCTGCTTTCCAAGGCAGAGGCTCTCCCATTCATGTGACGCTGGCCAGGTGTGGAATCCGAGTTCTGGAGTCTGCAGGTATGGGGTGAGGCCTGAGAATTTGCACATCTAACAGTGTCCCCAGACAATGACGCTCAGGCTTCTGGTCTGCAGATCACCGCTCTTGGAGAACTGGCACTCGACAGCTTTGCTCGCTGTCCTGTTAGGATTCCACTCTCCGCACAAGCTCCCAGAAACGCACAAATCAGAGTGACCTTGCTGGTGACGGCAGGAAGCTCTTCCTCCTGTGGCCCTGGGCCAAAGGGCAGGAGAAAACTCACCCAGAGGCGAGCAGATACAATGTCCAGTCTCCAGCTTATCACAAAGATCAAAGGATCAAAGCTGGGGAGGGCGCCTCAGCTCAGATTCCAACATGGGAAGGAGGAAGTGAACCCATGGAAGAAGTCACCAGAACTCCAAAGGCAATATCAGTGATCGACTTAATTCTGGTTTGAGGAGTGATATATACAGTTAAAAAAAAAACCCTTTGAAAATGGCATAGGTCAAATAACACACTCAGTGTGCTTTTTCTGCATGTTCCAGAATGTTCAGTTTGGACTGTTAAGTCAGCCATATGAGGCAGGTTCTTTCTTCTGTTTTACAGAGGAGGAAACTGAGGCACAGCATAGAAATGATTGATCCCATAATTCCAATATTAGTCTTTAAAAATGTTTGTGTATGAATGTTTTGTCTACATGTATGTGTGTGCATCATGTGTGTACAGGGACCCCCTTAATGCAGTTCCTCATGTTGTGACGACCCTATAATTATTTTGTTGCTTCAAACTACAGTTTTGAATTTTGCTAGAGTTATGAATCGGAATGCAAATATCTGTGTTTTCTGATGGTCTTAAGCGACCCCTGTGAAAGAGTCGTTTGACCCCAAAGGGCTTGCTACCCACAGGTTGAGAACCGAGGTCTTGGCTTGCTCTGCAAGGTGAAGTTTGAGTATCTCCCATCAGAAATGACCAATTTGGGAACAGTCTTCTTCAGACTTCTCTGAGTATAAGTCAAGAAAAGTTGATCATGCAGACTGGTTTCCCATGACTGTTTTTAAGTTTCCTCCTTCAGCACCTGAAGTGTGTGTTCAAACAAGCCATGTATGTTTTGGAGAGAGCTTGCTCAGAGAGATTAGAGGCGGACCATGCATTCCCCCAGGACTGACGGGTTTTAAGGAAGGAAATACCCACCTCAAGCCATTGCAGATGGTTATGTGAGCAGCCCCATTGGGAAGGAAGCTGTTAAGCAGAGACACAGCTCTGTCCCCTCCTGAGGCTGGTGTTGGGTCCCAGATTTGTGGTCTGGCTACCATTCCAGCCAAAGTTCATTGCTTGGTAAAGAATTTAGGCGAGGAGTGAGATAGATCATTGATTAGACAGTAAGCTTTTAGGTTTGCAGGGTTGAGGGCTGTGGGTGGTAGGGGTGAGAAGGAGTGATGAGGACGAGGAAGGCAAGGGTGATGCTGTTTGCTTCTATATTTTAGACAGGGTCTCCGGAAGCCCAGGCTGGCCTTTAGCTTACTGTGTAGCTGAGGATAACCTTAGACTTCCTAATCCTTCTGTTCATACATCCCAAGTGCTGGTGTGTACCATCCCACCTGGCAGATGATATTCTGTATGGAGTGTGTGTGTGTGTGTGTGTGTGTGTGTGTGTGTGTGTGTGTGTGTGTTTCTTTCCTAAGGATTTCTTTCCAGGGCCTCCAGCACACTCAACAGATGCTCTACTATGGAACAACATTTCAGCTTGATGCGATGGGACTTTGGTGACCTGGAGACAGCAGACTGTGACAAGCTGATGGGGTCAGCAGTGCGGGGGGGCGGGGAGTGGGACTAGAAGGTCCAAAGCTGGACTGGAGTGTGATTGCAGTTTGTGGCGGGGCTGGGGGGCAGGAAGGATAGGGGCTGCCTGGCAAGAGGCTTTCTTTCTCATCTCTCAGCCCTGCCTCCTGAGGTGCTTGCATGATGAGGGCTTTCAGCACGCCTGCCTCCACTGCCCAGCTGGGAGGTCTTTGCTGGCTGTGTTCCCCAGGGAGGCCTCTCCCTGTGGCAAACAGATGGGCTCTGATGTCAGCAGCAGGCACTATTGCTGTCAGCACTAATGGGTTACCCTCAAGAGCCAATGGGAAGTTGTGTGGCCTCCTCTGGGCCTCAACCCAAAGGGGAGACTAGCCCAAAGGCCCCTAATGAGTTCATGGAGTAGGTGGGGCAAGAGTTTGTGGTGACCCAAGGCTCAAACCTAGAGTCTCTATGATAAGGTAATTGGAAAGCCCTCTCACGGGGTATCCTGTACAGAGAAAAAAAAAGGCACCACAATTCCTACTTCGCAGATGAAGAAACTGAGATCTTTAAGTCCAGCAAAGGCCATGACAGATTGGGTATAGAACTCCTTCAAGAGCACCTTTGTTTCTGCGCATGTGTAGAGGGTAGCACAGGGAAACCTAGGAATCCTCAAACAGATGCAGAAAAGCCTCCTGGGGCTGTTGATCTCTGTGCATGTATGAGTGCATGCATGTGTGTGCACCTGCCTGAGCATGTGTGTGTGCATGTATGAACGTGTGCATATATATGTGTAAGAGTGAGTATGCTCACGAGTGTACATGGTTGTCAAGTGCATACACGTGTGTAAAAGCATGTTTTGCATACAAGTGTTAGAGAGAGTGCATATGGTGTGCAAGTATATGTATGCGTGCATGTGTGTACTAGTGTGTGGCATGTGTGAGTTTGTGTGTGTGTGTGTGTGTATGTACGTGTGCATGAAAGTATGTGTGTGCATGTGTGTGGTTGACTCCAAAGCTTTATCCCTCTTCTATGAAGCTCCTCCACCATGGAAACCAGGGCTAAGCAGTGACTAGAAGAGTGCCTGCCGGAGCATGGGGTGGGCATAGGTGTGGGGAGGAGGTGAAGACAGTGCTCTCGAGTACTGCAGTTGGACCAGAAGAGTGACTCGGAAGGTCTTATAGCACAGCAGAAAACCTACGCTTGATGACAATTGATTAGTGTCCCCAAATAGCTAGTCTATAAGCTTTTGGCTTTGGACACAAAGCAATGACACCACTGTGAGGTGACTGATGTGCTAGGTGCCCACTATGCTTGCTAAGTTGCTCTGGGTCAATTAAAAAATAATGTGTTGACAGCGAGATTTTATTCGTTGTGTGTGCATGTGTGTGCGTGTGCATGTGTGGGCATGCGCGTGCATGTGTGCGCATGTGTGTGTGTGTGTGTGTGTGTGTGTGTGTGTGTGTGTGTGCACGTGCATGAGTGCCATGACCTGTGTGTGGAGATCAGAGGACAATTTCTGGGAGTTAGTTCTCTTTTTTCTATCATGTCTGGACCTCTGAATCACCAGGCTTGGCAGCAGGCTGAACCATTTCAATGGTTCCCAAAGGATATATTTTATAACTGGGAATGTTTAAGTATTGCTCACGGGAGGTGGGCAAGCATAGAGGATTTGGGCATAAGTGAAGCCCCTATGGATGTTAGTTTTCTTCCTCCCAATAACTCACTCTGGGGGTGTCTTCTGTGCGATTCCAGCATATGGTTGTGCATGGCCAAGTGTCAAGGGTCTCTGAAGCACTCTCTCAGAAGAGTGTGTTTGATCTATAAATCCTCGCCAGGCAGTGTGTGTGTGTGTGTGTGTGTGTGTGTGTGTGTGTGTGTGTGTGTGAGAGAGAGAGAGAGAGAGAGAGAGAGAGAGAGAGAGAGAGAGAGAGAGAGAGAGGTGTGCACGCACATGCCTATTTACATTGGACAGTGTGGGCCTTTGTAGAGGCAAGAGGTTGAAGGTCTTCCTCAATCCCTCTCCACCTCATTTTTTTCAGAAGCAAAATCGATTGTTAATAGTAAAGCTCTTTTCACATTGCCAAGGCAAACAGTGAGGTCCAAGGGAAGCACACAATCAGTGTGACATCAGAGGCGTCTTAGGGTGACACAAAGCACACAAACGTGTATGCCCGTCCTCTACCTCAGTTTCTGAAACAAGGTCTCTCGCTGAACCTGAAGCACCCTGCTTTGACCAGGCGGGCCAGTAAGCCCCGGAGATCCGTCTGTCTCTGTCCCTTAGTATTAGGGTCACAGATGTATGGTCAGCGTTTCATGTGCGTGCTGGGCATCTGAGTTCAGCTCCTTGTGCTTGCCTGGTGGACATTTTACCCACTAAGCGTCTCCCCAGGCCACAAGTCACCGTCCCGAATAGGCCTCCTTCATTCCACTTCCGATCTCAGAGGCACAGAAGTGTCCCGTGGTCCAGGTGACTTCAGGTGGCTTCTTCCAGGATATGGTTCACTAGAGGTAAGGTGATCACCTTACGTAGATGACCTCAAGGTCAGTCCAGGAGAAGGAAAGGCTGGGGCTGAGATTAAATGGTCTCTCCAGAAATGGTTCATGGTACCATGGTGGTTCGGGGCATTCCGAGGTTAGAGGAGGCTGTGGGGATGGAGGTGGTGGACAGGCTCAGCTGGAGAGGGGAGTAAGCGGTTGAATGGAGCCCTTATGGCCATTTGGTCATGTTTGTCCTCCGTGCAATTGGAGTAAGAAACAGCAGAGCCTTGGTGTGGAGCAGATGTGGAGAGGAAAGGGAGGTGGACCTGGGATAATCTTTCTAAATGCTCTTAGCCCCCCAACATGTGCTGTCCTGTTCTCATGGCCCCCTCTCCTCTCTCCACACAGTTCTGAGAAGCATCGCTCCATGGAGGTTGCCTCGTGGCATGGCTAGACCCCACCTTCTCTGCTTCCCAACTGCAGGATGATTGGTAGCCCAAGAGGTCACTTGGTTGTCTCTGTCCCAGTTGACCAGAACCCTCTGGATCCTGTGGGTGCTATGGGTTTCTTGGCCAGGGCTCTGGCCTCTACTCATGATGGGAGGGTTTTGAGAACCCAGCCGACCAGATTTTGCAAGCCTGAAATAGTTTATGACCAGGCCGAGGCAGGGAGGAAGGAGGGCATGGCCCCAGGAATGCAGGAGGAATGTCTGGGAGGCCTGTCCAGTCCCCCACCCTCCCCAGCTCCTCAAGGGAATGAGTACAGGCCCCAGGCCTATTGGGCTGAGAAAAATGGTTTGGGCCTTCAACATTCCTGGGACAGGGTGGTGGCAGTCAGTCCAGTGGGGAGATGGGGGTAGAGGGATTTCACCTTCCTCTACGGAGGCTACCAGGGTTCTTCCTATCTGTTTACCTCTCTTCATCTTTCCTGATCAATTGGCAATAGCTTTGTGGACACCATCTGTGTATGTGGCAAGAGGAATGAGGCGTCCCCTTTAGGTTAGAACTGTGTTTTCAGTGTCTCCACTATCAAATCAGAAGCTCCCTTGGGGCAAGGTTTCTGTTTGCTCCTCAGCTTGGGAGTTTCTTAAAGTAGGAGGCTATAGATTTTCCACGAACTGGAAGTTCTCAGAGTTCCTCACAGCCAGAATGGGGCGGCTGTTGGAACTTGAACAAGATGTAGCTTCCATCTTCAATCCTGGAGATGTAGACATACAGCCTTTAGACCTGCCTGGAAGTAGATGCTCAGAGCGCCACTCCAGGCGTGGCGAGTACCAGAACCTTCAGCCCTACACTGTGTGTGGGAAAGAGATGGCAGGCAGGCCTAGCCACTCATCTGGGCTTGCTTCCTTTCTGCTTGTGGCTGGGGTCCATCCATCTTGGAGAAGATGGATGGATGGCAAGGACTGAGATGGACAGACAGCAGTGGGTCCAGCCTCTACTCCATAATGATACCTGCACATTCCTGTGGTGGGGTTGGTCCTCTTCCCTTTCATGTGTCTCCCTCCGAGGGAGCCAGCTGGTGGGGTTGGGACAGCCAGGCAGGCACAGAGAGAACTGGAGGATGGCCAAGGTCACGAGGACCCAGCACTGTGGATTTCCACTGTGGCTCTTGTATGGAAAACACGCGTTTCCTGAACCCTGGCTGGGCACACCACATTCCTTTTGTAGACAAGATTCTGCCCTCTATTGAAAAGTTATCCACTTCTACTTTGTATTCCAAGACCAGCTTGGGGTCAGCCCATGGTCAGAATGAAGAGCGACCTATGCAGAGTTAGGCCAGTCTGTGGCAAGGATTAGAGAGGACTGAGATCAGAGTTTAGGATCAGGCTCTGACCAGGGTTATGAATCAGCCTGTTTTCTGGGCTGGGGGATTATATTTTGGCTACATAGGATTAAGGTTAAGGCTGTGCCCAAGCTGAGGGATGAACCTAGGCCTGGAAAGGAGTTGGTCTGTATTCAGACTTCAGAATCAATCTCACCGGTGAGAGCTACTTGGACAACAGTGGGGTGTCCTCATGGGCTTGGCTTCAGCTTAAGTGGCATCCAGAAGTACCAGCCCAGGCCCGTGGGGAAGCAATGCTGGGCTCTGAGATGCTATCACCCAATGCCATGGCGGGACGGAAAACCGAGCAAGTCCACAATGTGCTTCACCTTACACCTCTCGAAATTCATTCACCAACAGCTCATTCGGCAAACATTTCCCGAATGCCTGTCATGCCTGGGGTCCGGGTTTCTCAAACTTGAGTGCACATAACAGTCTCCCAGGAAAACTTGTGAGAAGGGCTGGCTCCCAGGCCACACTCCAGACACTCAGTGGCTAGGAAGGCACTGGGGCTTCCTGGAACATGTCATTTCATAAAATCCCAGACAAATCTGCTATAGTGGTTTTAGGATCTTAACTTGGGGGAGCTGACCTTGAAAAGGGCTATGAAGTTAGAAAAAAATAGTTTCAGGGACTGGGAAGTTGGCTCCACAGTCAAGCGCTGCTCTTTCGGAGGACCCAGGTTGGGATTCCCAATACTCACATGAAGGTTTACAACCATCTGTATCTCCAGTTCCAGGTGCCCCAACACCCTCTTTTGGCTTCCTCAGGCACCAGGAATGTATTATATTGTGAATAGACATGGATGCCGGTAAAACACACATGCACATAAAGTTCTTTTTTAAAAAAGACAAATTTAAGCCTGGCATGGTGGTACATACCTTTAGTCCTAGTGTTCAGGAAGCAGAGTCAAGCATATTTCTGTAAGTTCAAGACCAGCCTGTTCTAAAGGGGTGCTCCAGAACATCCAGGGATATGTAGAGAGACTCTATTTCATGAAGAAGAAGAAGAAGAAAAAGAAGAAGAAGAAGAAGAAGAAGAAGAAGAAGAAGAAGAAGAAGAAGAAGAAGAAGAGGAGGAGGAGGAGGAGGAGGAGGAGGAGGAGGAGGAGGAGGAGGAGGAGGAGGAGGAGGGAGGGGAGGAGGGAGGGGAGGAAGAAGAGGAGGGGGAAAATTGGGAGGAGGGGAAGGAGGGAGAGGAGGGAGGGGAGGAGGAAGAGGAGGGGGGAAGAGTTGGGAAGAGGGGGAGGAAGAGGAGGAATTGCAGAAAGTACCTACGATGCAGGCTAATGGGTTTGGCTAGCCAGATGAGCACAAGGGCTGCTGAATAGAAAAACATCTGAATTTTTTCAGAGAAAAATCACGAAGATATCATAAACTTCTATCTTGTCTGTGACCAACACTTGGCTCATCCTGTTGCGAGAACTCATGGAGCTTTCCTGTCTAGCCTTCCCAAAGCTCTTTCATGTGATTAGCAAGGTAGAATTCAGGCAAGCATGCAAAAGATTAGCTCTGAGAATAGAGGTGTCGAGCAAAGTATAATTAATGCATTAAATGAGGCCAGGACTAAGAAATGTGTCTGAGACTGCGTTCACACAATGGCAAGGAGGGGAACAATGTGTGGTCGCTGTCGCCATTAATAGCTTACCCATTGTCAGTGCATAATTGCCGCTGACCTGCCCCCTGGAACCTCAGCTGTGTGGTGTGCTACCCCCCTCTCTCTGTGGGTGTGCGCGTGTGTACATGCATGTGTTGCTACACTTGCATGCATGTGCACATGAGTTTGGAAGCCACAGGTCAACTTTGAGTGTCATTTCTTTTTTAAAAAAAAAACGCATTTACTTATTGGTGTGTGTGTGTGTGTGTGTGTGTGTGCTCTCCCATTGGTGTGTGTTTACATGTACAAGTCAGAGGACAATGAGTTGGCTTTCCTCCATCATGTGGGTCCCAGAGATCAAACTCAAATCATACAACTTGGCAACAAAATGCTTTGATCCACTGAGCCATCCTGCTGGTCCTTGGGTGTCATTTCTCACGTGTTATCCATGATAATTTTTGAGACAGGGTCTTTCAGTGGCATGGAGATCTCCAGTTAGGCTAGGGGGACTGGCCAGCGAGCTCCAGAAATCTGTCTGTCTCCTCCCCAGTGCTGATATTACAAGCACACAGTACCATGCCTGGTTTGTCATGTAAGTCCTGGGTATTGAACTCAGTTTCTCCTGCTTGCCCAGCAGGCACTGTATTGATGGAGACATCTCCCCGGCTTCCCACTGTCCCCTGTACAGTGCTACCAATCACAGAGTTTGTTGGTAGTACATAAGTTGTGACAGCTTATCAACTATGCTTTTTTGATTTCCAAATGTTGCGATACTGGTTTATTTTTGCACACAGACCTTTTCTCTTCCCTCATACACACCTTGGTCAAGAATCCTGATGGAGAAATGAGTGAGAAGTTAAGAGCATTTACTGTTTGTAAAAGGACCCAGGCTCTCAGGGCAGTGGTGGCACACGCCTTCAATCCTAGCACTTTGGAGGTAGAGGCAGGTGAATCTCTGAGTTCGAGGCCAGCCTGGTCTACAAATCGAGTCCGGGACAGCCAGGCTCACACACAACCTCCCATTTTAGGGGATCTCTTAGGATTTCCAGGGGCACCAGGGATGCATGTGGTATATACATCCCCACATGCAAGCAAACACTCACACACAGAAACTGAATAAACTGAAAAAAATTTTAAAAGAATCCCCATACTGGCATGCTCAAGTCCCTTGAGAATGTCACTGAAAGCAGTACAACTATCAAAGACAATGTGTGTGTGTGTGTGCGCGCACAAGGGTGCAGGTCATTAGATGCCCTTGTGAGCCACCTGATGTGGGTGCTGGGAGACAAACTCAGATCCTCTGGAAGAGCAGCAAGAATCCTCAACTGCTGAGCCATCTCCGTAGTCTCAGCCACAAAACCTTTTTAAAAATTGTTTTTTTTTTGAGTATATGTATGTATATGACTGTGTATAGGTATGTACCCAAGGAGGCCAGAAAAGGACACTGGATTCCCCCGGAGCTAGCATTATAGGCTATTGTAAGCTTCTCAGTGTGGATCCTGGGAATCCAGTTCAAGTCCTCTGTAAGACTTGTATGCTCTTAACTGCTGAGCCATCTCTTCCAGCCTCCATAAATCAAGGGCTGACATCACAGAAGGGAGTCACGTTGACAGTGAGGAGCCACGGAGGTTCAGCTTGGAGGGCATTCTCAGGTCCAACCTGCTGACTTGGGGACATCAGGGGATGTCCACCTCAGTTGGGATATCCTAAGGGTGTGGGTTCTGAGTGTCTCTATCAAGAAGAGTTCTGGGAAGTCAGGAGCTGCTCCACTGTGACATGCTAGGAAGAGCGGGGTCTCCAAATTAGGCAGCCCTGGCTTTGCTTCCTTGATGCCCGAGTTACAAAGATCTGAACCTTCTTGAACCTTGTTGCATCATGACCAGGGTGGCTGCCATCTGATGCTGGTGGCCAAGTGGTAGAGAGAGTGTGAGCATTGGTGTTGCAAACTCTCAGTGAGGGCACCTCGGGAGAGACCTCAGGCCAGAGCTCACACGGAGGATGCAGGCAGACATCAGAGCCTGTTCTCCCTTCCTGGGGTCTGGCTGCTGTCCCATAGCTGCCCGAGTGGCTGTGTGACTTGGAGGTCTGATAACGGAGCCAGGAGAAGCTATCTCCACCATAAACATGCCCTGACTTTCTCCAGCTCTGATGTCTCCAAGTGTTTGGCCTTGCAGCTAGCCGGCCCTCTGGCCTCAAAGCATCCAAGGAGAAGAAAGTTATCTGACCCACAGTCCTCAGAATTGTGCAAGGCCATGTTGTTCCAAACAAATAGGATACCTGCGGCCCAGATCTGGGCAGTTTCCAGCATTCCCAGCCAGCAGGTAGTCAGGCAGTAGCTGCTTGGGACAATCAGGGCCTCAGGCTCTAGGTCATTCCTACCTGACCAGAAGTAAACCTAGACTTGCGGATGGAAAGCACCTGGGGTAGAGGCAGGGCGGCTGAGTTTTCATTCCCCAAGCACCGTGGTCTGTGAGCTCAGAGAAGCGCCTCTGTAGTCTGGGTCTTAGCCACCTTGTGGCTGCTTCAGTCTTATAAGTGTCTGAGTGGTATCACCTAGAGGCCCTGGAGAGGTGGTAGGATCCTCCCCCAGCCTCCACATAAGGCCCCCCTGGGTCCTTTTGTTGTTTCCAATTTTTCCAGAAGTTTCTGAAGCAAGCTTCCGGCAGAGAACAACTGTGTGATTAAACACAGCGTACGTGAGACTTAGACTGTTGTGACTCTCACTGGGAAATAGTCAGTTCCTGCTTCCTTTATTTAATCTGTGAGAATAAAGAACAGTTTCAATTCATTCATCCCATTGATACACGCCATGCTGGGGGCGGGGTACCTAGTATGAGCAGTGCGGTCATTATGCTGGGACTTGGGACTTGGGACTTGCTGGTAACCAGATGGGAAGGGTAGGGTCCTTCTTGGGGCGCATGGGCTGGTTTGGTTTGTGTTTCCTAGGAAACTAGAATAACCCTGGCCCACAGTCAGCATGTGGGAGAGAAGTCTGTGGGGTACGTGGGACTCTTTTGCACACACAGACATCTGTCCAACTGTTGTAGTAGGGCAGAAGCAGACACTCTCATGTCCCGGAAGCTTCCCTGATGTGCCCAATCCCAGCTCTACCCAGAGAGCCATGGGAAGTCAGCCGTAGACACTGCGCCAGGCCCTACTTTGAGGGTTTTGGGTATAAAACGAATGTTTTCTCTGGGGCCTCTTCTCTAGCTTGGGGGTAACTTACTCTCTCATGAGGAGTGGATACAGTAGGTTGCTGGGAGAGCAAAGATGGATGCAGGTCTGAGGCGTCCTGGGGTGTGGGTCCTTCCTGAACCTGGGAATACTGTTGGTTGTCACAGCATGACTCTTCTAGCAGAGTCCGGGGTGGTATCAGAATCTTATCTTGCTCATATTAGAAACTCTGAGCCTGAGGGCCCTTCAACAACTCTCCACCCGATTTTGTCTTACTTTGTAGTCCACGCTGGCCTAGAACTCACTATGTAGCCCACGTTAACCCCAAATTTGTGATCCTTCTGCTTCATCCTTCTGAGTACCGTGGTTGTGCCATTCTGTGTTCATAAGAAGGTCTTTCTATGGAGTCAGCTTCGTCTAGCCCAACACCCTGAGAAAGCCTTAGCTTTCTGGGTCAGCCCTGGCTGGGTGAAGTAACCTTCCCTCGGTGAAACAGCACAGGGTGAAGCAGTCAGACTCTCGGGGTGAGGAAAGAGAAAGTATGGGTCTCTCAGCCTCTTCTAGAGCAGAGGTGGGGGGGGGTGGGGGACAAGAGGCTGCAGAGGAGAACCATGGGTCCCAGCCAGCTCTATGTGACAGTGACAGTCCTGGAATTGGAACTAGGTGGGTGATGGTGAAGGCTGCACATGTGTATGAGGGACAGGGTGTGTGTGTGTGTGTGTGTGTGTGTGTGTGTGTGTGTGTGTGTGTGTTCTCACTGTGACAAGCTTGGCAAGAAGGTAGGAACATGTCATCTACACTCTGTAGATAGTGGTATTAATGCTCCCTGGGGTGGCCATAACTTTCCCTCTGGCCAGGCTGAGAATGGCCCTCTGAGCTTCGACGCCGGCATCCTCGACACCAGCTCCAGCATGCTTTCTTCTGCAGCAGACTCCCCCTGGGTTGGGTTTGTTTGGGTTGTGGTGAGGCAGGGTCTCTTACTGAATCAGAGCACACACTTGTCATTCACTGGCCGTTGGGGGAAGGCATCCCACAAAGAGATGAAGAGCCTGTGAGTCTCAGAGAAGTTGAAATGTTGGTCTAGCCAAGGACAAACCTCTCCTTTTTATGTCTCGGACTCACAATAAAGAAATGGGGATGGGCAGAGCCCCCCTCCCCCAATAACCTCCCAGGATTGCTGGGAGATAAGATCAATCAAGTTTATAGAAGACATAAAAAATTATGTTAGTGACATTTTCTGTGAGATGGTCTCAACTATGTATAGCCCAGCTAGCTTGGAACTCTTCATGCTGCTGTGTAGCCAAGGCTAGCTTTGTACTTATGACTCTCCTGCCTCAGCCTCCAGAGTGCTAGAATTCTAGGTGTGTTTTCACCCCCCACCCACCCCCACCCCCACTATGGTCTTTTATGCCCTGAAGATTTTGGGTATCTTTGTACTTGGGAGTTTATAGGAAGGCCACCCTTAATTTTGCTTAGGAAGGACCTTATTTTGATGCAGAAAACTTAGGAAGTGGCCAAGCTGTCTAGGACAGGGTCCCCTGGTCAGCAGGTGATGAGCTCCAATGTGCAGAGGGAGAGGTAAGAAAGGCGGTCACATGCTCTGTTGCCTACATTCAGAGGTGGTAATGCAGGGGCCAGACTCTCTTCACGGCTAGTGGGTCAGTAAATAAAAGCTTCCAAAATAAAGATGTTCAATTTGACTTTGAAACACAGCTTGCAGGTGGAAAGGACCAGAGTTCCAGGCCTCTGTGAACTCTGACCTTCAGGAAACAATTCCAACAGCTTCATCGGGCAAGAGTGAGGGAGAGGACAGTACTGAAAGGCAGGCAGGCCACTGTCCCACGGTCCCACCCTTTGCTCCTCTCTTGCCTTATTCCCGCCTTTTCTGCTGCAGCGAGAACCTGGCCTTGCGTTGGGGACAGAGGAGAAACCATGGGAAAACCAATCAAACCCGTCAGCCGGATAATTAGTTGTTCCTCTGTGACTATGGTCTCCTACGTTTTCTTGGTGTGGCCATGCCCCTGAAGGACAAGGGCTTCTGAATACCAGGTCGTCACCTCATTAATGTTAATAGGAAGTCCGGACATGAGCCGGATGACCATAAATTACCCTGTGTGAGAAAAGGAGAAAGACTTTGTACGTATGTGTACTGCCTGCATGTGTGTGACTCCTGTGTGCGAAAGTACAACCCACCACATGTGCCATATATGTATCACATCAGTGACAAAGTGCTATCCAGGACTTGTGTGTTCACATTATCTTGTGTGTGCATTCACAGAGACCCGAAGAGGCAAGAATGTAGAATGTGCTGTGCAACCCGCATCAATGTGGCGAATGTCCATGTGCTCAATGAAATGTGTATATATCATAAATAGTACTATACTGCTCTTTCAGATGTCCAGCACCCACATCAGGTCACCCCAGCTCTTGAAGGATCCAATGTTCTGATCTCTTCAGACACTTGCCCTCGAGTGCATATACCCATGCACAGAAACACACAATAAAAAAAAAATAACAAGAGTAATAAAATCTTGAAACAAATTAAAGACTCTGTATGTCCCCTATAAAGACTAAACAGTAACTCACAGGCAGTGTTTCAAAGAACATCTGACATGGACCAAGATCCAACGAATACTAGTTATTATCATGAATAGATTTGTGTGTTCAGAGGCTATGGGCAGGCCTGGGGAGGTGCCCTGCCTAAGTCTGGTTGTCTATGCCCAAACCACTGTCCTGGTGCGTGTGAACAGATAGGCTGTACCCATACCACAGTCTCCCCTCCTTAGGTACAGGTTCCCTGGCATGTTCACATGGAGACAGCTGGATAGCTGTCACCAGGAATGACCCTCCCATCCCTAGGGTCTCAATCATGAGAGTCCCACTTGGGAGTGAGAGGCTGGCTCCAAACTCAGTGCCCATACTGTAGCCATGTGGGTTCCCAGAGCCCAGCACAGATGCATGCTGTCTCCTGGTGCCACCACCCATGACCAATTAGAAGTAGGGAGCTTCCTTCACCCCACCCTGAAAAGCAGGTTAATGTCCAAGTCTGTCAGGTGTGGATGTTCCCCTCCCATCTGAGGACAGAAAGGGCCTCTTGTCAGTGCCAACCACCCTCCACACATCACACTTCAGAGAAAATGATCTCTTAGAAATACAAATCTCTTGGTTGATGGTTTAGTCCCTGGGAATCCTGGGGAGGAGGGGTTGGGGGTTTTCAGGAGGGGGGAAACTGGGAAAGGTTTTAGCATTTGAAATGTAAATGAAGATTATATTCAATTTAAAAAAAAAGGAAAAAAAAGAAATACAAATCTCATCACCTCCTCCTTGAACTGTTAAAATGTCCTGTTAATAACAGGAAGCTCTCTGGATAAGTCCTAAAATCCCTTCTGTGGCTGCCAAGGGCCAGCAATCACCTGACCCTAGCCATGGCTCCCAGCTCTGCCCAGCATGGCTCTCCACAACTCCACACAAGTCACCTTTGCCTCCCAGAACTGCTACCTGTTTCCTCTTTTAGATGTTCCTTTCTCCTCCTCTCCCACCAACGCTTTCTTTCCTCCTCCCTCAGCCCCGCCCCTTGGGAAAGCCTCTACCTACACATCCCTGGTTTTATGCCTTCATGGCACCCAGCTGTAAATCTCTCCTCCACACACTGCACAAGCCCTTGAGTAATTGTGTGGTCATTATACCGTTGACTTCCCTAGGCACCCTGAGCTGCTATGCCCAAAGGCCCCAGGCCAGGAATGGCTGGGCACGTGCTGGCCTTGTATGGTTAGCCAGGTTGCTAGAGATGTACAGCTCCAGCTCTAGAATCATGCAGGATCTGGGGAGAGACGAAAGCCACAGTTTCCACTAGATTAATAAGTCCACAGAGAGTGAGCATCAAGGGCTTTTGAGCGGTGCTACCAGGCCTGGGTCCTAAGAGAGAATGAACAAGTCAGCAAAAGAGAGTTCTAGAGTGGGACAGGTGGGGGTGGGGAGGGGAGCAGCACCGTGTTTGTGTGTGTGTGTGTGTGTGTGTGTGTGTGTGTGTGTGTGTGTGTGTTGAAGTGGGGTGCAGAAAGAGTTGAGTCTGGGAAAGCCCAAGTGGATTCTGGGATCTTGAACACCTTCCTGTTTCTTAAAAGTCTGATCAGACATTTGTTAAACTGAGATTCCCAAGCTCTGATCATGACGGGGACACTCCTGTCCATCAGTCCTCCTACAGCTGAGAAGACTCATCCTTGCTACCGCTTGGAGCCAGCTCCGCTTTCCCTTGGGAGAGTCACTGGGCTCTCTCCTAGTTTCATTTTTGTTGATGTGATAAAATACCCTGACAAAAAGCAATTTAGTCCAGAAAGGGGGTTACTTCCATTTACAGTTCCAGGGTACTGTCCTTCACTGTGAGGAAGTTAAGGTGGGAACTCCAAACGATCACAACCATGCTGGCTTGATTTCTTCGCCTTTGCTTAGAAAATGGTGCTGCCCACAGTGGGTTGGGCTTCTCACATCAATTAACTTAATTAAGATATCAATACACACATGCACACACTGACTTACCCACGGGTTGATGCAATGCCGACAATCCATCACTGACACTCTTCCTGGATGATTCTAGATTGTATCTTGCATTGAGTTGACAAAGTTAATACTCGCAGATCCCCAAACTCCTACCTCATTAGTAGGAAGGAGAGGTTTGGAGGATGGGGAGCAGTGGTTGCCCTGAAACTTCTTGCAGCTCAACCAAAGGGCCAGGTGAGTGGCTGGGCCACCCGGCTTGCTCACAATCTGTGCCCTCTAGAGGTCAGGGGTCAGGGGTCAGGTAGCTCCTTTTCCAGGAAGGCTCCCTTTGCCTCTGGGCAGAGAGGAATGGTTCTTCACACAGGCCCCAAACAGGCACTTGGGCAAGGCAGATTAGCTCCAAAGGAGGCCCAGGAAGGGATACAAGGGGGCATGGGCCTCTGTGAGAAGCCAGGGTGTTAATTCCCCCTCTTTCAGTGGGTCTTACTAATTCAGATCCTAAGGGGCTTGCTGGGTTTGTCTTGGGCCCAGCCACTTAATCTTATAATACCTCCCAGCAAGGCCCCTTTGTTCTTTCTCTTGCATAAGGTGGTAGGAACTGGGCAGTTCCCCCAGACCCTTCCTTAGGAGCCTACTTCAGCCTCTACTGGTGGCTGCCAAGGCACCGTCAATCCCTAGCCCCTAAGAACTTTCCAGGGGAATATTTAAGGTAGTCAGATTCTAATAGGTACATTTCTGGAAGTGTCTTTCAAGGGGCTTGCTTTGCAGCTCGGTAGCTCTCGGCTCAAGGAGCAGAGGCAGGCTAGGAATTCTACTCTGGAAATAGAAAGGCCCTGTCTGTCTTGGAGAACCTTCCCATCATGAGGCAGGAACCTTCTGACCACCTAACACTGCCTGGGTTGTGTGTGTGGGGGGTGTGTGTGTGGTGGGGGAGAGGGTTCCCTCTCCCCCTTCCTCTCATGGGCTCAGGTCTAGATGGCCACGACTTTGATTTGATGCTCTAACATGACCACTTTAAAATCTTCAAAAACAGTGGCTTGGATTTTTCCTCTGCAGTGGACCCCACAGATGACATAGTTTGTGGCATCTAGAATTAAGGAGTGTCCTGCTGCCTGGAAACCTGAGGAAACGGTTCCAGTCCCAGCTCGACCACAGATGAATAAGCTCTCAGCAAGCCTTCTGCCTCTTTCTGCAACTCAGTTTCCCCAAGGAACAGAGTACTGACACACTGTCTGGACCACCCCCAAAGCCGAGCTCAACAGGCCCCTGAGGAAATTGTAGTCATTGAAAGATAAAGGTCCGGAGGGGGCTTGGCTCGTAGAGCAATTGCCTAGTTTGTGCAAGGCCCTGGGTTTGCGATGGAAGAGAGGAAGGGATGGAGGGAGGAGGGAAAGCTGGGCCAGGGAGGTGGTTCAGATGGTAAAGGCATTTACTGCCAAGCCCAAGGACCCAAGTCCAATTCCTGGGAGCCCCAAGGTAAACGGAGAGAGCCGACACCCACAAGTTGTCCCCCGGCTTTTACGTGCTCACCATGTCACAAGTGCTTACACACATACACAATGGATAAACGCAGACAATGTAAGGCATACTTTTTAAATTAAAAGAGAGGAAGGAAGGAGGGAAGGAAACAAGGAAGAAGGGAGGGAAGGAGAGAAGGAAAAAGAGAAAAAGGGAATGGGAAAGGAATGAAAAGGAAGGGGCTGGGAGGGAAGAGGGTGTGGAGGTACAGAAGAGCAGAGCCAGGCAGCGTTTGCCCATCTGGACTCTGCAGGAAAGTTGCAGGAAGCCAGGGCCTGGGCCTTTGCATCTCTTGCCCAGGAAGGGTTGTGGACACTGGGGGAGGGGGAGATGACCGAGTTCCTGATTGCCTGTGAGGAGCATGCACTGCTGGTGCTGAGGACACAAGTGTGAGTTCCAGCACCCACAACAAGCACTTACAACCAGCTGCCACCTGCACTTACATGTGCATACCCACAGACACACTCACACACACACACACACACTCATACATAGACTCACACACACAGACACACTCACACACACTTATAGACTCTTTTACACACACACTCACACACAGACACACACACTCATAGACTCTCTTACACACTGTGATGGTTTGTACATGTTTGTCCCAAGGAGTGGCACTATTAGAAGGTGTGGCCTTGTTGGAGGAAGTGTGTCACTGTAGGCTTGGACTTAGAGATCTTCCTCTTAAATGCCTGAAGATGCCCACTCTGTTCCTGGCTTCCTTTGGATAAAGATATAGAACCCTTAGCTCCTCCTGCACCATGCCTGCCTGGATGTTGCCATGCTTCTGCCTTGATGACAATGGACTAAACCTCTGAACCTGTAAGCCAGCCCCAAGTAAATGTCTTTTATAAAACTCGCATTGGTCATTGGTGTCTGTCAACCCAAACTAATACACACACTCACACACAGACCCACACACTCATAGACTTTCTTACATACACACTCACACACAGAAACACACACATACACACTCACACACAGACTCACACACACAAACACACACACACAGGAACTCACACATACACAAATATTCACAAAAATACACAGACGCACACAGAGACACACACATAGTTATGTATACACAGACTCACATATGTACATAGACACACATGAACACACATGAACACACACAGACTCACATATACACAGACATACACAGACACACACAGACTCACATACACATAGACATACACAGACACACACAGACTCACATACACACAGACATACACAGACACACACAGACTCACACACAGACACTCACACACAAACACTCACAGAGACAGACACACACAGACTCACACACAGACACTCACACACAGACACTCACACACAAACACTCACAGAGACAGACACACACGGACTCACACACAGACACTCACACACAGACACTCACACACAAACACTCACAGACACACACACAGAGACAGACACACACGGACTCACACACAGACACTCACACACAAACACTCACAGACACACACACAGAGACAGACACACACGGACTCACACACAGACACTCACACACAAACACTCACAGACACACACACAGAGACAGACACACACGGACTCACACACAGACACTCACACACAAACACTCACAGACACACATACAGAGACAGACACACACGGACTCACACACAGACACTCACACACAAACACTCACAGACACACACACAGAGAAACACACTTATACACATACAACTTGAAAAAAGAATCCTTTTTAAAAACATTGTATTTGTTTGTTTGTTTGTTTGTTTGTTTGTTTGTTTGTTTTAAAAAAACCAGTCTTCTGACAACAAATGAGCAGGAAAGGTGGTTCAATGGTTAAGGGCATTCGCTGTTCATTTAGAGGATTTGAGTTCAGTTCCCAGCACCCGTACCAGGCAGCTCACAGTCACCTGTAACTCTTCTAGACTCGGAGGGCACCCCACACACATGTGGCATACACACACACACACACACACACACACACACACGAAGGCACTCCTTATTTGTCTTAGACAGGCAAAGGCCCCAACCAAGATGTCTGCCTTCCTTCTCCTACTCAACCTCCCAAGGTGACTTGGGAATCAGCATCTGTAGCAGGCAGTCTCCCAAGAACCCCTGGCTTCATAATCTGTCTGCCAGGCTATGCAGAACCTGCTCAAAGTCCCCTCTCCATTCAGGCTGGAGGGGCAACAGCCGGGTGTGTGTGTGTGTGTGTGTGTGTGTGAGATGTGAGCACCTGTCCTGGCAAGGCTGCAGACTCCAGCTGCAGCCTCGAGCCTACCCTCTGACCTGTCTCTTTCTCTACAGAATATGTGAGCTGCAGGCTAGACCATAGCACATTGGTGGAGGTCAGAAAACTGTTGGCGCCCAGGAGCCTCCTTTCATTGGCCTTGGCTCTGCCCCTCCTCCAACCTTTCAGCTGTAAAAATGCCGCATAAGCAAAGACAACTAATGAAGCCCTGAATTCCCTGTGGGGCAGCAGATTCTACTGATGGCCCCTCAGGGAGTTCCATGTAGTCAGCCCCAGTGGAGGCCCTGGGCCCAGCAGCTCCCCCAGGTCAGCAGTTCCCTTGGGAAGGCAGCTTGGTGGGAATCTCAGCACTCCAGGTTCAGGGCTAGACCCAGCCAGGGATACACAGAGGGGCGTTAATGGGGACTGCCTAGAGACAGCGGGTTGAGAGGAGACTGGCCAGGAATGTGAGCAGAGAGAGCAGACAGTGAGAGCAAACAATCATGTGTGAATGCAGACGTGGGAAGCCGGTGGCCACAGAGAAAGGATGAGCGCTAGGCTGTGACCATTTCCAGGGCTAGAGGTTCGCCATAGGCTGTGACCTTGCCCCTGGCATGTCACACACACAGAGAAGGGAAGGGGACTGGGAGGAGGCACTGGACACTGGAGGTCCTTCCCGAGTCCCCAGTCAGGCTTCCATGCTGTGAGGAAATTTCTTTTAGAGGTATTTTCTGTTCTTAAAAAAGACCCAGGTTTGGTTCCCAGCACCTGATCGGGAATTGACAAGGTATCTACAACTCCAGCTGCAGGAGAGCTGACGCCCTCTGCTGGCCTCCGCTGGCATCGGCACACGTGTGATGCAGAGACATATGTGCAGGCAAAACTTTACATGTAACATGAGAGAGAGAGAGAGAGAGACCCTCTATCTGCATTCTTGGGAGGGGGCACACACACTGCTCTTTATGAGCTGAAGTAAAAGATCTTCCCCATCTCCCAAAAGATGTCTGGGACGCATTGTGTCCACAAAAGCCACGTCAAGAACCATGTCAAGACCATGTCCCTTCAGTTCGGTCTCCAGCCATCTAGTGAGAGGCTTTGCCTGTCTTTTCTGAGACTAAGGGTACCCTAATCTGTATAGAGAGGATAAAAAGGGCTTGTGTGTGTGTGTGTGTGTGTGTGTGAGAGAGAGAGAGAGAGAGAGAGAGAGAGCACTTAACTAACACGTATGAGGTCCTAGGTTCAAATCCTAGTGTTGGAAAAGTAAACCAGGTAACCTCAGAGTTAAGGATAACTTTGCTGGTAAAAGGTACTTAACCTCTAAGCCTGCCCACCCAAGTTCTGGAGCCAAGTAAAGATGGAAGGAGAGAACGGGCTGTACATACCTGCCCTGGTGCACATGTGTTCTCACATACATTACCCATGCATGCACACACACAGGCCCGCACTCATGCACGCACACATGCATGCTACACTAAACCAATTTATTAAACACATGAAAATGGGGACAATGTCACTTCAGCTACCACTGTGAGGAATGTAGGCTCCTGGAGAAAGCTGACAGGGCCCAGAGGCGGTCTTTGAAGGGTGCCCATTTTGGTGGGACATAGGAGGGATAAGGCAAGAGCCTCCTCAGCCAGACTCACTTAACAACAAGCCCAGGATTGAACGCAGTCAGTAAACCCTTTCCCACCCCAGCCCCTCAGCTCTTGGAGACAGGCTCATAACTCAGCTTTAAACAAACCTAGGACACGGCTACAGCTGCAGTACAGGCCAGTCCCAGGCATGTGCTCAGAGAGGGCACGTGGGACCACACGCTGCCTCCCACACAGGGTGGGCTAGAGTGAGGGAGTCCGTAGGACAAAGGAGGAAGGGTATTGAGGCCTTTTCGGGGGAGCCCTGTGGTCTTGGGGGCCAGCAAAGGCCTTGTAGAGGGGTGGCTGGGATCATGGAATCTCAGGGCTCAGAGAGACACTAAGTCTCTGCCATGCAACCAGGCCCTAAGCCATCCATAATAGGCCATTTTGGAAAGGAAGAGAAGAGGGGAGGCCTTGGTTAAGGTCTCAGTTTTTACATATTGAATTTATTTGAAGCAGCCTGTTTCTGAATTCCCATGAGCCCTTTCCTTGCATTTGAATTTTCAGAACCTGAGGGCTAGGAAGGGGAGACAGAAAGAGGTTACAGACACTCCCCCATACCCCCCCCAACTACTCTGCTCAGGGTGAGGGCGATGATAGGGGTGGGTGGTAAGGAGTAGCCTTTCAAGTCAGGAAGGGCCATGCTATAGAACAGGGTCCTGGGACTGGGGGAAGGGATGAGCAGAACTCTCTCAAATTGGCTCAGCAGAAGGTTGTTCTGGGAAGGAGGCAGTCACAACCCCCCACCCCAGGCCGGAGCTGTGTGGTGTGCCTGGCCACAGCCAGCAGCCAGAGAGGACTCCACTTTCCAGAGAGGTGGCCAATGCCACAGTTCAGACCATACTGGCCTCATGCCACACTGCCTGCCTCAGAGCTTAGCCTCTCCAGCCATCAGCTGGGCAGTCATATTTCTCAATCTTTCTGAGGCCTTTGATATGAAGACTAACTATATTAATAGTTAGAAAATGGAAAAACATAGTCCAAAATGGCCTACTGCACAAAAATGAGTCCTTTCTAATAGGTTAGCCTGACCAGGACACAATGGGTCCCTGTAATGTCAGGGACAGATGTGATCAGGATATCTGTTCCCAAGTCAAGGGATGCTTGCCGCAGGACTTGGTGGCACCTTTGCCTCTGGGCATTGTAAGACATTGGTCTCTGGGCATGGTTCCTCCAAGGCGCAAAATAAAATTCCCTGAGTCAAGGTTCCTGCAGGGGTACCCTTCCTTGAAGGGAGTAGCTGAGAACACTTGTTGAGAGCTGGGCTATGCACAAGGGACAGGCCCAGGAGCCATCACAGATGGGGCAGGGCCAGCAAGAGCAATGCCAGCCTCCACAGATGGAGGTGCTACTGAAGCCTGCCACTTTAGGGGAAGAATTGCCCAGCAGGAACCAGGGCCGTTGGTGGAGGGACATACCCAATATCAACCCGTGGCTTATCAAGCTTTGGCAGGTGTTGACATTCTTCCTGTACCATCCATTGCCTGACATCAACCAGAAGGCAGCGGCAGGGGAAGCTGCAGTTTATGCAGTTCACGAGGGACTGTCCCCACGAGGGACTGTTCCCAGAACAGGGAAGAGGGAACATGCACCTGTGGGAACAGCATGATCGATGTCCTTCCATCCCCAACTATGGATGTCTGAGCTCTCTGGCCTCAGCCCACTCGGTCAGTTGCATACCTCTGGCTAACACACCCTAAGCACACAGTCTGCACCTGCCTGTGTGGTAACTTTGGGATGTTGTTCCATGGCTTTAAAACCCTTTCCCAGCCTCCTGTCTTGACGGACGCCTGCCCACTGCTGGGCCTCAGCTAAGGCTCAGTTCACTCTCAGTCCCTGCCCACCACCAGCAGTCAGCCAGCTGTGCACCTTGTCCTGGCTCTTCCCTTGCTTTGAGGAGTCAGGACTAATTTTTCTCTTTTGTTTTCTTTTCTTCAAGGCAGGGTTTCTCTGTGTAGTTCTGTCTGTCCTGGGACTTGCTCTGCAGATCAAGCTGGCCTGCCTCCGCCTCCTGAATGCTGAGATTAAAAGCACACCCCACCATTGCCCTGTTTCAGGACTATTTTTCAAAAGCACCTATCTCAGGGTGACAAGATGGCTTAGCAGGTAAAGGCACTTGCCACCAAGCCTGACAACCTGAGTTTGACCCGTGCCACCCACATGCTGGACAGAGAGAGCTGACACTTGAAAGCTATCCTGTGGCTTCATGCATACACCATGCATGTATACCACCAAAAACAAACAAACACACTTGAAAAGTGCTTATTTCCACACCTCTAATCTCAGCACTCGAGAGGGTGAGGCAGGAAGATTGCCACAAGTTTGAAGGCAGCCTGGGCTACAGTGTGAGTTTCGTGCCCACTTGGTCTACAATGTGAGACCCTGCTTAAAACAAAAACATCATCAACAACAACCCCCCTCAAAAAAAACATTAAGGGCATCCCTTCCGGCCACCATCTACCAGGCAGCTCCACAGCCTTCCGTGCACAGACCCTGCCAGAAGAGAGTTGGTCTCTCAGGAGTACAAACACAGGCTTACAGGTCCATAGGAGGGACAAGCTCCAGCCAGAGACAGCAAGACCAACTAACACCAGAGATAACCAGATGGCAAAAGGCAAGCGCAAGAACCCTACCAACAGAAACCAAGGCTACTTGGCAGCATCAGAGCCCAGTTCTCCCACCACAGCAAGTCCCGGATACCCCAACACACTGGAAAAGCAAGAGTTGGATTTAAAGCCTCATCTTACGATGTTGTTAGAGGACATCAAGAAGGACATAAATAACTCCCTTAAAGAAGTACAGGAGAACATGGGTCAAAAGGTAAAAGTCCTTAAAGAGGAAACACAAAAATCCCTTTAAAAAATACAGGAGAGCATGGGTGAACAGGTAGAGGCCCTTAAAGAGGAAACACAAAAATCCCTTAAAGAATTACGGGAAAACACAAACAAGTGAAGGAACTGAACAAAACTGTCTAGGATCTAAAAAGGGAAGTAGAAACAATAAAGAAATCACAAAGTGAGACATCTCTGGAGATAGAAAATCTCGGAAAGAATTCAGGAGTCATAGATGCAAGCATCAGCAACAGAATACAAGAGATAGAAGAAAGAATCTCAGGGGCTGAAGATACCATAGAAAGCATTGACTCAACAGTCAAAGAAAATGCAAAATGCAAAAAGCTCCTGAGCCAAAACAACCAGGAAATCCAGGACACAATGAGAAGACCAAACCTAAGGATTATAGGTATAGAAGAGGGTGAAGATTTCCAACTTTAAGGGCCAGTAAACATCTTTAACAAAATTATAGGAGAAAACTTCCCTAACCTAAAGAAAGAGATGTCCATGAACATACAAGAAGCCTACAGAACTCCAAACAGACTGGACCAGACCAGAAAGTCCTCCCAGCACATAATAATCAAAACACCAAATGCACTAAACAAAGAAAGAATATTAAAAGCAGTAAGGGAAAAAGGTCAAGTAACCTATAAAGGCAGGCCTATCAGAATTACACCAGACTTCTCACCTGAGATGATGGAAAGCTGGAAGATCCTGGGCAGATCTCATATAGACCCTAAGAGAACACAGATGCCAGCCCAAACTACTATACCCAGCAAAACTCTCAGTCACCATAGATGGAGAAACCAAGATATTCCATGTAAAAACCAAATTTACACAATATCTTTCCACAAATCCAGCCCTACAAAGGATATTAGCTGGAAAATGCCAATGGGAGGAGGGAAACTACACCCTAGAAAAAGCAAGAAAGTAACCTTTTTCCAACAAACCCAAAAGAAAGTAACCACACAAGCATAAAAATAACATCAAAAATAACAGGAAGCAACAATCACTATTCCTTAATATCTTATAACATCAATGGACTCAATTCCCCCCCAAAAAACAAAGTCTAACAGAAATGTTTTTCATGTAAATCTTCAATTTTATCAGAAAATGTTTGTGATTCCTCTTTCAATTTAGTAATGTTTTTTATGTCTACCATTTTAACTGTATTATTTTCCATGATAATCTTTAATTTTAACATTTTTTCTATATATTTCTTCAATTTTATCAGAAATGTTTTCCATGTAAATCTTCAATTTTGTCAGAAAATGTTTATAATTCCACTTTCAATCAACTTAGGAATATTTTTATGCCTACCATTTTATCGGTATAATTTTTTCCATGAAATAGTCAATCTTAATGTGTTTTTCTATATATTTCTTCAATTTTATCAGAGACATTTTCCATGTAAATCTTCAATTTTATCAGAAAATGTTTATAATTCTACTTTCAATCAACTTAGGAATATTTTTATTCCTATCATTTTATCTGTATAATTTCCCATGAAATAGTCTATTTTAACGTGTTTTTCTATATATTTCTTGAATTTTATCAGAAATATTTCTCTTGTAGATCTTCAATTTTATCAGAAAATGTTTATAATTCCACTTTCAATCAATTTAGAAATATTTTTATGCCTACCATTTTATCTGTATTTTTCCATGATAATCTTCAATTTTAATGTTATTTTATATTTTTCTACAATTTTATTAGAAATATTTCCCATGTAAATCTTCAGTTCTATCATAAAAGGTTTCTACTTCCTTTTTCAATTAATTTAGCAATGTTTTTTATGTCTACCATTTTACTCTTTAATTTTCCATGAAAATTGTCAATCTTAATGTGTTTTTCTATATGCTTCTTCAATTTTGTCAGAAACATTTTCCATGTAAATCTTTAATTTTATCATAATATGTTTTTACTTCCTTTTTCAATAAAAAAAATTAAGAAAACAAACAACAAACAAAATAACCTGAAACCAAAGTGAGTGTTTCCCAGGCCTGGCCGAGTCCCCTGCACATACTAGGTGCTCATGTAAATGTTTCTGGAGTTCAGCTCTCAAAATCTACTTACATTTGCAGTTTCCCTGAGATCATCCTCAACCTGAAAGCCCTGCCCTGTGTCCTCCTGGTGCCCGATACACACTATGGAGGTCACGTTTGTTGACTGATGGTGTGGATGAGTGAGAGAACGTGTGAGAAGCAAGGCAGACAGAACAAATGAGGTCCAGAGAGCCCAGAAGGAGACGATTCATCCTGCGACAGCAAGAAAGACCTCCCGAGGGTCTATCTGCAGAACAAGTCCAGATGGATAGCTGGGGAAAAAAGCACTTCTGGAGGAGGGGGACAGAATGAGCAAAGGAACAGAGGCAGGAAGTCTGATGGGAGGTAGGGAGGATCAGGGACCAAGAGGAAGGGAGGAGGTAGGGGGGCTCATGTAGACCATGTGGCTCTGGCATTTTGTGTGTGTGTGTGTGTGTGCACACGCGCACGCACATGTGCACCTGTGTGTCTGTGTGTTCATGTGTGTCCATGTGTGTATTTATATATGTGTATGCATTCATGCATATGTGTGTGTATGTGTGATCGTGTATGCATGTTTGCGTGTGGGGTGTCTGTGTGTGTGTGTCTGTCTGTGCGTGTGGTATGTACATGTGTGTTCATGCTTACATGTGCCTGTACACTTGTGTGGAGGCCAAAAGTTGATTTGATATGTAGGTAATGACCTTACACTTCCGATTCTCCTGCCTCCACCTCTGAGTGCAGGGATTATAGGCTTGTACCACCAGGTTAGGTTTATGCGGGGATGCTGGGGACCCAACCCAGAGTGCTGTACATGCAAGCACGGAGCTATAAGTCCATGACTATGGAAATCTTTCCCCTCCTTCCTCTTTTTCCACATCTAGTGCAGCTCTATCTCCCCCAGGCCTCCTACAGGGTCAATCCTCTGAATCTTGTCTGCTCTAGGTTAGCTCCCCAGGGCACCCAGTCCCCTCATCTTTGTCCCTCTCTTTATGTTTTTGGTGACTGTGAGCTTGAGCCAGGAGCTCCAGTTTGGACAGGAGTCTGTCTACCCCCAGCTGGGGCCATCTGAGCCACAGGGAGCCAGACAAGAAAACCACTGGTCAGCAGAGCAGGGTGGCCCGCCACAGTGTGCCAGCCTGAGTGTCCGCCCTGTCTCTTCCTCCCCTGAGGGATGTCCCCAGTGGACTGGCTAGCGGCCCACAACTCCAAAGAGAACAAGCTTTCTGCACACTGCGGCTAGAGAAGGATGAGCCAGCTGTCCTGCCAGCTTTGTGTGGGGACGAGGGAGGTGCCCTGTCAGCCAGCACCTCATAGGTTGCAGGCTCCAGCCAGAGTGACCAAGGTCATTGACTGCTGGTCATTTTCCCCTTGGGCCCTTTATGGGAAGTGAGAGCTTCCAGTTCTGGGTGATCTGAAGTATGAGGGCTCTGGGAAAAGCCCACGCTGGTGGGATTTGATTACCTAGCCCAGAACTGTCGACTCTGGGGAGACAAGATTCTCTTTGGCTTCTGGCTTGCTGTGGACTGGAGGAAGCAATTCTATCTTGGCCCCAGAGAGCTTAGGCACCCCAGGCCCCGGGGGGAATGAAGGCTAGGCCATTCCTCAGCCATCTACCCAAGGCTAGCATATCTCATTGGGCCTCCCCCAGTGTCTCCTCCCAGGAAGAGTGCTTGTAAAGAAGGTGCTCAGCCCCGCTCCAGTGGTGTAGAAAAGGGCCTCCCCGGAGAGGCGCCAGTGGGGAAGACAGGCCTATGAGACCAAACCGGGTGGGGGCAGCTCCTCTTGAAGCAAGGCAAACCTAAGCAGAGATTGTACGCACCGCCCAGTACCCTCCATAGGTCGTCCCTTCAGCAAGGGGTCCGTCCTCAGCTCTCACTGCTGTTCTCCATCCTGAGGAAAAGAACCGAGTCCTTCAGATTCACACAGGCAGGCCTTTTCTGGATTAATTCTTCTCGGTATGTTTGACCGTTCGAAAAATCTAATGAGTACCCAGCAGGGCTCTGGGGTGGAGGTGAGGCAAAAAAAAAATCTCAACCTCATGGGTAGCAAAGCAGCTTATACCCAGGTTTCATGGTGCAGCCATCCTGCTTCTCAGCAGGATGCAACCAACACCACACAGCGGGCAGGGCGGGGCTTCTGACTGAATGTCTTCCTGGCACCTCACCTCTCTGAGCCGTTTCTTTACCCTTAAGAGGGCACAATCGGGGCTGTGTGCCTTTCATTTCTGTGCCAGGACCTCATATGTGCTCCAGGGCACAGGCAGGTGGCTCAGCAGGGACCAGGACACTTTAAGTTCAAGCAAACAAACTGCCAAGCTCTCCTCTGAAGACGTCAGCCCTCTCCACACTTGCACTCCATCACGATTCGTTTGTTTTGTTCTGAGACAAGGTCTCAGATAGCCCAGGCTGTCCTCTAACCCATTATATAACCAAGGATAACCTTGAACTCCCGGCTCCTGGGTTAGCATTTAATCCATTCAATTGCGACGTCCATTCTCACAGCTCGTTAAGCCCCCCTGACTCCCCAATCATGGTGCCTAGCGTGCAGCCTGATGGGGTAGGGCCCAACCAGTCACTTCTGGAAGCCTAGTTGGCATGTCTAAGGCGAACCCCGCTCCTTGCTGAGAAGTGAGACACAAAGCCTTAGTTCTCCAGGCTCTCCGTGCTAATCTTCAGACCTAGGACAGCCCTGGGTGCTGCTGAGGAAGGGTCCAGCAGGCTGGGCATGGGGTTGGGGTGTGAAGTAGGCCTGGGGCCCCAATCTGCAGTGGATGTTATCTGAACCTGGAGGAGATCTGAGGTTGAGGGACACCATGGTGGGGGCAGTGGAAGCCTTGGCCTTCTTACCATATTTTCTCGACTAGTTATTAAATAGCCACCGTGTGTGTGGCAGGTGCCATTCCAGGCTCCAGGGATACAGCAGAAAGTCCTGCCCCCGAGGAGCTCACATCTGGAAGACAGTAATACAGCAGGTATTGGGACTGGAAAGATGGTTCCGCAGTTAAGGAGATGTCTCTCTCTTGATGAAGATCTGAGCTCAGTTCCCATCACCCAAGTCAGGCAACCTGGAACCCTGGGATGTGATGTCCCCTTCTGGCTTCTGAGAACACCCACATGTGCACATGTGCACACCTACACATGTGCATACCTCAGGTACATGTGGAACATGAGGCCAGCATGAGGCATGCTAGAACCTGTTTCCACAAAGCCTAAAAACAGAGCGAGTGTATGACCATTCAGTAGACAAAGGCATTTGCCACCAAACTTGACAACCCAAGTTCCGTATCTTGCTTGACCACATGGTGGAAGGAGAAGACCCCATGTTGTCCTTTGACTCTATGTGTATACTGTACACACACACACACACACACACACACACACACACACACACACACACATACTAAATGTAAAAAAGGTTTTCAATCTTAAGAAAAGATTTGGTTTAAAGGGGAAAACACCAGGAAGTACATTTGCTCTAGAGAAATTGACACAGGAGATTCGGGGATGTTTTTTCCTGGAAGAGCAGAGCAGGCTCCTCTGAAGAGGGATCGTTGAGCAGGAGTCCAGAGAAAGTCAACTGCTTGTCTGCATAAGTAAAAACCTTTCAGCCAGGAGCAGGAGCAAGTGCAAAGGTCCTGAGGCCAGTCTGAACTTTGTATGTGGAAGGATGAAGACCAGGTCTAGAGCTGAATGGGGGTGGGGCAAGCAGAGAGCCCAAGGGCAGGAAGACCACAAGGGTCACGTGCTCTGCACTTGAAACTGGCTCCCTCTTGGCTTCCGCACAGGCGAGGGGAGGGTGGAGTTGGGTGCCCATGGAAAGCCGTCCAGCTAGATGTCTGTGGCTAGAGTAGGACTGTAGCAGACGAGAGCATTTGGGTTCCTGCTCCACGTACGTTACTCAGCCTCTCTGCACCTCAGCTTTACCACCTGAAAAATAGATTAATAATCATACTTAGTGTGTTGATGACGTTTCAGGAAAGAGGGGCATAATCCCAGGCCCACATTGATTGCTCCCTCAGTGACAGCCCTTGGTCATGACTAACCACTAGGAACTCATTGCACTGGGACACCATATTCAAGGGGAATAAACTGACCCCAGGAAAGCTGAGACTTAAGGGGTGTGACTTCGGAAGAGAGATTTTACTTTGACATATTAAAACACCCCCAATACCCATCTACTGTCCTCCTACTTTCCACTCACTGTGACCCTGGGCAGAAGAGCTCTTTGCCTTGCTGTTTATTTAAAAGCTTGTATTGTTGTTGTTGTTGTTTCCATGTGTGCTGAAGTTTCAGCCTAAAAACCCACCATGCCATTTCAGTGACCAAGTTCTAACCCTATGAGCTTTTAGATATATGTTTAAAGACTCCCACCCGGTCTGGAGACAGCATGGACCTGTGACCCTCAGGCTGGGATGAGTGACCTCAGGGAGGAAGTCCCCAGGAAGAAACACCAGTGCCCAGGGTGGTGGCAGGAGCTGGGGCCATCTGATCTATAGACTGATGCTGTTGGATGTGAATGGGCTGTGGCAGTCCTGGAGACACTGGTGGCTCTGGGGACAGCTGGGGATGTTTGTCTCCATTGGCCACCTCCGTTTAAAAGCCTGAGGTAGCCATCCCAGAGAGATAGGAAAGCATCCCCCACTGTGCCCACTAACAACCTTATCACCTTCCTTTATCTATTATACACACCAGGCTCCTGGGTACAGGGCCCTGGGGTTTAAAACATTTCACATATCAGACTGTTGAGAGACTCGGAGGCTAAGGGCACCTGCAGCCCTTGCAGAGGACCTGGGTTCTGTCCCCAGCACTCTTGTCAGATAGCCCACTGTCACCTCTCACACCAGCTGGGGAGGGGGGGTCCCACACCCTCCTCTGATCCCTGTGGACACCTGCATGCATTCTCACATACCACACACAGACATCACATGCACCCACAGTACCAAAACAAATTCCTTAAAATGCTGTCACCAGGAGAAAGTGCTGGAGGAAAAGAACCAGAGAGGATGTGACCTTAAGGTCGCACAAAATCCCCAAGACCCTTGTTTCCCTGTCCAGTGTTCTGACCACTGTTCAGGTGGCAGAGGCCAGCTTGTGCCCGTCGCTGAAGCTCCCTCCCAAGAACATCTGTTGCCTGGTGACTTCGTGGAGACCAGAGGACCTTGCTCAGCTCAGGACCACAGGCGGATGCTGCAGGTCAGGTGCCTCTCTAGGTGGCTTGGCCTGGCAGAGGTGCCTCAGCCTGTCACCTCAGCCACTTGCTCAGGGTCATCTCCCTGGATCAGGCTCCTCCCCTTTTAAATAGGGAAGCGTTGCCCTGCCAACCTAGCATTTCGAGGCTGTGGCCCTGGTTTCTAGGTTCCCCACCGTGGAGAATAAAGCAAGGTCACAGAGAAACAGAAGCAGGGGTGGGTGTAGGGCAAATCCTTGGAGAGTTTGTACACATCTAGGCATGGGAAACAGGTTCTGTCCCCAGGGATTCATACCCAACGGCTTCAGTTGTGATCTCCCCAATCTAGTGGTCCTGAAGGTTCTGAAGTAGCTCCCACACCACACAGTAAATGCTGTAGAAGTTGTCCCAGGAACTAGATACCTGCCCCAGTCCTCAGTGCTGAAGGGATAGGAGACCTCTGACTCGGGGCATAGAGGCTGACCTAGCTATTCCCTGCTTAGGGCCAAGAGTCCCCCTATGTGAGCATCTCTGGACTAGGGTGTAAGTCAGTGTTCTCAACCTGAGGGTCGAGATCCCTTTAGGGTTTCAAACTACCCTTTCCTATGGGCTACATATCAGATATCCTGTCTATCAGATATTTACATTATGATTCATAACAGTAGCAAAATTACAGTTATGAGATAGCAATGAAAATAATGTTATGTTTGGGGCTCGCCACATGAGGATCTATCTTAAAGGGCTGTAGCACGAGGAAGGTTGAGAACCACTGCTCTAAGTACTAATTCTGGCCTGTTTGCTTTCTTCCTTCCTTCCTTCCTTTCTTGTATCCTTCTTTCCTTTCTTCCTTTCTGTCTGTCTCCTATTTTTCTCTATGTGCCGTTTTTTGAGACTAGGTCTGTCATGTATTGGGCAGGCCTCAAACTGGTTACATAGCTTCTATGGCCTTGAACTTCTGGTCATCCATAGCTCTACTTCCAGCTAGGATGCAATGTGTGTGTGGTTCTAGGCATAGAACCCAGGGCTTCCTTTATGCCAGGCCAGAACTCCATCAAATGAGCTATAACCCTAGTCCCTGGGTACCCCCTTTCTAAGCACTGACTTTGTCACTGGGTGAAGTTGGAGGAGAATACTGAAAGGCTGTGAACCTCAGGGCGGGGAGGCCATCCACTCCACAGTGTGGAGCACAGCCATTGTTCCTATATAACAGGACTGACATCAGAGCTGGCTACCTGCTGACAGGTATCACCTATACTGGACCCATCATATGGCCTAGGTAGCCTGGCCCTTCCCCCTGCCTCAGTGTTTGCTTCTGGGGGGGGGGTCAAGTGTCCCTTAGAAGTGGGGGTATGCCATCTTCCTATCAGCTCCCTCGTCCTGCTAGAACCTTAGGATGAGTTAGCCTCTTTAGTGAACTGGGGAGTGCATGGTGTGGGGAGAGGGAGGAGTTGGGGTGGGGGATGAATAGGCTAAAGGTCAGAGCAGGGGCCAGCGGGGCCTGGGAAACTGCGAGGCCTACCACAGATCAGGGGGCCCAGCTTCTGTTTGCTGACCCTGACCTGTGGACACGGGATAGCACATCCCCCCTTTCCTGGTCCTCTGTGGACTGGGCCTCCCCAGCCTCCATAGCCCTTCTTGCCCTCTCCTTATCCCCATTCACCCCACTGCAATTGCCTGCCAAGTGGGGACTACTGTAAAAATAGCCCAACTTTATTTTATTTTATTTTTGAGCTGGCTATCTACTATTTTTATCAAATAGTCCTGGCAAAGCAGGGCAGAAAAAAAAAGGGGGAAAAATCACACAGCTCTGTTTGCCAGGTTCAGTGGAAATAGCAACAGGATGGACTATTTTTAACAAGATGAACACCCCTGTACTCTGAGGTCTCCCCCCAGCCCCATCCCAGCCTCCTTTGTCTCTCTGCCCGGACAGCAGATTTTAAAATAAGCCCACAGTGGCCAAACCACTAAGTGCCCCAGGACAGTGACTGAGGCGGCCCAGCCAAAGAGGGCGGTTCATGGCCCCGAGAGGCACATTTTTCCCCCATTTCCCTCCCCCAAAGGAATCACACTCTTGTTTGAAAAACCATCCAGGTTGGGTTTTCCAGGCCTTTCCTGGTGGTTGTCCTCCCACGGGAACAGTAGAGGTTGCCCTGAAACATGCAGCGGTTGGGCAGAGTGACCCCAGAGGCGCGGCGTGGCCTGTCGCGGCCCATGGCAGTTCCTGTGCCAGGCTCCGGGAGAGCAGGAAGACAGAATGAGCCTGAGAAGCTAGGGCTAGGGGAGCGCGGTGAAGAGGGGAGGAGGAGGAGGGCTTTGAGGTGAAGGTACTAAGGGGGTCTCCCTTCCGCCATGCTCAGTGCTGACAGAGCCGCAGAGAAGCAGGCACCTGAGGCTTGCTGAGCTTTCTGGGCCAGGCTACCCCAGTGGGGCTCTCATAAAGCCTCTGGTCGCTGAACATGCAAGGATCCTTACAGTGGCAGTTCATATAAGAAGTAGTCTTTGGGCATGAAAAACCTTTGTCACCATGGAGGAGGCCGGGGGGGGGGGGTTGGGGTGTGGGGTGGAGTGGGGAGGGGTAGAGTGGGGGGGAGTGGAGTGGGGGGTGGAGTGGGGGGGTGGAGTGGGGGGGGTGGAGTGGGTGGGGGGGTGGAGTGGGTGGGGGGGTGGAGTGGGTGGGGGTGTGGAGTGGGGGTGTGGAGTGGGTGGGGGGGTGGAGTGGGTGGGGGGTGGAGTGGGTGGCGGGTGGAGTGGGTGGGGGGGTGGAGTGGGTGGGGGGTGGAGTGGGGGGATGGAGTGGGGGGGTGGAGTGGGGGGGGAGTGGAGTGAGTGGGTGGGTACCAAGCCCAGAAGTCAAAACAAGAAAGGCAGGCTGGCAGGGTAGTTCCCACACAGAATTTGTTGTGGTTCCCAGAGAGTGTGAGGCTGAGGCAGGACTGTTCCAAGCTAGGCTGGGCTATAGAGTAAGACCTTGTCTCAAAACATTAAAAAAAAAAATTAGGGAGTGTGGTTCTAGAGATGTAGTTCTGTTAGTGGGGTGCTTGCTTAGCATACCCAAAGCCCTGGGTTGGATCCTTATCTCTGAGTAAATGGAGGAGGGGAGAGTGTACTTCTGGGACCCCCTTGAACTTAGGGGGTGGAATGAGAAGGGTCAGAAGTTCAAGGTCATCCTTGGTATGCAGCTAATCCAAGGTCTCCTGTCTCCATGATGATGATGATGGTGGTGGTGGTGGTGGAGGAGGAGGAGGAGGGGGGGGAGGAGGAGAATAGGCCCTGACTCCATTTCCAATGGCTCTTTGACATGAGGAAGGGCCTGGGATCCCTGAGGTATATTTGTAGGTTAAAAATTTCATTTGTGGCGGGAAAAGTGTTGGCTCATGCCTTTAATCCCAGCACTCAGGAGGCGGAGACAGGTGGATCTCTGTGCGTTGGAGGTCAGACCACCACTACCACCAACACCAACAGCAACATTACGTTTGACAGGTTTTCTTTGCCATCAGAAATGGAAAGACAATAGATACAAAAGGTAACATTAACTGGGCAGTTAGCGGGAGGGAGTACCAAATGAAACATTTTATATCACATGTATAACATCAGTGCGGCTGCCCCCCCCCCGCTGAGATTTACAAAGTAGCTTTTCCTAAGTGGAAGCTAAACTCGCAGGGCAGAGACCCCCCCCACCCCACCGTGCTCCCTAAAGGTTATGGAGCTAGACAGGAACTCCTGACACCTCCTGATCCTGTCAGTGACACCCCTGGCACTCTCTTTAGGTCAGTAGGCCATGGGGTAGGGGTAGAGAGAAGGCCTTAATGTCACATCAATTCAGCAACACCAGACCCTTGGCCCGAGCCTCCCCTTCCACAACCCACAGCCCTCAGCAACACCAGACCCTTGGCCTGAGCCTCCCCTTCCACAACCTACAGCCCCACCCTCTATCCCAGGCCACTCGGACTTTTCTCCAGGGTCACACTCTTCTCACCTCCCCCATACTTCCTCCACCTTCTACCCCTGAATTTTTTCCCCTGGATTTCAAGACTCACTTCAACGGCCTTCCCACACAGGACTCAGGGGCTGCAGAGGTCCTAGCAACTCCCTGGAAGCTTCCTTGCTTCTCAGGTTCTGTTCTTAAGGGGCTCCTGGGAGATGAGAGTGGACAACGCTGATTAGATGGAAGAAGAGGTACAAAGAATGGGGAACGAGGAAGAAAACTGAGCAATATGTGTGTGGGGGGGCTGGTGAGAATGTAGGAGCCTCAGCGGCTCAGGCACCATCGGGAAGGTCAGTGAGGGCCAGAGAGGAGGGTTAGAGGACCAGGTCACAGATTCTCTGACCCTGGGGTCTCTGGATTCAGTCATTCTCTGGGGAAGGACTGTTACCCTGGGTAAAGACAAGGTTCCTCGAATGGTTTATTCAGTGTGGTGTGGGTAGACCCTGTGTGTCTGGTCCTACGCTGGGCCTAGGACCCTCACTTTGCTAGCTGCCCTGATAGCTGGGCTCATAGCAATGGGCATCTGGATTTACTGCATCATCTCCATCCTGGAGGCAATGGTCAGTGGATGTCCTCAGCCTTGGTTGGCTTCCTTCTTAGGGTACATAAACAGAAGCGAGGCCATTTCAGCTTCACCCTGCTTGATTCTCATCCCTACAGAGGCTCTGAAAGGGGCAAGCAGGGGCTTCCTTGGCCTCCTTTGGGCTACAACTCTTGGCTCTCATCCAAGCTGGCTGCCTGCCTGCCATCCCTGCCCCAGGGGACTGGTGGAGTCAGCAGGCCTCTGTCTGGCCTGGTCATGACTTAGCCCAAAGTTGCCACCCGATCTGAGAAGCTTTGCTTCTCAAAGGGGCTTGTGACAAAGGCTACGTTGATGTCTTCCACCAGATGTGGAGGGCTGGAGTCTGTCTGCACGGGAGAAAGCCCTTCTGGATGGATGGGAAAGGGCTGGAGGAATTCTCCCTGACTCGGCCTGGAAGGCAGGGCTGGCTTTGCAGCAGTCTCAACTGGGGCTTTTAAAGGACTCAGTGGGCAGAGTCTGAGCTGGCAGGATCTGCTAAGAAAAATCTATGGCCCAGAGGGGCTGGCTAAGTCGGGGAAGGCATCGGTGGTGGGGGCGGGGGGGGGGGGTTGCAGTGGAATGGTACTGGCTCACATAGGAGCTCCTCCATTGAAAACTTAAAATACTACTGGTTTTTGCCAGACCCACCCTTCTCTGGGGTTCCAATGGCCAAGATGGTCCCCAGGCCTCCCTTCATACAACCCTGTCCCAGGCTAAATGGTACATTTCTGGAAGCCAAGGTTTCTGGCCTACATGTCTAGGGGTGTTTCTGACATCTGGTATGGCCCGGGGCAGAAGTCTTCATGCTGAGCTGTAGCTCTGGACTTGATTAGAATTTTGTTTGTTCAAAAGTTACTGGGAACAGTGTTTTTCAGTCGACTCAATTTGATGTGCATATGCATGCGGGTTTGGGTGTTTCCTTTGCTCGAAATCTGGTTGTGTGGAGCCTAATGGGTTTGTAGCCCCACCTTTAGGACTGAAGTCGTTTGTGTGTGTTTTTTCAGCAGACTTTTTATAAGCTTGAAAACAAAGGGCCAGTATCCAGGGCCCCAGGGCAGCCCTTCCTTGCCAGAGCCCGTTGTGTCTAGTCTACTTGACTTTGAAGATAGGACAAGGCTAGAAATCTCTTCTGGGGCTAACTTCAGCCTGATGGAGGAGAGAAGCTAAAGGAGCCAAGTTTGGTGTGGCTGACCATCTAAATGACATCAGGCACAGACTCCTCCTTCTCCTTTTCCTCTTCCTCTTCTTCCTCCTCTTCCTCTTCTTCCTTTTCTTCCTCCTCCTTACCTCAGTCCCTTAGCATCTCACTGAGCTGCTGTGATGTTTCAAAGAATGGATAGCCTAAGCTCCTTCAGACAACATTTCCCATATTAAATAGACTCAAAAACCCAACACAGTTACTTTCCCACCATTTGACCAAATTACCAGGCATGGTTAGCTTAAAGGAGGAAGTCTTGGCTCACAGTGTTGCATCATGGCAGGGAGGGCCCAGTGGGAAAGAACAGTTTACAATGGTGGTGAGAGGAAACAGAGTGGGACGGTGCTTCACACGCTCAGAGTGGGTCTTCTGTCTCTATTAACCCTCTGAAAATGCCGTCATAGACACACTACCTCTCCACCAGCCCACTCCCAGTAGGAGACATGACCTACTGGATACTTGTGGCTCTCCAAGGTCCCATAGACTAAAAGAGTCAGAACCGTGGAGGTGGAGGAAGACACCTAGGGCCCCGTGAAGAGGACTAAGGTTAGTGACATAGCTTCTGGGAAGGATCAGTGAGCAAAGCACCTGACCAGGGGGTATCTCCCTTGTCTCCATATCAGCCACTGAGGCCTTCTGGCTAAAGGCAGGGCTCACTCTGGTGGGAGGGGAGGGGTGCATTGCGGCCCTTGCCAATTAGAGTCTAATATACTTTCACAAGAGATTTCAATGTTCTCTCCAGAGTTTCATGTGTCGGAAACATCATCCCCAATGTAGCCATGTTGGGAAGCAGGGCTTGGCTGGGAGGTGGGGCTAGTGGAAGGGTTCATCGGTCCTGGTATCTGTTCCTAAACAGATTCCTGTTGTTATCTTGGGCATGAGCCTGTTATAAAAGTGCACATGGCCACATCTTGTTCTCTCTCTCTCTCTCTCTCTCTCTCTCTCTCTCTCTCTCTCTCTCTCTCTCTCTCTCTCCCTCTCTCTCTCCCTTAGCCTTTCCAGCTTCCAGAGTCATGATTCATTTCTGCCTTGCTTTGGCTTGCTGGGGCACAACTGCACACAGCTCAGGCCGGTCCCAGCCTCATTCTGTAGTTGAAGATGACTTTGATCTCATGATCTTCCTGCTTCTACCTCCCAAGGACTGAGATATAAAGGTGTGTGCCACTCACGCAGTTCAAAACTCTGTTCTTTATGAACACTTTGTCATGGCAGCACAGACAGACTAGGACAGACAGTGGTTGTGCCCATTGTCTGAGAAACAGTGGGAAGAACCACCGTCCGAACACAAGGGTGGACAGCAGCCTCAGCCAGATGCCTACATTTGCCCCAGGCCCCTCTGCCCTAATGTCAGCCCAGAACCACTCAGCAGCTTGTTTCCTTTACTTATTTAAGTTGTGTTATGTGCACAGAGGTATGTGTGCATGTGTGTATGAATGTGTGCACTTGTATATGTGCATTCATGTGCGTTTCCTTTATTAAGTGTGAACCCTGCCAGGGCAGCGACTTCACAAGAAGTCCTTGGCTGGGTCAGACCCTAGAGCGGTGTGTCACACATGTGCTGAATGGTAGTGCAATACTAAGAAAAACACCAAAGCTCTGCCTATCGTGCCCCTTAGCCTGGGGCGTGACTGGCGAGGTCCCACCAGCCCTGGGCTCTACCATCTGTGCATTCTGGCCTTTTAACTCAGCCCATTGGAGCCTAGCCCTGCCTCTCTTCCTGTATCCCCATTCAGCTCTCAGTGGCTCTGAGAAGACTCCTCCTGCATGGTGTAGCCTTTATTTCTGGAATACTCTACAGCAGCCTTCCTTTACTTCTGCTTGATGCTAGAGTCTGGGGGAAGCAACCTTCTTTTTCTCCCCTGCTTAGCCTGTGTTTTAAGATCAGGGGAACTGAGCCAACTCTGGACTCCATGCCTCCTGGATCTCTCTGAATGGTCAGGTACTCAAAATACTATACTGGGCATTTTCCATACACCAGGCAGAGGGAGTGGGGACAGGACATGATTTCTGACTCTGTGTCACTAG